>LPNX010116023.1:296005-370728 GCA_001517045.1 Pseudotsuga menziesii
TGCCAAGGTACAAAGAAGGTGATATTAATCAATTGTCATTTCAAACTATATAAAAAGACCCACTTGACGAAATTTTATTTCTATAAATAGATTGAAAATCAAAACATTTCATACCATTTGCACTTTTTGAACCAAAAAGGAAAGTTTACCCTCTATCTTTGATTGATCGCTGTGGACAATTGGACCGTCGGATTCAAAAACCATCAGCTTCAGGTAAATCTACACCCCTAGCTCTTCAATTTGATCCAAACAAATTTTTAATTTAGAGGTTAATTCAGTATTATTCATCAACCTAAAATGTGGCAAAATGTATTCGTGGGTTGCTAAGCATAATAGTCATGAAAAAGAGTTCCATTCGTGAGTTGCTACATAGGAAAGTCGCGAATGGGTCACGACTTGTCCCAATGGACAGTCGCGAATGCTGCGTGATAGGTCAAATGGTTTAAAAATAGTCAAAAATTTTAAAATTTTATTATGTAATACTGAATCAAATTGTATGTTTTTGTCAGGAAAAAGATGGTGCTGGAGTGGAGAGAGAGGGAACATGAAGCTATGGATCAAGCGGCTCTCCAAATCCCGCCTACTATCCAAGCATTGAGGACTAGTGGGCTTCTCAAGTTTTTTTGCACATCGCCCATGCGGGCCAATGTCCGCATATTAGAGTTCTTATTCCATTACTGGGACCATGACCTGGGGATGTTCAATATCCAGGGTGAGACTTTGTAGCTTACCACACAAGACATCTACTTCATATCCGGGTTGTCACATCGGGGAGCACCGGTGAACCTGGAAGGCACTGGAAGGGGTGGAGACCCCTTGATTGTCCAGAACTATGTCGATGTATTCTGCAGGCCTAGTACTCAAAAGAAAGGCAGCAGCGTTCTCATTACAGATATTCAGGATCTTACACTTCAGGTATTGGCCAATACTATTGTCAGACTTTCAGGGTCAGCAGGGTTACACATGGCCACCAGGACTCAAATGAGAGTGGCGGTGGACTGCTTTAGAGGTACTCTCTTTGATTGCTGTATGGGAATTTCCCCCATCATGAAGAGGCAATTGTCTGACTATAGGAGGGGAAGACGGAAGAACTTTGGCTATGCTAGTATACTGGTAGCGTTCTTCTTTGAGAGGGTGCCAGCTATGAGCCCTGCTATACCATTACAGGTCCGTCATCCACGGCAGCCGAGGCTGAGCCGGTGGGGAGATATATTCCTCCGTAAAGGAGGAGGAGATGTAGTACATAGCATGTATGATGATGACTTCTATTCATGGTGGGAACGACAGGTGCCGGCGTTGGAGCAGTTTCCATACGCCGGGTTAGATTTCCGAGGTGATCCCGACCTAGTCCTCCCTCCAGGAGGAGCATGGGGAGAGATGGGTAAGTATTTTTTATTTTTTATCATTATCAAATTTTTATGGATTTTCAAATGATAGGATATATACATATGCACAAGTCTAAACCCTATTTATGTGTCAAAATGCAGATATTGGACCAGTCCGCCCAGAAGGTCACCCACGTACCTTCGTACGTCCTGTTGCGGGGGGAGACCCAGGATTGATCAGAGTACTCGAGGCGAAGCTAGGCAGGCTGACCGATCGAGTACCTACGATACGGATAGAGAATCTCCCTGTAGCTATGCAGGAGTCAGTAGTTGGGGTTCCACCAGCCTGGCTACGTCTTTTCAAACGGGTAGCTAGAGCAGTATGTGTATACAGGGATGCGGTGGAGGCTGCCGAAGCCGAGGAGGCTGAGGAAGCCAGGGGGCATAGAGATCACGGGGACCAAGGAGGTCCCAGTGGCCATGGCGGGCAGGCTTAGTTTTAGGCATTTTGATGGATGATGATCCACTTTTTGTATATTTTGTACATGATGGGATCTACGGATCAGACTCGACCTATCTATGACAGATATTTACATATATATATATATATATATATATATATATATTTGTGTTTGGTTGTCAGCTTATTTACAAATGTTTCTTATATGTTTGCTGTATATTTTATAAAATATGTGTGAGATGCCAGTCCAAAATATAATTAGCATATGCATCAGTTAATGAATTTTGGTTTCGTGGAATGTGATTAAAAGTAATAACTTCAAAATGTCTTTCCAGTAAACGAATTTGCATGAACTGACGTAACAATGTAGGATTACGCACCTGATAAGCTCGATTGAGCTGGGAAACAACCAACTGAGAATCCAAACAGACTTCAAGCTAGGTGATGCCTCATGACAAATCATCCCATAGGAGCTCAATTACAGCCCTATACTCAGCAACATTATTGGAAGCAGGACCTAGACAAGCGCCACCCGCGGCAACAAGTTGTCCTGAAGGGGGATAGATAACCCATGCTGCCGAAGCCAAGTTACAAGTATGACGGCTGGTGCCATCAGCAAAACCTGCATACATCTCGGAAGACATCTGCAACAACCAGCAGATAATATAAAAAACGAAACCGACAACCTAATGTACATAAAAATACATACATTAATATACAAGAAAAAGTGCTAAGCCTAGGCATAGTACTTCTTCAGGTAGAGCCCATTTCTAGGCTCAGGCAGCTTATTCCCATCATAATCCACTAATTCATATGCGCCTTTACTCAAAACTTTAGACACAACATAGGGTCCCAACCACATAGCCTTGAATTTTCCTACCCCCAGAGGCTCTTTATCTTGGTCCCAGAGCAAGACAAGTTCCCCTTCAAAGAAAACCCGAGGTTTGACCGTTTTATCATATTGAGATTTAACCCTATTCTTATGAGCCTGATTTGCAGTCAACACATATCTACGTTGTTCATCAAGGTGTTCTAAATGGAGCAACCGTTCCTCAAGCTCAGTTGTGTCAGGTAGCACATGAATAGCTATCTGCAAGGATGGGATTTCACATTCAATCGGCGTAATAGCTTCCACCCCGTGAACGAGTTGGAAGGGGGAAAAACCCGTAGCAGTTTTGACATTGGTTCGATAATCCCAAAGAGCAGGATATAACATGATGTGCCAATTTGAACGGGCTGCATCAATAGTACATTTAAGTATAGTTTTTAAATTTTTGTATACAGCCTCAACCTGACCATTTGCTTGCGGATAATAAGGAGAAGAATGTTCTTGTCGAAATCCGAGCATGGTGGTCAGCTCTGTCATCATGTGATTTTGGAAATGACTGCCATGGTCAGTGACAATCACTTTGGGAATACCAAACCTAGCAATAATCTGATTAAACACGAAGAAAGCTGTCGTTTCCCCATTGTCTTTGAAAGTAGGCGTTGCCTCTGCCCATTTTGTGAAATAGTCGACAGCGACAATGATGTAGTTATGCCCCCCAGCCGAGGCTAGGTTGCATGTCATATAATCGATCCCCCACTCCATGAAGGGGCCTACCGAGACAATAGGAAACAAGGGAGCAGGATGTGACCACATTTTTCTGGTGTAAAGCTGACATGGATGACATCATTTCACAGCTTCCACACAATCTTTAAAGATGGTGGGCCAGAAATACCCGGCACGTAATATCTTCTGGGCCGTTGCTAACCCAGATAAATGACCCCCACATGCTCTGCTATGGGAATCATTTAGGACAATCTCCGCTTCCTCATGAGTAAGGCAGCAACGCAAGACAGAATCTACCCCTCGTCGATCTAATGTATCTCCTATAATGAGGTAGTTTTTAGCATGAAGGCGTAACTTGCGTCGGTCTTCCCTAGAGTAAGTGGTAGGATACTTCAAAGTCTGGAGATATATAAGGATATCTCCGTACCAAGGATCAGAGGTGGATATAAGGAAGATGTGCTCATCTGGGAATGAGTCATCTTGAACCACTACATCTTCTTCCGGGGGGAATTCTGCTATAAGCTCGGCGAAAACTAAGGACTTTTTGGATTTAGTGGATTGGAAGACCAAGTCAAACTCTTGGAGAATGACTATCCACTTATTGAATTTTCCCCCAACAATCCGTCGGGATAAAACATATTGGAAAGGGTTTACATCCGCCACTACAGTAGTGGTCCTCAGTAAGATGTAGTGTTGTAACCTCTGTACAGCATACACAGCTGCTAAGGCTAACTTCTTGACGTGGGAGTACTTAAGCTCAGGTCCAACCAAAGCATGGCTAAGATAATATACAACATGCTCAACGAGCTTGTCATCCTCCTGAACTAGCACCACCCCAATGGTGGACTTCGACGCGGCCAGATACAATAAAAAATCCCTAGAATAATCTGGCGGGCGTAATAAAGGAGCCAACAACAAGGCTTTTTTCAATGCCTCGAATGCGAGTTGTACAGTTTCATCCCATACAAATGGGGTGTCCTGTTTAAGCAGGCGCATGAAACCTTTTGTGATCTTGGCATAATTAACGATAAAACGTCGAAGGAAGTTAGACTTTCCTTGTAAACTCTGAAGTTGCCTAAGTGAACGAGGAGGAGGCATATTTACAATGCCCTCAACTTTTAAAGGATCCACCTGAATGCCCCTATTAGAGACAATGAATCCAAGCAATCTACCTGATTCAACGCAGAAAACACACTTGTGGGGATTCAAGCGAATTTTATAGTACCTGCATCTCTCAAAAATCAACCGTAAATGATCTGGATGCTGGATCCTCATGCGAGAATGAGCAGGCAGATCATCAAGGTAAGGCTCGACAATGGCTTTTATGTCATGAAAAGCAAAGCTCATGGCTCATTGAAAGGTTTCCCCTGCATTTTTCAATCCAAAGGGCATTTTTCTATACACGAATGTACCCCAAGGGAAAATAAAAGCAGTTTTATGCTAGTCTTCTGGTTTGATTTGGATTTGATTGTAGCCGGAGAAACCATCCATAAATGAGAATACCTCGCTACCCGCACATGCATCTATGATCTGATCAATAAACGGTGTAGGGTAGTTGTCCTTAGGACAGGATTTGCTAAGGTCTCAAAATTCTGTACAAACCCGAATAGTCCCTTGCTTTTTATCAACAGGAACTGGGTTGGACACCCATTCAGTCAAAGCTACGGGATATATAAAAACTTCTTTCAACAGCTTTTCAACCTCTGCTTTCACAGCCGTTGCTTTACGCGGGTTCACGGGGTGTAATTTTTGCCGAACTGGTTTGGCATCAGGGTAGGTTGGGATCTCATGTTGAACAATAGATGGATCAATTCCTGGCATCTCCTCATATGACCAGGCAAAGATATCGCGGAATTCCTTGAAAAGGGCAGTATAAATGGCAATCTCCTCCGGAGAGCAGTTTGCACCTATATAGATATTTTCCATGACATCTGTCTTTACAGAGATGTTGATCGGTATAGTAGCGGAAATGTTTGCCATATTCCCCTCGCCAAACACTCCTTCCCTAGGTAAAGGGGTTGACAGGTGTATCAACATCATCCGACGGTCTCACATGAAACTCTTGGTTTTCTATCTTGCTTAGCTCTGGAAGGAAATAAGATCTGTGATGAAGATCCTCACATATCTTATCACGTGAACACATAGCTTCCAGAATAGCTTCATCGAAAGGTAAAACAGTGTCTAAGCAATCTATGGAATGTAAAGAGTTTTCCGCCCATGCAGGCATATAAAATTCTTCCAGATCATCTGAGACTGTAAGAGGATCTGGAATGGGATCTACAGTGGTTTGGGTAATAGCTTGATACGCCACTTCCACTGCAGATAAGGGCACTTTCGGTTCCTGAGGGGTTGGGAGGACTCAAGGATCAGTCCTATCGACCACCGAATCAATGGACTTCCCTACAGTAGTCGAACCGATATAAAGGACTGGAGCTAGAATATCGAATGTGCCCATTATTGATGCGTACATTCTAGCCCCCAAGCTCTGTGTAGCAGTTTTGGCCTGATCAACCAATGGCACAGTGGAATCTTTAGACTCTAAGCGGCCTTTTTGAGTAAAATCAAGTTGGTCAACAGTGACCAGCTTTCCCTCATGTGGAAAAACCACGACACGAAAGACAACAGATGTAACCATAGACATTGCATAAGTCCAATTCCTACCCATAAGTAAATTGTATTCCAATGGAGCATCAATCACCTCGAATTCAACAGACACTGCTTTGCCAGCCAACTTAATCTCAAAAGATGGTAGGATACCATGTGGACAGAAATACCTTCCATCAAAAGTAGTAAGTAAAGTGGTTTATGGGACCAACTCTGGGGATCCAAGAGCTTTCCAACAGGCCAGGGACATAACACAGGTAGAGGCTCCCTCATCAACAACTGCTCGTCCAATGGTCTTACCACCATGGACAACATCTATCGATAGAGCTACATGGTAAGGGAGGTGAATTTTAACATCAGAGAAATTAAATTTCGCTGAGAGACTCGAAGAGTCCATGCTACCTAAAGCTGCTAAGAGGGAATCCCGCTGAGCGAGACAGCTCTGTAGCACCTCCAAAGATGACATTGCACACTGATTCTGGGCCAAGTCTTCAACCACAGAGTAGTTGGAAGCAGCTCGGGCATTTGGGTTATGCAAAGTCTTCTTAAAGACACCTTTGGGTATCTTTGGCATTATTTCCGCAGGTTTCTCTATAGTGAGAGGGTTGGAAGATTCAACTACAGCTTTACCCTTCTCATTGGTCTCTTTCTCATAGTTTTTGTTCCTGGTTTGTAACAAATTTTAGGATCTAACCATGTTGATATAATTGGGGTCAGGGGCAGCTTGAGTGCCCCCTGCTACGGTAGAAGCTGAAGAAGAATTCTGCCCTTGGGGAAACAGATCCTTCAGGACAGTCGACGGTTGAGCTTGTAACAACTTCTGAGCTTGTTCCATGAGGGGACAAAGATGAGTAAGGTGGTCCCCTTGGCACAACTTACAAGGGAACTTGACTTTCTTCTTTTCCTTTTTGCCCCCATCAGCATTGTTTGCGGGCTTTGGCTTGTTTTGGTTTTGGTTTCCCTCTCCCTTTTTACCTTTATTCTTCTTCCCGCCGGGCTGCTGATTGCCCTTCGAATAGGTTTGTGAAAAAACATTTGCACTTTGGGGGGAGGGGGAAGCCTTTGCTGCCTCCGCCGTAGACTGTTTGACAGACAATTGGTGAATTTATTTTGTCAAAGACTCTACAGTGGGAGAGTTTACGGACCCAACCACACCATCGGGATGGGGTCCAGGCTTGGGTTTCTCGGCCTCATGTGAAGGCCTTTGTGCCTCAGGGATAATTTCATATAGAATCCCAGACTGTGAATAAATCAAGTCCAACTGCTGGGCCCTGAGTATGGCTTCTTCTTCACTAGTCACTCCTGATGTGGAAACATCTTTAGAAATGTATGGCAACAAGGACTTAAGGAACCACTCTAATAGAAACTCAGGAGGGATGGTAGCTTTGATAAGACTCTTTCGCCTCCTCCACTCTTGGATATGATACAAGATGTGGGTTGCCTTGTTTTTTCTGAAATTGGACAACAAATCCGTTCTGAAATCGTAACGGACTGAAAGCTGAAAGTGACTAAGGAAAGCACTAGCTAGGTCCCAGAAGCTACTAAAAGCAGCAGAAGGCAGCTCAATGTACCATTTTGCCGCAGTGCCAGTCAAGGTCCTCTGGAACAGCCTCAATCTCACTGAATCTTCATTCAATGAGTTGGAAGAACACCATAAATGGAAGGTGGTGGCATGAGCCCCAGGATCTTCACCAGCCTTACCTTTGAACTTAGGGATGTCTGAGGGAAGTTTGGTGGGAACAGGTGGCCACAAGGGGTCATGCCTCACCGGGTCATTCATCAATTTGGATAATTCTGGCAAGTTCAACGTTGCCAGAAAAGGAAGTTTGGGCCTAATCGGTGCACTAGATGTGCCAGCTTGGGAATTAGAGGGTCCAGCCCCCGAATTCCCATAGGTAAAGGTGGGGTTGCCCCATGACACTGATTGTGAAGTGGGAAGGTTGCTTTGAAATGGATTCCATCTGTAGGCCACCGGATTTTGGGTGGGAGGTGCAGTGTAAGTGGTTCGGGCCATCCCCATAGAAGCTGGGGTTTGAAAGACTGGAGCAGGTATCCCTCCACTAAACAAAGAGAATGGAGAGCTCGAGTATGGGACCGAAATAGGGGTATGGAAGCTCTGCCCATAAGAGGTGTTGCCTCCAAACTGCACTCCTACATATGAAGGAGATGGACCTACGTATGGACTGGATAAGGGAATGTGCCCCCCATTCCAAGGAAATCCTTGGACATAAGCTGAGGATCCAACCGGACCACTCTGAGTAGTGTAAGGAAAGGAAGAGGGGATGGTAGGTATACTGGGAATCCCAGCAACCGTGTTACCAGAAATACCTCCTATGTTGGAGTGAACTGGTGGTTGAACCACCCGGCTCGCTGGAGTCAAGGGTGTAGAAGGCAAACTAGATCTAAGGGCACTAACCGGGGGAGGTAGTACCCCTTCAACCGGAAGGGTTGAGGTAAACACAAAAGAACTCTCTTCCGCAGAAGACATGACTCTACTCAAAGGGACACCTACTACTGGTGAACTAAAAGGTCTAACTTGGACAATCATAGGATCGTTAAGATCATTCAAGGGAGAGTTAAAATTTCTTGCAAACTCGTCAGTCTGCAATTCTTCTATCTCGACTGTGTTGAAATCAAAATGGTTAGCTATCAATTCCGGTTCACCAAGAACCTCACTTACTCCTACTAGTTCAAAAGAACCGTCTATGCCTAATCTCCTCCTTTGGGGTAAAGGTGGAGGCTCCAATGCATGAAGAGGAGGAAGGTTTCTCAACCTTCTTGACCTTCTAACTAGTTGGTCCTCCATAATTAAAAATTTGACTTAAGCACACCCTAAGGTCAACTAAGCACAAGCTAATCCACAGAGCATACACTAAAAAGATCCTAGAGACTCAAGCAATCAAACCAGGGTATAAAGATATGCTTTCCCAAAGAAAGATGATGAACAGTTACTTGGCGTCCTTGAGGGGTTCTCAGGCACAAGTGGAGGAATCACCCACCACCCTCCTGCACTTTCCACAAGGATTACCTTCCAAGCCCGTTCGAGGTGAACCAGAAATAACCTTCTGGTTTACCTAGGTATGAACCCTAAAGAGACAAGAGACTAAGGCTACCTTGACAATACCAGTTGTCTGGGGGAACAGTCATCAGCCGAACTCGTACGCATGGGCAGGGTAGCTGAGCCCGAAACTCTATCTAGGACAGAATCCCCAGATGCGTAAAAGTCCTGGGTTATGTTTTGACAAGGATTCGGGGGGTTATCCCCTCTGTCCAAGCCTCCACGCGGCCTAGTGCTTAACTCCCATTTGAGAGGAGCTTCCCAGATACAGTGATAGAATCAAGGATTTACCTAAAGAACGGTCCACTACGTCTGAGTTTATAACTTGTGGGAAGTTTACACTCCCTAGCCCACAAGTATAGCCTAAGCTAGTAGGTGAGAGGCCCCTAAAAATAAAAACTTACTAATAAATTTTAATTTATGCGTTTATTTTAAGGGTTGTTTCTTACTCAAAAGGAAGTGGAAGTGATATACTGTATGGTGTTTTGACTCAGCAAGAAATAAATGAAAGTAAAGTGTATTCAAAGAAAACTACTACTATAAAACAAACTTCTTTTCATTTTTTCAAATATGTATTGATGAACTAAAGCACTGATAAGAGAAACTAAACCTATATTTTTGTAATTTTTCGAGATTATATATTTTTAAAATGAAGCAAACACTACTTATGCAAAAATCACAATGCCAAATACTAACTATGTTTTGTTTTCACTTTAAAAATTGCTCAAAGAAACTACTATGCATCTACAATGCACTATGTTTGAGTGAACTTGAAATTTATAAACTGTATAAAAACCACAAACTGAAGCAAATAGGAAATCAGGACCAAAAGACCAGCAAGAAAAGCAGGCTAGGAACCCTAGCTTGGGTGCAAACAATGACACAAAATCACTGCAGACTTCAAAAAGGTAAGTGCAAACCAGTAACTGACAGAAAGCAAACTGGGAAAGACAGAGCCCAAGACCCTGATCACTGATCTGGACTAAGACACTTAAACCAACAACCCAAACAGGCCAGAATACTCCAAGATGTAAACAGTAAATGAAACAAGTAAAAGACTCAAATGGCTTTCAAAAAGCAGTAAGATGTGATCGCCTAAGGTATTCAAACCACTCTACAACATTCTTAAAGAGAGTCTTTTCAGAAAACAGGAATTATAACAGGAAAAAGAACAAGCAAACTTTTACTCAAAAATCCCAGTTTCCAGGAGTACTCGCGAGTGTCTAGCAGTGCAAGTCGCGAATGATTCGCGACTGTTCAGTGGAACAACCCACGAATGCAACTCTATATTCGTGACTGTTCAATGGAACAACTCGCGAATGGGTATCAAAACTTTCTCAAAAACAGAGAAAAACCCTAAGACTATCAAATGCTGAAACAAGCAAGATCCAGGATAACAAACTACAAGTAGACTCACAAGCAAAACTGGTCAGGATAACAGAAATGACCTACAGCAGTCTAGGCTTCCCCAGCAGAGTCACCAGTTCTGTTGTAAGGGATTATGCACCTAATAATCGTAGGTCAGGGGTTACCAACATACTCAAACACTTGCAGACAATTGACTTCTAAAGTGCAGAATAGGAAATAGGAGGGTTAGAAGAACCTACTTGTTAAACGACGTTCAATCCTCGCTAGTCCTCTTCCGATCTGCTCCACTTCCAAAGTATTCAAGGTTCACTCCTCTTTCACCTCTTCAGAGACAATCTTCCAGACATAGTATGATTCATATATATATGTTAGCAGGTTAGATAATTCAAATATGAAATACTAAAGCATAAACAATTATCAAACCAAGATACATAAGACACATGTGGAAGAAGTAATCTCTTTATTATCAATAATGAGAAAGTTCAGAGTACAACCAAACGTCTGAGACAAGGACTCCTCTATCACCAAAGGATTTTGAGTTTCACTGATCCAAAGACTTCTGTAAACAATCCACCAGCATAACTTTGCTCCAAAGTGTAAGTCCCTACAACCCTCCCCAAAGCCTGTATTTATATGGGTGAAATAAGGCAGTTCTCGAAGGTTGGGGAAGTTGTTGCAGTTAGGGAGATTAAGTAAAATGACTTAACTAAACTCCCATTAGCGCGTGATTTTGTGTTTTTATGTCAAGGAGTACATTTGCGGGTATGTAGTAGAGCAACCCGCGAATGAATCGCGACTCTGTATAAGCGCAACCCGCGAATACAAGGATTCGCGACTTGCTATGAAGGAGACTCGCGGATGACTCGCGAGTTGTCAAGAATGAGAGTCGCGAATACATCCCAACATGGCTAAATGGAAAAGTAACTAGCTGGATGAAGGTAGAATGTATTTCATGACAAGCCAAGCTATAGTGTCAAGGGCAAACCTCTATCCATAAGTGTCCTTTTGTGTGCCGACATGAGGGATATCAGCACTCGGACGGAGAGGTGCCACTCAGGTGTATAACATGGCTCCTTATGACCTGTACAAGAAGACTAAAAGACATTTCCATGCGTAGTTATGGCTTGCTATTAATGTGATGTAGGAATTTGTGCAGCCAGTATGGCCTATCATTAATGTAATAGAAGATATTTTGTGGCTTCTTATGACTATAATAAATGAGCTGTACTCAATCGACCCTGCATGGTCAAGAGTTAGTAACAGTAGAAGTATTTTGAAGAGATCAGAGAGGAGTATGATAGTAGAAGACTGTTGAGTTGCGGATCTGCAGCTGTGTGCATAGACCATTTTGTAAGAGTCAATATGCATATGAGTGCGCAGATAGTAGAGTAGAAGAGTCAATTCTGGATATGTGTAGATTAGTAGGAGTAGATAGGAGAATAAAACTAGAGAACATGAGAGCAAGAAGATTCTGATCTAAATAGACATATCTCAAAACACTCTGTAAGTCACAGAACATAAGGTTCCATATATTTCTCATGCCATATGAAGAGCACCTTGGTGTTTTCCTAGATGGGTTTCCACGTTATTTCATGTGTCACATGAATGTTGAAGGTATTAATGTTGAATGTTTCATTATATTGTATTGTTCATAGTTATTGTTTGAATGAATGACACAATATTGATAACAACAGTAAATAAATGGATGGTTAAAGCATTGTCGAGCACTTGATATCATTTCATGTTAAAATATTGTTAAGGTTATAATACAGTCGCGTCACTATTATTTACTTTTAAGGAATCAACTATATCACACAGTTGTGCAATTTGTTAAATTGTCAAGGACAAGGTTGGGTCACACGTTGGTCGTGTTGCATTGTTGCGCCACTATCAGGTAGTAAACGACTCCGTCCCTCGCCAACTACAGAAACATGGTTATCGCAGTTACACATTAAGATATCTCGGGTGATATTTTTCCTACCTCATAGGTGTTGTAAGCTGAGCTCGCTCCGCAGAATGATGTATTTGGGTGTTTTGTTGGTTTTTTGTTGTTGTTGAACATGAGTCGCGCAAGTGAGGAAAATTAGACCAACAAATGGTTCCGTTTTCAGGAGCCATAGTCATTTGAGTCGAGGGAAATGGTGTGGCATTCGATAAAGAAGGAAATTGAGGATTGGATGGAGTCTAAGACATTGGCATTCACACAAGAAGAGAGCGCAAGATCGTGGTTGAGTGCAAAAAATTGGTTAAAATGATACATATACTCTGATATTCATGATATCTTCTTTGTATAGTTTCCTATTGTGTTGCATGAGTGGTTGTCAAGATTGGAAACTTGACAAACAAATTTCCAAAGAACATAAGCGGTCAAGTGGAGTGCTCAGCTGATTAGCGAGATAACCACTGTAAGTAACCCCATCTCTAGAGCTGTTGACTTTTGGGTCAACAATATTTTGCAAAGATATATTACTGAGTTTGCAGTAGAGATGATAACCTCATATAGTGAGGCTGAAATGTTTTTTCCAAGGTCCCAGAAGAAGGTATTTGTTATTTATAAATACATGGATAAAGATGCTCGTCTATGAGAAGGGTATTTTGAAGTTGAGCAGTTGAGTCACATATCCAGAGGAGGGGATATGTCACAGATGACCTATGAAGACAATGGGAAATGGTGAGCTGAGATGTTCCTAGGAAGTATAGAACCTGAACTAGAAGATGGATTCCTAAGGAGTGGAAAGAGATCTAGGTCAGGAAAAAGAAGAAAACCAGTAGGAGGAAGACAAACTCCTAGTATGTTCGAATAAAGTGAGTACGAAGTCGAGTCGCAACTAGACGAAGGGTCTTGCGACGAAGAGGAAGACTATAGCTTGATTTTTGAAGTAGTAGAATAATTTGAATAATCTATAGAGACACCAAGATCAGGACTCAACTACACCACACCAGGAGTATCGCCAGAGGTAATGTCTAGAGCCTCATCTCCTGAAAGAGCTATTAATACCGATAGTGCTAGTACTGCGACTAGTGCACAAGGGGGTCCACCTTCATTAAATTATTATTTAGATAACCCCAGCACTAAATCAATGGCTAGGGAAAATATTAGATTACCCACATTCAATGGGAATGGAGCAGAAGATCTGGAGAAAAATTGGTTCCTTTGTGAAGTTGTTTGGATGGTTCTCCAAGTTCACAGTGTGGACCTAAGAAAAGTGTAGATGATCATGAATCTATAGGTTCGTGCTCTAGACTGGTTTATGAAGTTTTGTGTAGTACCAGTAGGAACCCCACATAATACCCTTGATGATATCTTACTCGCAATGATTTGTGAGTTCAAAAAACCAAAATCTGAGTCGCAATGCATCTCTGAGATCAAGGAGATAAAGAAATTACTAACGAAATCCATATGGGATTTCGATCAATGGTTTAAAACTTTGATGGCCAAAGTTAGTTTCCAGATTTTGGATGTACAACATAAAGAGTGGTTTATTGTTGTGCTCCTGCCACAAATTTGAGATCCTTTGATGCAACATAATATTGTGTTGCAAATGGAATCATTAGAACTAGCGATGAAGCTAGAATCCTCGTCGATTGGAGATGGTGGCACAAGTATGATGTAGATTTAGTCACAGTTGACTAATCTGACTGTGCATCTCTAGGACATCATGAAAGGTAAAGGAAGATGTGAGTACTTGTGGTGCACAAGATGTCAAATGGATGGACACACCAAGGATAATATTCCTTCGTACATGAACTATATCTCATCGGGAGCTCCTAATCCATTGAGTACTCAAGAGCTACCCTGGTGCCGAATATGCCAGACTAGAGGGCATCATGATGAGGACTATTTATATTTATAGAAGATTGTAAGTACCCCAACCATCCTTTTCTGTCATTTTTGCAAATCATTAGGGCACGATGAGAAGGATTGCATAGCATATAAGCTCCTAAAGGAGAAGACAATAGACACCTACTTGATGAAGAATGGCGGGAAGGTTTAGGCTGAACAGGCATAAGTGCACTACCAAACTATGCCTTTCCCACAAAACTAGTATCAGAATCAATATCAGCCTCAGTATGTGCCACAAAACTTGTACGCGCTGCAGAATCAGTACCCACTGCAGCAGCCACACCCTCAGGGAAGGGGGGGTGGAAATTTTAGAGGTAGAGGAGGAGGAGGATTTTCCAGAGGAAGATGCTAAGTTGTGTGCTATAACTATGGACAATCGGGTTATTATGCTATAGATTTCCAGGAACCTGCAAAGACATGTTTGTATTGCAAAGTGTAAGACCATAATGTGGAGCAATGTCCCCAGTTGATTGCAAAGTGGCAAGCATGGACTGTTGGGGATCCTAACCCTGTGCAAAATCCCAACCCAAAGACAAATTCTAACTTGAATATTCATATTATTGTTGCTAAGCCAAGAGAGCCGAGTGTTTCTTTCATAACACGAGGATGTGCTGCGACTGGAGTTGATCAAAATATACCACAAGAACAACTGCAGGTGTGACCTGCTACACAGATAATCAAACATTCAACATTGATAGTTAACATTCACCCATTCACATACACCATTCAACATTCATAAACACAAGAAATAACGTGGAAACCCATCTTGCAAAAACCACCAAGGTGCTCTTCATCTGGCCTGAGAAATATAGGTAGCACCTTGCAGTCTGTGACTTACAGACTGTTCTTAAGATATGTCTTTTAGCTCAACTCTTCTTTCTCTCATGCTCTCTAGTTTATTCTTCTATCTATTCCTACTGATCCACACACATCCTGGATCGAATCTTCTACTCTACTATCTACGCACTTAGCTGCAGATCAACTCCTACAAAATGGTCTGCTCACTCAGTTGCAGATCCGTGGCTCAACATCCTTTTACTATAAGACTCCTCTCTTATATTTCACAATACTTCTATTCTTACCAACTTTTACTGAAGCTAACCCTTATACAGAGCAGGTTCATCCTATTTATAATGTTTAAAATACTATGCAGGGTTGATTGAGTACAAATCAGTTATTACAGACTCAAGTAGATACAAAATATATTCTATTACATTGATGACAGGCCATACTGGCCACAAAATTACTCTATTACATTAACCTCGGCCATAACTAGCCATGGAAATGTCTTTTATCCTATTTGTATAGGTCATAACTAGCCACAAAACTGTCCTTTAGTCTTCCACCGACTTGCCCTTCCGCAATATTCCTTGACTTGCACCTGTTCATCCTTAACTCTTCTACCTACCAATGTTCCACTAACTTTGATCTGCCTTTCCTCATCACAACTTCCTCTTCTCCATGCTTGCTTTCCATCCTTTACCTGCTTTTCAATTCCTGCTATAGTTTCTTTGTCTTTGCGACCTTTGCTATCCTTTCTTTGATCGACAACTTCTTCATGTCTTCCTTCACTGTGATGATTTTCAAATCAGCTTGCCGCACATCTTCCTTGATCTTCTCCATGGTTTCATCTTTTGGAAGCACTTCCCACATCGCGGAAATGGCTTCAAATTCCTTAGTGCAGATTTTTTCTCCTTGTCTTATCCTTTCGACAACCTTAGATGCTACTTTGTTGCGTTCTTCAAGCACCTCAGGAGGTGTGATTGGCGTCTATCCCACCTTTAAATCCTCAACATGTATCCTTAGGTCTATAGCAATCTAGGATAGGCATGCTACATTAGCATCTGTATTGATATCTTCTTGGCCTTCTTGAAAGGCAAAATATGCAACTGCTTCCTTGATGTCTTCAGCAAGAGTAATCCGACTCTGTTCTCGTGCCTCAATTTCCTGCTCTTTTTCTCGAACGACGACCTTTTTCTCTTTCGCCTTCCTTTTTTTATTACTTTCCTGATATGCAAGGGCATTCTCCTGGATCCATATTTCGGTCATAGCCACATGCTGAATAGTATATAATTAAGCTAGCGTGAGTTTAGAGAAATACATATATAGTGTCTCAAACTCATGGAAAACATTATCAAAATTGGGCGTCTCTATCTCTATTGCGCGTGTCTGGATGTCTATCTTTACTGGTGGCAATAGGAGTGGTGTTTCTAACACGTCATTTTGATCCACGTTGTAAGTCTCATTCTTGACTGTGCTTTTGACCTCATTGATATCCTCAGTCAACGTATTGATATGGTTCGCCAACTTGTCAGTCAAGCGTAACTAATTTTTACTTAAGACCTTTGGACTGGACTTTGTGACCTTTGTGATTTCTTTGGAAAGCAAGTCGATGTCCTCCTTGGATAAATTGATAGCGTTAGCCATCTTGTCATATTTGAACTTTTTTTTCCACGACGGATGCTCCTCTTTGCTCTGCACCTCTTCTTGGGCCTTCTGCACATCCTCATCAATAGGTGTGTCTTCAGAGTCATCATATTTATCCTTGTTATGCTTACTGTCATCATCATCAAATATTGACAACTAATTGTCTTGCCTGTCACTACCGTGATTTCCTTGTCCATCCTCTTGGTCATTCCATGGACCATTCCCTTGGCCATTTCCTTGGCCCTCGCCTTGGCCATCTCCTCCGTGGTTTCCTCCTTGGTCCATCTACACATCACCCGGTATGCACCATTATATAGGCTAATATTGGATGACTACATCTACATCTGCATCAGTGATTATGAACCCCTTTGGTGCACTTGTTTGTCTGGGTCCCGCTACAGCTCCAAGATAACATTATGAACACCAGCTTGAAAGTTTATAAACAAGGAATATTTTTGCACTGGCGCGACTCTTACTCTATGTGTTTTCTTTATTACATCATGCAGTTCCTCGCCATGCATAAAGAACTCAATTTTATTATCCTTCTACCGAATCCTGTCCTCCTTATCCTCCTAGAGGTTCTGATACTTTGCACCCAGTAAATCAGAATGAGCATCCAGGAGTAGTGGAATTTAGCCTTAGCATCCTCCTGCGCCTGCTCCGCATCATCGATCAACTCATTCAATAGGTACTATGACCAATTGAAGATTATTCCTGTTGTGCACTATTCTGCAAGTTCTACCACCCTGACGGTGCACTCAGTGGGCCTCATCTTACGCAACAACTTGCAAGATAGGATTTTTGTTGTGAACCTCACTGTGTTGTGCTCTATAGGGAAAACAAGTAATCCTTGACATGCATGCTGAAGATCATATTTCTACTTCATCTTGGTCATATCTATGTTTGGGCGTAGGTACGACGCAGGGTCTTCTCCTACCTTCCGCAACCTCATTATCGACAAGATGAGATCGACGTCGATAGGGTAGGGTTGATCAAGCCATAAATATCCTCTGTGAAAACATATGAGGAGTTTTAGGACATATGTAGTTACCTGTGTGCTCCAACCAAAGTACAGCATGAGTAACAAGTTTAAAAACCCCGCGTTATCAACACCACTATCCCACCCCATTGGTACTACGATCTGGGTCTCAAGTGGCACGAATGGAAGCGTGACCATGTAATTTTTTCTTTCTAAGCTCGCCTGCTTGTGGGTATCAACATCCTCAAAATGCAGCTTGGCTAGATTTGGCAGTACATCCATCAACAGGGGTACACCAGTAGGGATCTGGGGTGTCGCCAAGGAGGGGCACGCTTTACCAGGAGCTTGACCTCCTATGCATCGGTTCTCCTTGGCTGAGCATAATGTGGTAATAGGTTCTTCTCTTTGATGGTGGATCTTGCATCTCTGCATGGTGGTGAGTCTGGTGTGTCGTCCCCCAACATGTCCTCAACAGGCATATCCATAGAACCCTTAGCCTTATACTTCTTAGATATCTTCAGCCTTGATGGTTCTGGAACCTCTCTCAGTGGTAATATTTCATTCGCACCCATCTTGTATAAGTTTCCTGCAATGAATGTATAATAAATGGATTTTACAACAAAATGTTTCTTATGGTTAGTGGAGAATCCTTCAGGTGCATAGCCTGTGCTCAAGAAGTGGATGACAACGTTAAATTCCTTATTATAATCCTCCGTCATGATGACTGCAAACAATTGGGAGTCGATCAAGTTATTCTCTAGACTGGTTGGTTCTTCACCACTTTCTATCCTCGACAGGTGGTGAGGTTCGACATTTAGCCGACCAAGTTTAACTATGACCTCAAAGTCATATTCCTGAAACAAGAGGAGCCATCGACATATATTCCTCGCCAACACTGGCTTGTTGGATAGGTATTTCAAATTGGAATGATCAGTGTACATTTTGAAATGTCCACCCAACAAGTAGTGTACAAACATTTGCAATGCATAGACCATGGCGAGGCCTTCTCACTATGTCATCATGTAATTTTTCTTTGTCGTCGACAGCTTTCTGCTAGCAAAAGTAATAGGGTGGTCAAGCGCACCCTCACCCAGTTGCGTCAATACTATCATGAGTGCGACAGAAGACGCGTCAACATGAACATGAAACTCCTTTTTCCAATCTGGAAATACAAGTATTGGTGCAATGGCCATCTTTTCCTTTAATTTATCCAAGCTTTCCTGACAAGGCTCCATGCACTGAAATTTTGTATCTTTCTTCAACAATTTCTCCATATGTGCAGTTATCTCTGGATACCCTCTGATGAACTTCTTGTAGTAGCATGTGTGTCCTAACATTGATATGAGTTGTGTGATTGATGTAGGTGATGGTAAATCAAGGATAATCACAAATTTCAGTAGGCCGACCAAAATACCATCACAACATACAACATGACGCAACAACACACCAAATGGTGTGCAAAAAATACATTTCTTGGAATTAAGCGCGATTTGATACTAGCGACAGTGCCCATAATCATGCGCAGACTCTCAATATGGTCTCTTACTAGAACAAACACAGTCCAATCATCAAATTAGACCTCAAGAAATTTATGTATGAAATATTTAAAAGCAGAAACTACTATTCTAGAAAAAATAACATGTGCATTCTTGAGTCCAAAGGGTATTACCATATACTAGTAGCATCTCCATTCTGTGACGAAGGTTTTTTTGTGGCAATCCTCCTTCATGATCTTGACTCGATGATAGCCAGAGAATCCATTGATCAATGAATACATCTCTTTCCCTCTGACGCTTTCAAGTACTTCATCTGTAAATGGTGCTGGGAATGGATCGTGCAATCATGCATCATTCAATTTCCTTAGGTCGACACAGATTATGACTTCACCTGTTGTCTTCTTATATTGGATAACTATAGGGCTGATCCACTGTGATTCCTCAATAGGTTCAATGATTCCTATGTCCAACATGCAATCCATTTCTACTTTTACCTTCTCTTTATACCTTGGATTTAGTCTATAAGGTTTCTATTTAACTGTTTTAGCATCTAGTTTCAGGGGTATTTTCCTTTCCTTTAGATCCCCAACTATTCCCTTCATTTATGACAAGTTGGTAGGGAATAGTTTTTGATACTCATGCAACAAGTTTGTGATCTTTGTTACCATCTCATCGTCCCAATAATCTCCTATATTGGAGAACTTCACATTCTTCGGCAAGCCAATGTTTACTTTCTTGATTTTTAGCGGATTAAGGAATTGGTCGCTGGAAATACCACTTCCTTCGAATTCATGCATACCTGCTGAATCTGGCATGTTTATATTAGTTGGGTCATCATCTAGTTCTTCGACCAAATTGTAACAAGCCATCCATTGCTGGATAGTCATGTTACACTGGTGGGAACTTGTTACTTCGACAGGGATTTCTGCGAATATCTTTTCCTTGATCGTCTGAAGCGCAACATCAACTGTAGGGTGCTCATCAACAAATTCAAATGTGTGTGTGAACTGCTTAGCTAGCCCTTTCCAATCCTGAGTTCCTTATCGTAATTCCATGGATGTGTACCAGCTTCTGGGTGTAATTTCCAATGTATGAATGAAATGATGGGCCCATTCCTGTCATGGGTATTCTACAAAGGCTATGTGACACTAATTATTGTGCTCAATAGGATTTGACATTCCTTTGTATTTCTGACTCACAACATTGACTTCTTTGTCGAATCAACCTTCCAACAATATTTTGCACTAAAGCCATTTTGATACGGATTTCTTATGTGTACCCCACCATCGAGCGGGTGTTTCCTTCAATACATAGTCCAATGCATACAACGATTGTGGTTATGTTACCAATCCTTCAAAATCGATGAGGAAGGTCGCAAGGTTAGGTAACCCCTCATATTTAGGTAACTCCCTCAACTGATTCTCCACCCATCGCATTGATTGGGTAATTCTGGCGAATCTCCTCATAGAGACTTCATGCAATCTGTTTTTCTAGGTCTCTAAGGCCTCTCCTGGGTCAGATGTGTAGGAACTAGCACTCTTCCAGCTCATCTTTCCATCCACTTTCGAGTTGATGTAATCTTCTTGTAAAGCAATGACATTGTAGATTTGGTCAAGATAATCACCCTATCCCTCATTGTAGATAGGCTCGAAATATCTTGGTCCCTCTAATGGATCAATGGGCGACACTAACCTCATCTCATCATCCTCAAATGATAGAAATTTTTTCTTGAAATTGATAATGGTTTGATTATCTATGGCCCAATCCATCCATAGAAGCGCGGGATATGGGTTCATGTCATCGACAATGTTGATGAATTCAAAGTCTGCAAATGTGCACAACCCCTCAATGTCGACAAGGACATGACTTATCCTACCAATTGGTAGGACCTTCACCTAATTTGCATGTCACAACTAGATATGGGACCAATCCAATAGTGGCTTTCCCATACTCTCCCAGGTCTGTCACGTCAAAATATTGACATCCGACCCCAGATCTAGAATGTTGTAATCAATGTCATAATCCCCTATCTATGTAGTCATTCTTAACTCTCGCCTAGTTTTGAATTTCCTATTGACATAGTTAACCTTTATTCTAGGTTGCGATGCATCTAGGGTTTCTTCTATCAATGCTTGTAGTTCTACGATACCACCATTATCTTGAATTAGTGCTAAGCAACTTGAAAAAAAACACTTGAGCTTCCAAACCTTTTTCGGGATCTGCTTCTGGAATCTTTGTTGGAACCCTTAGGAATCTCCCTGACTTCAGCTGATGTCGATGTTTCTTGATCCACAAACTTCGGTCGCACATCCAAAAATACTTTCTTCTATTTTTTAATGTCAAATGGTACTTTCTTCTGCACCGCGGGTCTCACCTATGGTTGCGATTGTTCTTGCAGTATATCCTGATTAGCTCCGGTTGCAACACCTCCTCGTGTTATGACAAAAATGCTCGGCTCTCTTGTCTCATCAACAATCATCTGAACATTTAATTTAGGATTTGTATTTGGATTTGGATTCTTCACATGGTTATGACCTGCAATGGTCCGAGCTTTCCACTTTGCAATCAATTGAGGACATTGCTCCACATTATGGTCCTACACTTTACAATATGAGCATGTATTTGTACGCTCTTGGAAATATCTAGCACAATGGCCCAGTTGTCCATAGTTATAGAATGTAACTTGACCTCTTCCTCTCTCAAGTCCTCCTCCTCCTCTTCCTCTAAAATGTCCACCCCCTTTCCGAGAGGGTGTGGCTATTGTGGTGGGTACTGATTTTGCTGGTATTGTGGCTAATATTAGTTCTGTGGCGCATGCTAGTTCTGATACTAGTTTGGTGGGAAAGGCGCAGGCTGATAGTGCGCTTGAGCCTATTCAACCTGAACCTTCCCATCATTCTTCATAAAGTAGGTGTCTACAGTCTTTTCCTTCAAGAGTTGGTATGCTTTGCAATCCTTCTCTTCATGTCCTACTGACTTACAAAATTTACAAAAAAGGCTTGTTGGGGTACTTACAATATTTTTCAAGTATAGGCACTCTTCATCGTGATGCCCTCTAGTCTGGAATATGTGGCACCAGGGTAGTCCATGGGAACTTAATGGGTTTGGCAGACCCAATGAGATATTGTTCGTGTATGTTAGAAAATTATCCTTGGTGTGTCCATCTGTTCTGCATTTCGTACACCATAAATATTCTTGGGAGTCCTTTCCCTTCTTGATATCCTGAAGCTATATCATCATATTAGCCAACTGCGACTAAATCTGCACCATTCCTATGACACCGTATTCGATTGGTGATGATTCCAGCTTCATTTCTAATTCGAGCGCTTATGTCTGCGATTTGATATTTTGTTGCATTAATGGGCCTCGGATGTGTGGTAATAGCACGACAATAAACCACTCTTTATGTTGTACATCTGACATTTGGAAGCTTAATTTGGCCATTAAATTTTTAAATCACTGGTCAAAGTCCCATACGGACTCTGCCAATGATTATTTTATTTCATTGATCTCGGTGATACACTGCGACTCAAATTTAGGTTTTATGAACTCACAGATCATTGCGAGTCGGATTTCTTCAAGTGTATTCTGTGGTGATCCTGGTGGTACTACATAGAAATTCATAAACCACTCCAGTGCATGACCCCTCAGATTCCTTATCTTTTGCACTTTCTTTAGGTCCGTGTTATGAACTATGAGAACAATCCAAACAACTTCACAGAGGAACCAATGTTGCTCTAGATCCTCTGCTCCATTCCCATTGAATGTGGGTGATCTACTATCATGCTCAACCATTGAGTTGGTGTTGGGGTTATCTGATGAATAATTCAATGGAGGTGTACCCTCTTGCACGCTAGTCACAATACTAGCACTATCAATATTAACAACTCTTTTAGGAGATGATGCTCTAGACCTTACCTATGGCGATACTACGGGTATGATGTAGCCGCATCCTGATCTTGGTGTCTCCGCAGATTCTTTGGATTATTTTTCTCCTTCAGAAATCAGGCTATATTCTTCCTCTTCATCATAATACCCTTCGTATAGCCACGAATCAACTTCGTAGTCACTTTCTTCGAACAAACTAGGACTTGTCTTTCTCCTTTTCCTAGACCTAAATCTCCTTCCACTCCTTAGGAATCCAACTTCTAGTTTATGTTCTGTACTTCCTGGGAAAATATCAGCTCACCATTTCCCATTTTCTCTACAGATTGTCCACGCAATATCCCCTCCTCTGGATATGTGACTCAACTGTTCAACTGCAGGATACCCTTCTCATAGACGAGTATCTTTATCCATGTACTTATAGACAACAAGTATCTTTGTCGAGGTCCTTGGAAAAAAATTATTTCAGCCTCACTATATGAGGTTATAGTTTCTACTGCAAACTCAGTAATATATCCTTGCAAAATATTTTCGACCCAAAAATCGACAGCTCTAGAGATGGGGTTGCTTACACTGGTTATCTCATGAACCAACTGATCACTCCACTCAATAGCTTCTCTTCTCTTGAAATTTTTTTGGCGGGCCTCCAACCTTGACAACCACTCATGCAACACAATGAGAAACTCTGCAAAGAAGATCTCATGAATATCAAAGTATATGTACTGGTCTAACCACTTTTCTGCACTTAACCGCAATCCTGTGCAAAGGTTAGCCTCTTAGACTCCATCCAATCCTCTATTTCCTTCTTCGTCATATGGCACAGCATTTCACTCAGATCAAATGATTATGGGTCCCGGAAATGGAACCATTTGTTGGCCTCTTTTCCTTACTTACATGACCTAGGTTCAACAACAACACAAAACCAAAAAAACACCCAAAGACATCGGCCCGACAGAGCAAGCTCGGTCCACAACACCCATGAGCCAGGCATAGTGTCACCCAAGATATCTTAATGTGTAACTGCTAGAGCCATGTTTCCACAGTTGGTGAGGGAATACAGTCCCTTGGCACACAGGGAAGGTGTTCTTCAAAAATGGAGGGATGGAGTCTTTCACTATGCGACCGAGGCGCAACTGTGCGCCACAACCAGCGCATGACACTACTTTATCCTTAAACAAATTAACGGCTGGTGCAATAGTGTGACGTAGCTATTTCCTTGATAGTAAATGACCATGATATGACTTATATTATGACTTGACAGTATTAAACATGGACTAATACATTCATTCATTTACCACTTATTAGTATTGCGACATTCATTCACACGATAACTGTAAATAATGGAAGATAATCAAATATTCAAGATTGACAGTTAAACATTCACCCATTCACATACATCATTCAACATTCATAAACATATGAAATAATGTGGAAACCCATCTGGGAACAACCACCAAGGTGCTCTTCATCTAGCATGAGAAATATAGGTAGCAGTTATAGTCTGCGACTTACAGACTATTCTTAAGATATGTATTTTAGCTCAAATATTCTTGCTCTCATGCTCTCTGGTTTATTCTTCTATCTACTACTACTGATCCACACACAGCCTGGATCGACTCTTATACTCTACTATCTGCACACTTAGCTACAGATAAACTCTTACAAATTGGTCTGCGCACTCAGCTGCAGATCCGCGGCTCAACAGCCTTCTACTATTAGAATCATCTTTGATATTTTACAATACTTCTATTCTTACCAAATCTTACTGAAGCTAACCCTTATACAAAGTGGGTTCCTTCTATTTATAATATTTACAAGACCGAGCAGGGTTGACTGAGTATAACTTAATTATTACAGACTCAAGTAGCTACAAAATATCTTCTATTACATTGATGATAGGCCAT
This sequence comes from Pseudotsuga menziesii, assembly GCA_001517045.1. NCBI lineage: Eukaryota > Viridiplantae > Streptophyta > Pinopsida > Pinales > Pinaceae > Pseudotsuga > Pseudotsuga menziesii. The sequence goes on from LPNX010116023.1 coordinate 320,908, forward strand.
ACTAGACACAAAAGTCCTGTGTTACATTAACCACGGCCATAACTAGTTGTGGAAACGTCTTTTAGCTTGTTTGTACAAGTCATAACTAGCCACAAAACTTTCCTTCAGTATTCCGCTGACTCGTCCTCCTACAGTCTTCTTTGACTTACACATGTTCAGCCTCAACTCTTCTACCTACCAATGTTACACTGACTCGGATCTACCTTTCCTTGTCACAGCTTCCTCTGCTCCATGCTTGATTTCCATCCTTTACATGCTTTTCCCCGTCGTGCGACTTTTTTTCCTATCTTACGCTTGCACGTCGGATTCTTCCTTGTGCACTTTTCTTGGACCAGCATAGGCACAAATTAGAACTCGAGTATGCAATTTAATCTTGGAATGCACCAAATGGGAAGCCCATGTGATCGACAAGACGTCAATATGACTATCAAATCATCACATGCATGACGATTGCATCCCTATAAATATGAGCCTTCATCGACAAGAATCCTTTTACGCCCATAAAGAGAAGAAGAGAATACCAGACTTTGCGATTGAGAGAGCCAAAACTCATGGTGATTGAGATTTCCAGTGCCAGTGAGAAATCAAATGTTACCCTTTCATCACCATGCCTGATTGTTGAAGAGATCACATCGCTAGAGGTTCAGCAGCATGAACAAGAGCTCGAAACAATGGTGCGACAAATACCACAAACAGTTCCTATGGCTGGTTCAGCCCCTACTTCAACCTCTGGTTCATCCCCCCTCAGTGGCCTTGGTTCAAAATCCACCAGTCGATATTCCAGTAACAGGTCCGTGACTTTTTGTGCTAGACAAGGAATTTCCAGAGCCATTAGCACCTCGGGTCAGAATACCAAAGTTGTCAAAGAAGTATAAGGCTTCCGAGGACATACCTGCGGAGGACATACCTGATGAGGAAGCACCAACATCACCACCATGAAGAGATGCCATCACCACCATAGAAGAGAATAAACAATTACCATAATATGTTCAACCAAGGAGAGCAAAGGCACCAGAAGTGAATCTTCCAATGAATGCATGCTCCTCCTTAGTGACACCCTGAATCCATGCTAACGTACCACTGTTGATGAACATAATCCCAAAACTGGTAAAACTGCAGTTCGAGGATATAGATACATGCAAGAAGGTGGGGATAAAGAGGAAAAATTACATGGTCACGACTCCTGACATACCGCTTGAGCCACAACTAGTCATGCAAATGCAATGGGCGCGAGGGATAGAAAGCGCGGGCCTACTAAACTTGCTGATAATGATGCATTTTGGTCAGAGTATGCATGCAAACACCTATGTGAAACAACTCCTCATCTATTTCCATGGAAGCTATCTATGGCTAGACAAGCCATATTCTGTTGATGTCGAGATCATTTCATTGATAAAGAGTCTGTCGCGTCAAGGACATGACCCTGCGTCGTATCTGCACACAAACAGAGATACAACAAAGATGAAGAATAAATATGACCTCCAACAAGAGAATAGAGGATCCTTGATTTCCTCTATAACTAACAACACAGTGAAGTTCATCGCAAATATTCTATCTTGGAAGATGCTATGCAAGATGCATCCAACCGAGTGCACCACCGAGATAGTGGAACTTGCATAGCATTGCACAAAAGGTGTGGTGTTCAAATGGTCACAATACTTATTGAACAAGTTGCTAGAGGATGCCAAGTAGGCGCAGGAGGAACCTAATTAGACAAAATTCCATTACTCTTGGCTCCTGATTTTAATTTCTTTTGTGGTTTGGTCAGACCCACCAGATTATCAGCCACAGGATGTCCCAGTACTTTTCCATGGCACAAAGTATCAGAACCTCTGGGATGAAAAGGAAGATCATATCCGACAGAAGGAAAATAATATAGAGTTCTTGCTGCATAGGGAGGCGCTGCACAATGTAATCAAACAACAACATCGACTGAAAGTAGCGATAGTCAATAGGTATTCATCCTTCATAAACTTTCAGGTGGGTGTCCATAACATTATTCTGGAGCTGTGGCAGGACCCAGAAAAGTAGACGCACCCAGAGGGTTTTATGATTGCTGATGAGGATGTGGAAGTAGCCATCCAGGACTGGCCATAGGAATGGTGTGTCTCGGTTGACATAGGAATGGGCCAAGGAGGAAATGGCCAAGGCAACGACCAAGGAAATGGCCAGGACAATGGCCAAGGGAATGATGGGGGTGACAGAGAAAGAAACCAGTCAGAGGAGACTGAGGACCATGATGATAATAACAATGATAAGATTTCTGGAAAAGATGACGATGAAGACACACCAACTGATGAGGATGTGCAGAACCATCAGAAGGCACAGGAGAAGGAGTGCGTGCATGCATGCAAGAAGCAAAAAGCTGATAAAATGACTCATACAGTCAACTTAGATAAGGACAACATTGGATGCTTGCAGTTGCTGCCATAGAAGTTGCAAAGACCAGGCTTGAGGGTCTAAATACATAATAGATACAAGTGGCCAACAAAATAGCTAAGCATGTTAATAACCTCATAGAGGCCATCAATGAAGTAAAAACCATTGTCGAGGCTGAGACATATGGCGTCAATCCTAGGGATACATTAGCCATGCCACTGTTGTTTCCTTCCCTCAAGCTCTGATTAAAGGCGCAAGCACTAGAGTCGGGAATGGAAGAGTATGATGATGTTATCAAGGCCATGAGGACGCTAACGCTAGATTTTTCCAAACTAGCATTGGCCGATGTATATGCCATTCAGCATGCAGCTGTGGCATAACTATGCATAAAATAAAATACCCTCGATTACCAGGCCACAAAGAAGACAAGGAAGGAGAAAGAGCGCAAGGAACTCCTTAGGGAAAAGGAGCAGGAAATTGAGGCACATGAACAAAGCATGTTTTCACTAGTTCAAGCCATAAAGAGCACAATCGCAAATTTCCCCGTGGAAGAAGGACACGAAGATGAATATGCATCCACAGAAGCAAGTAGAAGAGCTTCAAGTGCAGCAACATCCCAGAACATCTCTTGAGGTGTTAGAAGAGCACAGGGAAACAAAATCTAAGGCTATTGATTGGATTAAGATGGGCAAGAATCTATGTACATACGCAATAGAATCAGTTTTGATGACCAGGGAACTGCTTCTGGAAGATGAGACAACAGTGAAGTTTTCCTAGAAAGCACGACAGGCTGAGTTGAAAATTGCCACATTCAAGGTAGACATGAAGAAGATGCCACTTAAAGAGAAGGTTGCAAAGGTAGCCGAGCTGAAGTAGCTACAACAAGAATTAATAAATCTGTGCGACAAGGATCAGAGTAGGAATGATGAGGTGACAGTGCACCAATATGAGGTGGAAAGAGTTACAGGGCTCGTTTAGCCTGTATAGTAGAATATCCAACAATTATTCGAGTCACTGGAAGAAGTACCGTTGGAACATATCACAGAAGCAAGCAGAGGAAGTAGTGCTGGAGGTTTCCAAAGTAGAGGGAATTTTAAAAGAATTTCTAAACAAGGTTGGTCTCATGGCACATCATGCACCAGAAGATGAGTTTTCTTAGTGGCCCAGGACAAACCACATGTGAGTGTTGGGAGCCTATTGGGCCAGGAAAGAGAGCACAGAAGAACCTGAAGCATGAGTGAAAGAGTAAAAGCAGGCACACAACGCGATAAAAGTAGTTAAAGGATGGAGAGCAAGTGCACAAGAGAGAAAGCTACGATGCAGATCAGTTCAACAAAGGAAAAAGTGTACCTAAAGAGGCAGGTAGAGGAGTAAAGGTTGGACAAGTGCAGGTCAAGAAAGACTGCAGGAGCTCGAGTCGACGGAAGACTAAAGGATAGTTTTGTAGCTAGTTATGACTTGTATAGGAAGACTAAAAGAAATTTCCGAGGCTAGTAATGGCTTGCTATTAATGTAATGCGGGACATTTTGCGGCCAGTATGGCATCCCATTAATCTAATAGAAGATATTTTGTGGTTGTTTAGGACTATAATAACTGAGTTGAACTCAGTCGACCCTGCGCAGTCCTGTAACTTCTATAAATAAGAGGAACCCGTTCTGTATAAGGGTTAGCTTCATTAAGAGTTAGTAATAGTCAAATTGTTTTGAAGAGATTAGAGATGAGTCTGATAGTACAATAATATTGAGCCACAGATCTGCAGCTGTGTGCACAAACCATTTTGTAAGAGTGAATCTGTAGCTGAGTGTGCAGGTAGTAGAGTAGAAGAGCTGATCCCGACTGTGTGTGGATCAATAGGAGTAGATAGGATAATAAAACCAAAGAGCATGAGAGAAAGAAGAGTCTGAGCTAAATAGACATATCTCAAAACAGTCTGTAAGTCACATACTGTGAGATGCCATATATTTCTCATGTAAGATGAAGAGCACCTTGGTGGTTTTTCCCAGATGGGTTTCCACGTTATTTCCTATGTCGCATGAATGTTGAATGTGAATGGTTGAATATTCAATGGTTAATGTTTAATGTTTGATTATCTTGCATTGTTCATAGTTATTGTTTGAATGAATGTCTCAATACTGATAACAATAGTAAATGAATGGATGGTTAAAGAATTATTGAGCACTTGATATCATTTTATGTTAAAATAATTTTAATTTTATAATACCGTCACATCATTATCATTTACTTTGAAGGAATCAACTACCTCACACAGTTGCGCAAGTTGTTAAGTTGTCAAGGACAAGGTTGTGTTGTACACTGGCTGTGTCGTACTGTTGCACCACTATCGGGCAGTAAAAGACTCCATCCCTCTGAATATATCAAGCGCCTTGGCCATGCGCCAAGGGATTGTAATCTCTCACCAACTACAGAAACATGGTTTTGGAAGATACACATTAAGATATCTCAGGTGAGACTGTGCTTGCCTCGCAGGTGTTGCCGGCTGAGCTTGCTCCGTCGGGCCGATGTATTTGGGTGTTTTGTTGGTTTTGTGTTGTTGTTGAACACAGGTCATGAGAGTGAGGAAACGTAGGCCAAAACCATTGAATTTTTTTTCTCGGTGGTTCGATACCTATGGTTCTTAGGGAGGAAGTGCATGTACTCATCAAACACCTCATTTCCTAAACTTCTTGAATGAGGATATTTTATCATAGGACCACATACTCGACATGCAAATTTCCCTTTGTTTGAGTTGGATTTTGTGCTATTGGTTTATCCCACAATACTGAGACGGGGGGGGGGGGGGGGGGGGGGGGGGGGCGTGAATCAATATTGTCCATTTTTCTTTAAAATACACAAAAATAAAAAAATTAAGACACATATTTTATCGTGGAAACCTCAAAAGGAAAACCACACAAACTCATTAATAAGATGAATTTACAAAATTGTTTATCTGTAACTATAGAAAGGATGTAAAAATGCCCTAGGTTTTGCCTGCAACTACAGACATAGATGCTACAACAACCCTATGGTTTTCTCCCTTCTTCAACAAAAAAGGATTCTACGACACCCTATTCTCCAACAAAGACTAGAAGGAGGCTTTGACCCCCTATAGAACTATGTCCTGCCCTACCACCACCCTACCACCCTGTACTGATTTTCTCAGTTTTTTGGAACATTTTATAAACTATTCACTTTGGACTTTGTCAAGATCAATAACAGAGACACCTCACTCTTTACACATTTATTCAATAAATACCTTTTACCTATTTCCTATCAACACATCTCTCCCAATCTGCGCTCTTTCATTTTGGACCATTATTGTTTACTTATAGTCACAACTATTCATCATCATCTCATTCAACTGTCGCATCATTTCATCCTTACATTTCAGCAAAGGCACCGTTTTGTTCTTCCCACAGCTCAGAGTCCATTTTCGCAGCCCTGTTTATCGATTTCTAGTGTTTCCGTAATCTTTTTCTCCATATACACTCTGGATAGTTGATCTTATGCCTGAATCTCTCTATACCGTTGAGCTACTCTATAGATTTCTCTTTTGAAATCATATTTCCGCACCAAGTTTTTTGCCTCAATGTTTCCCCACTATTGATCTTCATCGGGCTTCTCCATGAACATCGTATCTTGACTTTCCGCAAGCTCCTTTTAGAAAGATTCTTTCCACAAGTTTCTTTCTGCAATCTTTATTCTGCACCATTGATCTCTTGCAAATTCTTTCCTGACCTTTGATCTTCCGGATTGTGGGTTGCTAGTTCATAAAATATTTACATGTTACTTCCGCAATTCTCTTTCTGCATTTTTTCTTCCGCACCTTTGATATATTTTAGAGGAACTAACCTCAACCATCCAATCTTGATCTTTTGTGAAACTTTGGATTATCCACTTAACTATAGGAATTAATCCTTAATCATTGGGTCTAGTATGGGACTAATCTAAGCCATTTGATATTGATTGTTGCGGAACTTCATCCTTCTTCCTATCTTTTGCGGAACTGATCCTCAACTGCTGGATCTATGGCGGGACTAACCTCTTCCATCCAATCTTAATCCTTCATGGAACTTTATCACTTCGCCCGTGTTTAACCTCTACACTAGTTCATTCAGGAAGAAAATTGTGAGTCATCAATTTACTTGGATGATAGATCTCAATCGTTCAACTTGCTATAAGGTTATTCGTTTGTCATTCAACCTGCAACCTGCAACAACTTTGTTATTCTACTGATTTCAATGTGCCACCATATCTTTGACTTTTGTTAACATTTTTGACATCAATGACAACCATTTTACTCAACAATCCCCCCTTTTGGCATTGATGGCAATATCTTTAATCATTCTCCTCCTTTGACACCAATGACAAAGAACCTCTCTGTCTGACATCTCCTGCTGTCATCATATCTCCCCCTGAGATTACACTTCATCCTCTTAGTGCTTTTGTAAAGGAATTACCCCCATTTTCTATCTAAGATGCTTAAAGGCTTCCTTAGGCAGTGGTTTGGTGAAAATGTTAGCAATGTATTCTTTTGTGTCAATCATTAGAGGAATTTTGGGGTCTAAAATGGGCCTCCTAAGGAAAATAATAAAATAATAGTTAAAATAATAAAATAATATTGATTAATTTTGGANGTGCGGGTACTCATTGGATGCGGAATCAAATTCCGCATCCAACGAGCTCTCCCGATCGAAATTTGAGTAAAAACACAATGAGATATGTCGAAAATACGAACAAAAAAAGTATTTTTTTTAATGACAAATATGTCAATTCAACCATTATGGTTGACTTATTTTATTGAAATTCTATTGGTTCTTGAATTCCAACTCACAAAAACTTATTTTGGCACGTTTTCTTATAAGGCCCATTTTAGACCCCAAATTTCCTCTAATGGTATTCTATTTTAACAACTTTTTGAGATACATGTTCTCTTAGATATTGATACTTGATTGGTATATGTTTTTTCTTAGAATGCATGATAGGATTTTTAGACATATTTATAGCTCTAGGGGTTGTTTCATCCAAATAACCTGAGTGAAACATGAGGCAGTAGCAATATATTCTTCTTCTGCTATAGAGAGTGAAATGGAGGATTGTTTTTTTCTTGACCATGATACTAAACAATTTCCCAGGAAGAATGTTGCTCCACTAGTACTTTTTCGATCATCAACACTTCCTACCCAATCTGCATCAGTAAATGCTTTCAAGGTAAAGTATTGTCCTTTTGGATACCATAAACCATACTCCATGGTACCTTTTAGATATTTGAAAATCCTTTTTACTGTTGTTACATGTCTTTCTTTGGGAATTGACTACAATCTAGCCACCAATCGAACAACTTGCATCACATATGGTCTTGTGGATGTCACATATATCAAACTTCCAATCATGGATCTAAACATGGTATGATCTACTTCCAGATATTCATCATCCTTACTTAACCCTCAACCAGTGACCATAGGAGTACGAATAGGTTTGGAATCTTCCATTTTAAACTTTTTCAACATATATTTGATATACTTAGTTGGAGAGATGAAAATTCCTTCATTTGTTTGGTAGACTTGTAATCCCAAAAAAAAAGTCAATTCACCCAACATTGACATTTCGAATTATTTCTTCATTTCAAAGGAAAAATCTACACTTAGGATTTGAATACTACTTCCAAATATGATATCATCCACATAGACAACAACAATGGTCTTATTTTTATCTTTGATCTTTAGGTAAAGATTACTTTCAGTGGCTCCTCTTTTAAAACCTTGATGTTTCAAGTAACTGTCTAGTCTTGAAAACCACGCTCTTGGAGCTTGTCTGAGACCATATAGTTCCTTCTTCAGTTTACAAACATAATATTTTTTTTCTGACAAGAGAAACCCTCGAGGTTGTTCAATATATACTTCCTCTTCTAGTTTTCCATTCAAGAATGCAGACTTGACATCCATTTCATATACTTTGAAATTTTTATGGCATGATAGTGTTAAAAAAACTATGATTGCTTATGCTACAGGAGCATAATTTTCTTCAAAGTCAATACCTTCCACTTGGGCATACCCCTTACAAACCAATCTTTCTTTGTTCCTTCTTACTTGTCCATCTTGATTGAACTTGTTTTTGAAAATCCATTTGGTTCCTACAATGTTCTTATCTTTAGGTCTTCGGACAAGTTCCCAAGTATCATTTTTCTCAATCTGATCTAGTTCTTCATTCACGGCTTTGACCCATTCATCACTTTTACTGGCTTCTGTAAATTTCTTGGGTTCAACTATTGAGAGTAGAGCTTTTTCAACACTTTCTAGTTGTCTTCTTGTTATGACTCCAGAATGTTTATCCCCCATGATATGTGACTCCGGATGATTCTTTTGTATTCTTCTAGAAGGATTTTTAGTGTCAGTTATAGGGAAGTCTTCTTCATCTTCCTGTGTATCTTCCTTCTCTTTGTTGTCTTTTTCGTTATGAATGCTCTCATCCTTTTGCAAGTCTTTTATTTCATCATCACATGTATTTTCAATACTGTCAAGGTTTTTCTCCTTCCTTGGTTTTATATCATATACTTTCACATCAACACTTTCTACAATTTTGTGTAACCTTTTATTGTAACACCTATATTCCCTTTTGGTGGATGAGTATCCTAGAAATATTCCTTCATCGGTCCTAGAGTCAAACTTTCCAAGGCCATCCTTATTTCTTTTGATGTAACAGTTAGTGCCAAAAAAATTAAAATATTTGACTGAGGCTGGTCTCCCATACCACAATTCATAGGGAGTTTTAACATTATTCACTTTGAGTTTCCCTCTATTACATGTGTAGACAACTGTCTATACTTCCTCTTTCCAAAATGAATATGATCGTTTTTCTTCATTAAGCATTGTTTTGGCAGCTTCTTGGACTGTTCTGTTTTTACTTTCAACAACCCCATTCTGCTGAGGATTTTTTGCAGCTGAAAATTGTCTCTCAATTCCATGACCTTCACATAACTCATTGAATTCCTTGGAAGTAAATTCCCCCCCCCATTATCTGATTTAAGACACTTGATTTTCATACCTGACTCATTTTCAACCATTGCTTTGAAGATTTTAATTTTTTCAAAAGATTCTGATTTTTCTTTTAGGAATGCCACCTAGGTCATCCTTGTGTAATCATCAATGAGCAACATGAAATAACGATCTCCTTGTAGGATTTTTGTTAAAATTCCATATGCTAAGCTAGATTATCAACATTTAATTTCAATTTAATAACAAAAGCTTATAGAAATGATCACTGAAAGAAATAGCATCACAATAACAACACATATTTATCTTAGGAAAAACCTAAAGGGAAAAACCCAGCAAAATATTCCTCAATATAGATGCCCCGAAAAGATAAAACTCAAAAAGACTGATCCTCCTCCTTCTCCATCTACTGCTCTTTCTCTCTCTCTCTCTCTCTCTCTCTCTCTTTTATGCGCTACACAAGTGAGTGTGAGTGTGTTCAAATCAGAAGCACCTCACCTCTATTTATATTCTTCCATTCACTTAATATTAAACTTAGTTATGTAGGCTCGAGTAACCACAACTAGGGTACTAATGGCCTGACTTACAACAGAGAGGAATTCCTCATGACTTTTAGTTATTCTCTCGGTAGGAACATCAGGTTATAAAGAAATATAAGTGATTCTCCCGATAGGAACATCAGGGACCACTAAAATATATATAGAATATTCTTCGACGTTACAATAATTCAACACTCCCCCTTAACGAGAAGGGTATTCTACAACAACAACAACAATAGTAGGAGAGAGAGGGCATCATCAACATCATCAGGGTGATACATCTATAAATTAACATATAGTCTTCATCTTCAAACTTCAGTAGTAGCAACACTTTGACCGCTCGATCGACATCATCATCATCAGTAGTATTTTGATCTTTCGATCAGAAACATCATTGTCAGCATACTCTGAAATTTTGGTCAGCATCATCATCATCATGCTCTAATATTTCGATCAACAACAACATCATTAAAATAATATAAACTTTTGGTTAGCATCATCATCATCATCATACTCTGATATTTCAATTAGCAACATCATCGTCAACATACTCTAAAATTTTGGTCAGCATCATCATCATCATCATACTCTGATATTTTGATCATCATCATCATCATCATCATACTCTGATCTTTCAATCAGTAACATCATCATCACACTCTGATATTTCAATCAGTAACACCATCATCATCAACAACCTGCAATCCACAACACGAAGACGAATGTCTTCAGATCACTTTTGGACTTAAGTCCAGGGATGATACAATCCTACCACATTCTCAACAGTCGAAGCTACCAGATACAATTATGGGATAATCACTCCCTATCACTTTAGGACTAAGTCCAAGGATGATGCAATCCTACCACATTCACGGGAACTGAAGCCTCCAAATACATTCTGAAAAAAAGTTAAGGAATGATGCAATCCCACCACATTCACGGGGACCAAAGCCTCGAGATACATTCTGAACAAAAGTTCAAGGATGATGCAATCCCACCACATTCATAGGGACCAAAGCCTCCGGATACATTCTAAAAAAAAAATTAGGGATGATGTAATCCCACCACATTCACGGGGACCGAAGCCTCCAGATACATTTTGAACAAAAGTTTAGGGATGATGCAATCCCACCACATTCACAGGGACCAAAGCCTCTGGATACATTTTGAACAAAATTTCAGGGATGATGCAATCCCATCACATTCATGGGGACCAAATCCTTCAGATACATTTTGAACAAAAGTTGAGGGATGATGCAATCCCACCACATTATCGAGGACCAAACCCACCAGATCTATTTTAGACAAATGTCTCGAGATGATACAATCCCTCTTCATTCTCAAAGACATAAGTCTATGGATCACTTTAGGACAAATGTCCAGGTATGATACACCCCCACTACAACATCACTACTCCCCCTTTCGAGGAAGGTCTTTGTCAACAACACCAAGCTTGTCTCGAAAGTATTCAAACTTTATCTAGGACAAAGGCTTCATCAACACATCAACAACTTGTTCTTCAGTACTCACATATTGGAGCTTTATGGATAACTTCAATATCATATCTTGAATGTAGAAATACCGGATTTTTATGTGCTTCGATCTACCATGGAACACTAGGTTCTTTGTCATCTTTATACAACTTTGGTTATCACATAGAATTACGGTAGTATCCAAATCCAGGTTGAATAGACCTGACATCAACTTCCAAATCCATATGTCTTCACAACTAGCAAAGGAAGCTGCTATATATTCTTCTTCATCCGTGCTAAGAGAAACACCAGACTGTTTCCTACTAAACAATGAAATCATAGAAGATCCAAGACAAAAGCATCAAACTGATGTGCTTTCCTTGTTTGAGAAATTTCCATCCCAATTTGCATCTGTATAGACATACAATCTGTAATCATGGTTTATGTCATAGTACAGACCAATGTCTATAGTCCCTTTCAGATATCCCATCACATGTTTTGTAGCTATCATATGAACCCATCTAGGTTGAACTAGATACTGACTCAAGGTGTTCACAGCAAAACAAATGTCTGGTCTGGTATTTGCTAGATACATCAACAACCCAATAATCTGTCTGTATTGATTCACATCCACTAACTCTGACGAGTCATCAGTTAACAACTTCATGTTGGAATCCATGGGTGTGTCCATGGATTTGCATTCCAACATATCGAATCCTTTCAATATCTCTACTACATACTTTCCCTGGTTGAGAAATATTCCTTCTGAACTTTGCCATACTTCCATACCTAGGAAATAATGCATTAACCCAAGGTCTTTCATCTCAAATTATTCGGCGAGTTTCTTCTTGCTTTCCACAATCTGTTTCTCATTCCCTGTCAGAAATAAATCATCCACATATAGTAATAGTATCAAAGATTCATCTTCTATAAGCTTGAAGTAAAGGTTAGGATCAGATATACTCTTGGTAAAGCCCGTGCTTATCGGGAAACTATCTATCCTTCTATACCAAGCTCTGGGAGCTTGCTTCAAGCCATCATAGGGCCTTCTTCAACTTGCATACGTGAGTCTTTATGTCTTCAACTTCAAATCCTTGTGGTTGTTCTATGTATACTTCTTCTTCAATCACACCATTCAGGAAGGTTGTCTTCACATCCATCTAGTGTAAGTCCCACTTCATCATGGATGCAAGTGCCATGATCGTTCTAATTGAAGTATACCATGATACTAGATAAAATGTCTCTTCATAATCAATTCCCTCTTTCTGAGAGAAACCTCTGGCGACAAATATTTCTTTATACTTTTCGATACTTCAGTCAGTTTCATGTTTTATCTTGTAGATCCATTTGAAGGATACTACACTCTTTCCTTCTAGTTTGGGAACTATATCCCATACATCATTCTTCATTATTGACTGGTATTGTTCAGACATTGCTTCTACCCATTCTTTCTTCTGTACCGCTTCTTTGTAGTTTGTAGGTTCTTGATCCACCAGATCACACATCAAATCCACATAGCTGGAAAATGGCTTGGGATTTTTGCTTATCCTTGTGGAGCCTTTAGGAGCTCCATATCTTTCTGCTTCATGTATAATTTCTCTTGCCCAAGCAGGCTTTCTCTTTCATGATATCTCCATCATAGGAGGTTCTTGTGGTTCTGTCATATCATGTTCTTCATGTACTTCATATTCATGGAGGGATGTATTCTCAAAAATTTTGGGAGGTGCATCTTCCTCATATACTTCATCATGTTGACATTTCCTGGATCTCTTGAGAGCTGCTTCTTCATAAAATGTTACATCTCTACCAATTTCCATGTGATGGAATCTAGGAATGTAAATTATGAATTCCTTGGACACTTCACAGTATCCAACAAATATTCCCTTCTTTCCGAAAGGGTCCAACTTGGTTAGTTTCTCTTTTGGCATATGAACATATACAGGACAACCAAAAATATTGAGGTGACTTACCTCAGGCTTCTTTCCTGTGAACATCTCCTCTGGAGTCTCGAATCCAAGAGAACTGTGAGATATTCTATTCTATATGTAGACAACAGTTCTTTCTGCTTCTACCCATAGATGCATTGGAAGATCTTGATCATATATCATTGTCTTCACTACCTCCATGATGGTTCTATTCTTTCTTTTCGCAACACCATTCTGTTGAGGATTGTAGGGAGTGGTTAGTTCCCTCTTGATTTTGACATATTTACAGAATGCTTCAAACTCTTTTGAAGTATTCTCTCTGCCATTGTCTAATCAGAGTGTTTTGATTCTCTTGTCTGAAATATTCTCTATCAAGGCTTTGAATTCCTTGAATTTCTCAAACACTTTACTCTTTGATTTCAAGAAGTACATCCAAGTCTTCCTTGAATATTCATCAATAAATGTAATATAATATTTGAAACCATTTAAATATGTGGAGGACATTGGACCGCACACATCTGAATGAATCAATTCTAGCGTACCTTTTATTTTTGTTTCGCTCTTCAGAAAGGAATTCTTGGTGTTCTTTCCTTTCGCACATCCTTTGCAAATTATTTCATGTTTGATCTTCATCTATGGTAATCCTGTCACTACTTTGTTCACATGTGGTAGTGCTTTGTAATTTATGTGAGCAAGAATTCTATGCCATAGTTCACTAGGATCAGTGGACTCATGAACAAGGGCTATTTTTGAATGTCCCTTGAGTTTATACATTCCTCCTTCTTCTTCACCAATGATAGCTGCATCTTCAATATTCTTCCATTTGGGCCACATGAGTACTTGGCCATCTATGAATGCAACTCTGAATCCTTTCTTATCTAAAGTTGAGATAGAAAGTAGATCCTTCTTTAGACCAGGTACATATAATACTTCTTTCATCTTTAGGGGATTTCCTAAATCAAGCTTGTAGCTTGCTTCACCAACTCCTTTAATCAGATATTGATAGTAATATCCTAGGGATACTTTCTGAGGAGAGTTATTTTCTTCAAGTTTGGACAGAGTTTTCTTTTGCCCATCATGTGCTTTGAAGCACCACTATCAATAAGACAAGTGTCTTCTCCAAATGTTATAGACCCATAGAGTGCAGAGAATAGTACATACTCTTCTGCATCTTCTTCTCTTGCTTGGTTTCTTGGAGGTCCTTCCTCTTCTTCTTCTTCATCCTCATCTTTATCTAGATGAGCATGATGTCTTTTTTTGTTTGTTGCTCCTCTTCTTATATTCTTGTTTCTTCATAGGACAATTTCTGGCAATGTGTCCTATCTTATCACAATGGAAACATTGAAATCCGGAGTAGTCCTTATTTGATAGACTTTCTCTTGATCTTTGGAACCTTCTGGTAGGTTGATGCTCCTTGTGGTTTCCCTTCTTGAATTTGGGTTGACTTATTCTTCTCTTGTTATGAGTGGCTAGGGCTTGATCATCCTCCTTTAGTAGGGCTTCTCTATTTTCCACTCTAGTCTCATCTTGAATGTAGTCTTCCCATACAACATCAAACTTCATGCTTTCCTTCCTGGCACACATCATCTTGATGAATAACTCCCAGGTTCTATTGAGACCATTGAGATAAGTCATAACCATCTCATCTTCATCAAGTTTGTCTCCAATGGCTTCTAGTTGTTCTTTGATCTGAGAAACCCTTGTGAAGTAGTCCTGGATGGATTCTCCATGACTCATATTGGCGCTCTTCAGTTGAGCTCTTAGATTCATCTTTCTATTGATGTTTCTACCCTCATACATTCTAGATAGGGAATCATACATTTATTTTGGATTCTTCTTGACTGACACTTGAGGGATCAAGTGATCCTTGATAGAGTCAACAATAATCCTTTGTGCCCTAATCATATCCTTCTTGTGGTTCTCCTTAGCTTCAGCTTCTTCAGGTTCTAAAACTTCCTATTTGATATACTTATCAAGATCATTCTCTTAGAGAATGAGACCAATCCTGTATTTCCATGCTCGAAAATTCTCTATGCCTTTTAGCTTGTCCTCAAGCTTAGTGCTTGGGGCCATCTTGTCAGAAAATCACACAAAATTGAAATTATACGGAATGAGAAACTGAACTTACCAGGATATGCACTTGACTGAGCTGAGTTGACTAGTGTGCTTGGTTTCTGTAGATCTCAAGTCTTCACCTTCCAAATCAGACTTGCGAGATTCAACTCTATAACTTCCAGCTATTTTCTGGTTATGCAATTTTTTGGTACAACTATAAAACTATGGTTTGAATTTCCCGGAGACTCACTCACCCAAAAAAAATGATTCCAGTCTCAATAGATGTGCTCTAGGAGGGCGAACCTTTCTATGCAAACAGTTTTTCAAAAATCAAATTTTTTTTGAAACCCTAATTTCTTCCACAGAGAGAGAGAGAGAGAGAGAGCTTTTTCATCTTGTGAAAGTTGTCCTATTCAGGCTAGCTCTCATACCATGTTAAAATTCCATATGCTAAGCTAGGTTATCATCATTTAATTTCAATTTCATAACAAAAGCATATATATAGTATCACTGAAAGAAACAATATCACAAAACTAGCACAGATTTATCCTGGGAAAACCCAGCAAAAGCTTCCTCAATATAGATGCCCCAAAAAGGTAAAACCCAAAAAGACTGATCCTCCTCCTTATCCAACTACCTCTCTCTCTCTCTCTCTCTCTCTCTCTCTCTCTCTCTCTCTCTCTCTCTCTCTTATGCACTAAATAAGTGAGTGTGAGTGTGTTCAAATGAGAAGCACCTCACCTCTATTTATATTCTTCTGTTAACTTAATATTAGACTTAGTTATGTAGGCTCGAGTAACCACAACTAGGGTACTAATGACCCGACTTACAATGGACAGGACTTCCTCATTACTTTTAGTTATTCTCCCAATAAGAACATTGGGGTATAAATAAATATAAGTGATTCTCCGGATAGGAACATCGAGGACCACTAAAATATATATATATATAGAATATTCTTCAAAGTTACAATAATTCAACACTTTTAGTTCTGGTTGGTCCACAAAGATCTGTGTGTATTATTTCTAGAGGGTGTGAAGTCATATGTTCTTTTATTTTTAAAACTGTCTTTGGTTTGCTTTCCATGTTGACAATTTTTACACACAGAGTTTAGAGGAACTATAATTTTAGGTAGATCTCTTATAGCTTCCTTCGTGCTTATTTTGGCAATATTGTCAAGACCTATATGTCCCAACCTTCTATGGCATAACCAACTTTCATCTACCATACTTAAGTAACATTGGTTTTCATTTTCCAAGATGTATACATTGTTCGTATTTCTCATAGCAATGCCGATGACTTTTCCTGATTCCTTATTCTTGATTTCACAATTTTATGAGTTGAAGATACAAATGTGTCCTTGGTCGCATGTTTGAATTACACTTAGAATATTAGGCTTGAGGTTTTCAACTAGCAAAACATTTTATGCTTTGATCCTTTTGTTGACAACAATTGTTCCTTTGTCAATTATTTTGGAGGACAAACTCTCTCCAAAAGTGAATTTTCCCTTATTATCTTTTAGTGTTATGAATTCGCTTGGGTCATCGGTCATATATTTTGAACAACCATTGTCCAAGTGCCATAAGTTTTGTCTTTCAGTTGTACATAAAGAAATCATGGAACTTTCCTTTTCTTCCTTTTCTCTCCAATACGTCTTTTGTTTTGTGTTCTGAGATTTGATTGCAACAATATTCCTAGTAGGAGTCTTCAGTTTACAATCTCTTTCCATATGTCCATGGTTACTACACTTATAACATTCTATGTCATATTTTTGGAGTAGTGTAAAAAGATTCTTATTTCCCTTCGACTTATTGATTGATGACTTCTTTTTGTATTAAGAAACCTTTCTTTCAGTTCTACAATTTAAGGATTTATGACCAAAATTATTACAAGAAAAGCACTGACCTAAAAAGATCTGTAGATATCTATTTGGCCTCTTGGGTGCTATATTATTTCTATTTTTATCTTGAGAAATTAAGGCTACTTTCTTGCTTACTTCCTTTTTAGCTGGAGTCTTTAAAACTTCAGCATAACTTTTCTTACTTCCTTCTTGATTGGTGACATGATAACTCTCTAGCTTCTTCTCTTTAACAAACCCAAAACCAGACCTATCACTTGATGGTCTTTGGCTACTCATAATTTCATCTAGAAACCTTGATCTATTCTCAAACTTTGAATTGATATATTATTCATCAATCTTTCTCTTGAATTGCATGATTTCTTCTGCAATATTTTCAGACTCCTGTATTCTTCTTTTGAGTTGTAGCTTTAGGTCCTCCTCAACCTTTTTGGAATCTAGAAGTTGAGCTTCCAACTAACTGATGATAAGATTTGACTGTCTGTTCTTTTTCCTACATTTCTCAAGTTCTTCAAGGGTGCTAACAATTTCATCTCTTAGGTCTACTTCTCCTTCTACATCTAAGTCACTATTTAAGGCTTGAGCATCTAGGCCCATAAACAAAACTTCAGTTTCTTCAACTTCACTTCCATCTGAATCTTCACTGTCTTCCATGGTGTAAACAATTTTCTTTTTCCCATAGGGTCTTTTCTTGTTTCCTGGTTTACCCTTTTTGAACTTCAAAGTTTCCTTTTCCTCATTCTCATCTTGTTTAGTGTAGGTGAATTTGGAGGCAAAATGTACAATCCTTCCAGAGTTAAAACACTTTAAAGGTAACTTCCCCTTGTATTTTCCAGCCCCTCTCTCATTTTTATTAATGAAAATAGCTTCCTCATCAATTGGGTTTTTGATTGATTGCTTAAGAAGGATTTAAAAGATGCTACTTTTCTTGAAGATCCATTTTGTCTTGTTCTCATCTCATATACAGTGATAATTCCATGCAACTCATCCATTGTTACCTTTTTAAGATCATCTCATTCTTCTAAGGTAGATACCTTTGGGTCATATCTCATTGGTAATGTTCTTAGTACCTTGCTTACCACTTCCATCTCTTTTAATTTTCCTCCAAGCCCTCTGGTCGCATTAACAACTTCATCTACACAAAGAAGGTATTCACCAATATTATCTTCTTCTTTAATTTTAAGACTTTCAAATTGACCTTTATATGTTTGAATTTTGGATTATTTGACCTTAGACTCTCCTTCATAGATAACTTTCAACTTGTCCCAAGATTGTTTGGTAGATGTGCATTGCATAACTTTAGTAAATCTAGAGTTTGTTAAACCACTTAAGATTGTGTTTAGGGATTTTGCATTACCTTCATATTCACCTAGTTCAACTGTGTCTGTAGGGTACAGGTTTCCTATCTTAAGATCCTTTTCTATTGCTTACCAAACCTTCCATCCCAGGGACATCATATGACACCTCATTCTTACACTCCAGTAAGCATATTTTTCTCCGGTAAATAGTGGAGGTTTGTTAGTGGCCAATCCTTCTTTTTTATCCATTGTGATTTTTGGATGAGATATTCCTTCTAGTGGTTAAGTTGTTGTGAAGGAACCTCACTCTGATACCAATTGTTGGTTTATATCACAATACTAAGAGGGGGAGTGAATCAGTATTGTCTGTTTTTCATTAAAATACACAAAAATCAACAATTAAGACACATTTTACAGTGGAAACCTCAAAAAGAAAACCACCAACAAAAACTCATTAATAAGAGGAATTTACAAAATTTGTTTATTTGCGAATATAGAAAGGATGTAAATACACCCTAGGTTTTTCCTACAACTACAGACAGAGATGCTACAACACCACTATGTATTTTTTCCTGCTTCAGCATACAAGGATGCTATGACACCTTGTTCTACAACAACAACTAGAAGGAGGATTTGACCGCTTGCATACCTGTGGCCTGGTTTAGCACCACCCTAGCACCATGTACTGATTTTCTCAGTTTTTTTGAAAAATGTATAAACTATTCACTTTGGACTCTTTCAATCTCAATAACAGAGACACCTCACTCTTTACACATTTATTAAATAAATACGTTTTACCTATTTCCTATCAACGCATCTCTCCATAGCTGCACTCTTTCATTTTGGACCATGACTATTTATTTACAGTCACAACTATTCATCATCTGCTCATTCAACCGTCGCATCATTTCATCCTTAAGTTTCAGCAAAGGAACCGTTTCCTTCTTCCCACAGCTCAGAGTCCATTTTCGTAGCCCTGTTTATTGATTTATGGTGCTTCCGTAATCTTCTTCTCCAAATACACTCCAGACAGTTGATCTTATTCTTGAATCTCTCCAAACTGTCGATCTACTTTATAGATTTCCCTTTTGAAATCATATTTCTGCACCAATTTTTTTGCTTCAGCGTTTCCCCACTATTGATCTTCATCGGGCTTCTCCATGAGCATCAATCTCCATATTGCGAGATGCAAAAATGTATAATTTCCTCAAATCGTATCTCGACTTTATACAAGCTCCTTTCCGCAAGCTTATTTCCAAAATATTTCTTCCGCACCATCGATCTCGTGCGGAGTCTTTCCTGACCTTCAATCATCTGGATTGCGGGTTGCTAGTTGATAAAATCTTTACACGTTACTTCCGCAATTCTCTTTCTGCATTTTTTCTTCCGGACCGTCGATCTCTTTTAGTGGAACTAATCTCAACCGACCGATCTTGATATTTTGCGGAACTTTGGATTTTTTGCTTAACTGTCGGAATTAATCCTTAATCATCGGATCTAGTGCGGGACTACTATAAGCCTTTCGGTCTTGATTGTTGCATAACTTCATCCTTCCGCCTATCTTTTGCGAAACTGATCCTCAACCACTGGATCTATGGCTAGACTAACCTCTATCGTCCAATATTAATCCTTCGTGAAACTTTATCACTTATCCCGTGTTTAACCTCTGCACTAGTTCATTCAACAAGAACATTGTGAGTCATCAATTTACTTGGATGATCGATCTTAGCCGTTCAACTTTCTATAAGGTTATTCGTCTTTCATTCAACCTATAACCTGCAACAGCTTTGTTATTCTGCTGATTTCAGCATGCCACCATATATTTGACTTTCGTTAACACTTTTGACATCAATGACAACCATTTTACTCAACATATGCAACTTCAAAAGCTATTCTTATTGTCCTCCTTCGAGAGTTGAACTTGTTGTAATCATTCATACAAACCCTAGAAAGAACATTGTAATCCTTGGGGTGAAAAGATGACAATAAAAGAATAAAATAAAAATTATGAAATATCAAATTATATTTATCCCCCAAGTGAAGTCGGCCCCAGTTAAATTATGAGTGGGAAAATAGTATAAATAGGAGGCGCCCCTCATTATTTCACACAGAAGCAACACAACAGCTCAAAAATGTTCACAATTTTATGGGAAAGGGTGCAACTACACAACAACTTAGAGAAGTTCGCATATACTGCAGTAGAAGGTTATTTTCAGGGTTTCCATATTTGGAAAGCATTTCCATATTTTTCTTTTTCTTTCTTCATTGTACTCTGATCTGAAAATTATTATCTCTAGACCAAGGTTGTTGGGTTTCCTCCCATTTGGGTTTCCCGGGTGAAAAATACTCATGTTATTATTTTGTACTTTGTCTATATTCTAGTGATCCTATTGCTAAATGCAATTAAGATATACTGCTATAATCTTAAGAAAATCTAACATGGTATCAGAGAAGTTCTAGAAGAAGCCATTGTTGAAACTCTGTCGACGACCTGTCGAAACTAGGGTTTCATCTTTCAAGGTCTTCACTCAAAATTTTGGCAGAAAACAATATTTGGGAATTTCTCTCTGAGGATGGATCTTTTGGTGAAGGAAAATAATTTTCAATTTTGACCTAATTCTATAGATGTAATAGAAATCAAGGTTTTTAGTTTTGACCTAATTTCTACACAGTTTTGGCTCGACTCTACCTCTACTCAACTCTCCTATCTGGGGAACATTTATATGTGGAGTCAGTTTCCCAAAATTCCAATTTTCATTTTTGACCTAGTTTCTGCTAGGGTTTTAGATCCATATCTACAGTCAAGATGATCAATATGAAAGTTCAAGATCACCTGGAAGGAGCTTCCAACTTCATCCCATGGAATTCTAGCGTTCTTCTCCTACTAGAAGAAAATGACCTATTACAATGTGTAAATGAAAAGGTCCTAGAACTAGAAGTTGGAGAAGACAAACCTCGCTAAAGGAAGGATGATGCCAAAGCAAGGAGGATTTTAGTGGACTCAGTTAGATATCACTTGGTTCCTCATATCTCAAAAAAGACGACGGCGAGGAGGATGTTCAAAACCCTAAATAAGTTATTTGAACATAGTAGGATTAATGTGACTCTCATATTGAGGAATCAACTATCGAATATGAAGATGACAAAGTCTGAGAATATTTCCTCATATTTCATGAGGATCACCGAGTTCCGGGACAAGTTAAATTCCAGTGGAGACAATGATCTCATTATGGCCAGCGTAAATGGTCTCCCACCATATTGGATTCTTTTATCCAAACTATAAGTGGGCGAACCAAGTTTCCAAAATTTGATAAGCTATGGGAAGAATGCATTGAGGAAGAAACTAGAATTGCAGCATGCCAAAGACTTCATGGTACTCAACCTAAGGATAATCAAGTGTTAGTATCTCATGCCAAGAAAGGCAAGGGAAGGGGAAGGAAGGCATACATTCACAAGCATCAATATAAGATATCAAGTCCTCCCACATATCAGAAGAAACAAGAGAAGAATTATTTATCTCAATTACAATGCTACAAGTGCAAGAAATACGGTCATTATGCCAGTAGCTGTCAAAGTTCAGTCAAAAGGAAGCATGAAACTTCAACTGCTGATGTAGAAGAAGACCCTCGTCACAATGAGCCAAGGAAGGATGATCATTAAAAGTTCTTCTTATAAGAAATGATATGAAGATATAGACTGTGATGATCATCAAGCAAGCATATAAATATTATTGGACTCTGACAGTGGGAGCCCAACCACAAAACTACAAAAGATAAGTATTTGATTTTATGCTCTAGTAGATTATCTTGGGTTTTTTTTTTAATATATTTTACAGATCTACATTTCTGAATTCATGTAGTTAAATAGTCTCTCATGCTGCACAAACCATCTAGGATGACAATGCATTTATAACATACTACAGTAGTACACACTCTTAATGGTATGCTATAATGGATACCATAAACATCCAAAGAATGGTCTTACGTGTGTTGTTTCGAAGCATTAACTAAAAGGTTGCCTACATTTTAATACATTGATTATGAAATATTGCTAACCATCTATCAGGATTTGACTTGTAGGGAATGCCATGATCTACAAGGACAATTGTTCCCATTGATATATGGATGGAACAGAAGCGGAAAGATCTAGAAGCATGTATTATGACTTTGAGACCCAGAATAATTTCATGCAGATATTTGGTGATCAGAAGCAAAAATATTCTATGAATGTTGATCTATCTGTTGCTTCAACAAGATTTACTCAATTGAATTCTGAGAGACAGAGGGAGTTATCCCTCAAAGACAAGGATTCTAGTTTACTACATATGATAGAAACCTGACAACACTGTTTTCATGATTCGAACAAAACAATTGAAGGATCCTTGATGAACCTGGTCGTCACCATGATGGATAATTACATTCCAGTATACATTCATGTTTCCATGTTAGAACCTTCAGGGGGGAACACTTGTGGGGTATTGCAAGTCTTCAAAGGCTTACAGAATATACATCACGGGATCAAGGAAAATAGAAGTCAGTCGGGATGTAACCTTTGAAGAAGATATGGCTATCTGAAAAGGAAGAGGATCATATATGGAGATCAATGGCGATGAAGAGATGTGATGATCTCCCCTCCAAACATTAAGAGGGAGTATGATGAAATGAATAAACCGACTAGTCCCATTGATCCATTTGAGCCAGTTGATGCTCCCATATATATGGAAGTAAGCTGGAAAAGACCCAGATGGGAACAACATATTTTGCAGAATGCAGAGAAGCATCAAGCTCCACATGGAGTATATAGGAGCATTGAAAAATGTAAGGCCATATTTGTTTACAGAGGGTTCTCTCAGAAAGAGGGAGTCAATTATGATGAGACATTTTCTTCTATGGCTCGATATACTTCCATCAAATCGATCATCGCCATTACTTCAGAAATGGGATGGATGTTGTATCAGATGGATGCCAAGACAACCTTTCTCAATGATATTGTTGATCCATTACTTCTTGGGATTAGAATTATGGTAAAGGAAGAAGAATATTTTCCTAAGACAAGGAAATTACACCATATATATACTGAAGAGATTAAGAATGTTGGACTGCAAGTCCATATTTACTCTAATGGATGCAAATTTGAAGAAGCTGAGAGATTATGATTCAGATTCAAATTTGATTGATCCCACTATGTATTACCAGTTGATTTGGTCGTTGATGTATCTGACGAACACTAGACCAACTATTTGTTTTTCTATGAATTCTCTCAGTCAGTTCATGTGGGAACCAAGGTAGATTCACTAGATTGTTGCAAAACATGTGCTCAAATACTTACATGGAACTATGGGATATGGTATATGATATGATTCAGAGTGTGACTTGAAATCACAATGGTTTATAGACTCATATTCGGTTGGATGCACTATATATAGGAATATCACTTCATGATGTTGTTTGAGTTTGAGTTCTGCAGTAATTTTCCAGTACAATAGGAAACAAAACCCAGTAGCTCTCAGTACTATAGAGGCCAAGTATATGGCTGCTAGTTCAGTAGCCCAAGAAGTAGTTTGTCTTTGTAAAATTCTTGTAGGCTTATTTATCCAGATTCCAAATCCAACCATTATTCACCATGATAACCAGAGTTGTGTGCAGATGTCATAGAATCCTATATTTCATGACAAGTTGAAGCACATAGAGATTCAGTGTCACTTCATATGTGATATGGTGCAGAAAGGTGCAGTCAAGCTACAGTATATTCCTACAGATGACGAGACCACATATTTTCTCTCCAAGCCTCTTCCCAGAGAAAAAATTGAATAATTTCGCAGAAGACTTGGAGTAGAAGAGAACGTATGCCTCCTTGAGAGGGAGAGATGACTGAGAGACACTTATCTTACCTTTTCCTAGGTACCTCCGCTCGTCTAGGTTCTCAATGAGGTATGGGAGAAATCCCATTGGAAAATGAGATGGACATGTAGTATATGGTCAGGTTCACACAGGTTCCTTTGCTCGTCCAGGTACTTAGCCAGGTATGGGAGAAATCCCATCGACAAATGAGTCGAACAGGTAGCAGATGACCATGTGATTGCACAGGTACCTCTGGTGCTGGGTATGGGATTACCCCATCGGTAGATGAGACGAACATGTAGTAGATGGTCGTGCACGTGTGCTCAACTAGGATATCTAGCCAGGTATGGAAGTATTACATCGACAATAGAGATATATAGGTAGCATAATATTATCTCTTAGATATCCGTATAGAACAAATTCATAAATACAAACTTCAATATGTTTAGAGATGATAGAGATAGTATAGATGTACAGATGAAACCCAAATGATCATGATACTGATGAAGACCAAAGAATACATTCCTTGTTGAGAGGGGGTGTTGGAGTTTGTGCAACTTCAAAAGCTATTCTTAATGTCCTCCTTTGGGAGTTGAACTTGTTGTAATATTTCATACAAACCCTAGAAAGAACAATGTAATCCTTGGGGTGAAAAGCCAACAATAAAAGAATAAAATAAAAATTATATTGCTCCCCCAAGTGAAGTTGGCCCCAGTTGAACTATGAGTGGAAAAATAGTATAAATAGGAGGCGCCCCTCCTCATTATTTCACATAGTAGCAACACAACAACTCATAGAAGTCCGTAGTTTTCTGGGAGACAGTGCAGCTAAACAACAGCTCAGAGAACTTCACATATACTGCAGAAGAAGACTATTTTCAAGCTTTCCATCTTTGGAAAGAATTTCCATATTTTTCTTTTTCTTTCTTCATTGTACTCTAGTCTCATAATTATTATCTCTAGATGAAGGTTGTTGGGTTTTCTCCCATTTGGGTTTCCCAGGTGAAAAATACTCATGTTATTATTCCGTGCTTTGTCTATCTTCCAGTGATCCTATTGATAAATGGAATTAAGATATACTGCTATAATCTTTGAGAAAATATAATAGTTCGAAGACCTGCAAAATATATGTATTAATGTTATATAAGCATCAAAATATTATTAATTTAAATAAAAAAATGCATGATATTTACCTTAAAAACATATTAATTTAAAGTGCAACAAAAATTTACATACCACAAAAATGTGTTAACCTGGGAGCGCCATGAATTGTCCATGCAAGTATTCCATGGAACTGAAATTGTTTCTTCCCTATTGGTCCAGATATTTCATACATAGTGATGCCAACACATAACTTCAATAGCTCATTAATAAGAGGCTCAATATATACATTAATATCTTTAACTTGGTACTTACCTAATTTATTCAACAATATACGATGTTATTCAGTTATGTTTCCCAATATATAAAACGTGTTCTCATGCAGCGATGAAACAAAGAAATGAAATAATATAATTACTTTCAAAAAAATACCTGGAATAATCATTGCCAACATTGTGTGCTCTCTCTTTATCGACATCCAAGGAGGAAAGTTATTGTTTATGACGAAAACAAGCCATAATGTCTCTCCAAATGGATTGAAACCATCAACTGCCAATGAAAGTATAACATTATGAGGTTCATCTTTAAAAATTGGCCATTTTTCTTCGATGTTCTTCAATGCAGAACCATCTACAAGCATGCAAAGAACACCATCTTCACTTCTATTCTTTGCATGGTAATCCATAAACTGTGCTATACTTTGGCACCTGAATAGTCGTTGGAAACATGGAATTATGGGAATATAATGGAGAACTTTGCGAGGCACCTTTTTTGTTACTTGATCAATTCGATATCTACTAATTTCACATTGTGGGCATTTTTTTTTATGCATATTGTCCATAATATATAATATGATCATTAGGACATTCATTAGCTTGATATTCCATTCCAATTTATTTCATAATCAAGAATACCTCTCGACATGTGCATGGTAAATTATTTAATGGTGGTAATAGAAATTCACCCAACAGTCTACAACATTGACAAAAAATGAAATGTAAACAATATAAATCATAAATATTGCTTATCCCTAATTTATGAATTAAGTAACACTAAAAATAGAGGAAAATAGTGAACTTTTCAATATACTATGTGAAGATGCAATTAATACATTACATACCTTAGGATCTGTGTGAAACAAGTGTTTGACAAACCATTCAAAACTTTCAAGTTCACCAACAACAATATAGCAGATATAATGTTTCTTGTTGAGCCTTCATAAAGAGGTTCTTGGGACTTCTTGAGTAGAGGAACATCATAAATATCGTGGAGGTTGTCCTCATCCAATGGAGAAAATGTGTCTTGGATCAATATATTTATCTCAGCTTCATCATTTGTATCAATACGTCATCTTCGTCCATAGGATCATTAAGAACTTCATCCTCAATATTATGATATCAATGTTCCTCACCTTGTAAAGTAGTTTTTCTACTATAATTATATGGCAAATAGCTCTTTGGTGGTCGATATTTAGGGGGCACTGTCTTTATAATTACAAACAATGTAATAAAATTAATGTATAATATACAACACATAAATTTAAAATGATAAAACATTTTATGAATACATGATCAGTACTATTACAATAAGTACATTATCTAATTAATAAAGTATTACCAAGGGATGATATTCAAAATCCCCTTCAACATTCCCCTTCTCCTTACAATGTTTCTCAGCACTTGTTCTTAAAATTATTCTCGTTCACAAACCCCTACAATCATTGCAAGGGAAATAGCACTTTCCATCGCCTTTCGCCTCCAATGTTGCCTTAAACTCAACATACCTCTTATTATTTTCTTCCCAAGTATATTTCTTTGACATTCTAATAACATATAATAACCAAAAAAACTCAATCAATGTATACGTAAATTAAATAGAGTATATATATATATATATATATATATATATATATATATATATTGAAGGATATAGAAAATTGAAGGATGTGACATGGAAAGTGACAAATCTAATTAGTAAATTCAACTTGACTTTACTTTGACATGTTATATATCACAAAGAATACCCCTCCTTTCTAATTATTAAGGAATAAGTTAGCATGGGGGTCTACTCTTACCACCAACCACTATATTTTTTATATTTAGTGATAAAATTTAAATCCCCCCAACAATTATGTTCTCCCAGGTTAGGAAACATGATTTCTCACAACCACATGGGATCACAATGCTTAAACAATTTTTCACATAGGATATTACCACATGCTATTTTACCCCTCTATAAATAAGAAACTAAACAAATAAAACATTTCAAAAGCAATGATCTTGTTTCCCTAATTAGTTGATCTTCATCTTTTTTTAATCAAACAATGATTAAGAGACAAATCCCGATGACATTATATTTACTTATTGGAAAAATATTAGTTCAATAACCACAAACCTCAATGCAAAACTAAAATTTTACAAAGATTTTGAAATTACCTAAAACACCCATTAATCTAAGACGAACCCATTATTTCTCACGTACCTTCCCTAACGATATTATAAACTCTATCATGATACATTCAAATCAATACCTCCTAATCATCCATCTCTTGCCATGTTGGTATTGGATGTGATAGTATTGAGGAGAAATGAATAGTTGACTCACTTTATGTATGACCCTACAAATTAAAGGAGACAAAGAATTTAAAAATACTAACCTAGAAACCAAAGGAGATAAAAAATTCGATGTGTTAAACCAGTACCAGACTCTTGAAATTACAGATCAAACAATCAGCAGAAAAATTGTTGCAACTATAGCAAAACATTTGATGAAATATGTCTTAAGAACATGTATTTATAGATCAATGATCGTGGCAGTTACTACGAAAATGCACAACGGTCAAATTTCAACAATAATAAAAATTCAATGCTCGTTACTGTGATGACTGTTGATTTGTAAATGTTTAGAGTTCCGTCGCTAGAGCGACGAACATGTTTCTTCGTCGCAATAGAGTCGAAAGTTTGTCGCTATAGAAACAAACAATCATTTACATCAGAATAGAGACGATTATCAAGGGCTAGAACAATTTCTTTTCAAAATATTTATCAATTTATCCATGAAAAATTACCATTTTAACTTATTCATGGAAATATTTCGTGGATCTTTTGAGCCATATGCACTAGTGTCCATGAAATGGAACTCAATAATGTCAACCAGTCATTAATCATTCCCAAACCCATTTTGGATTTCAGGTGCATATCAACTAGAAGTACAACTCTCCTGTCTATTTGGAGATCTAATGGAATTCTCACAATCCTTCAACAGATTACCTACTTCATGGAAGCGTGCACAATGAGACGGCCTCTTCTTGTAGTTTAATATTTTGTACATATCCCCATTTTGTATTGTAATTCAATTCCTAAAAGAATACCTTCTCGCGGGTCTAATTCAACAAGGAGCCTTACCATACGCATATCCTCTTTCCCCAAAAAAATTATTCTAAGGTTATGAACTTGTGAGTGGAGCTTCCGAAAAAAGTTTAGTTTTGTTTGTGCATGGTTAGCTTTCATATTTTGAAATCATTTTGAAAGAATTCTTTTTAGTTTGTAGAATACTACTCCAAAGGCTTTCATCATCCCGTTTTCCACTTAGATAAGTGAGGTTAGTGGATTATAGATCAGGCACATATCGCCATGATTATGTATAGTGGAGGAGCACATTAACCTACATGTCATTACATGATGAAGCCATTGTAGAAAGGGTTTTAGTTTTTTAATTGGTCTCTATATGAAATAGATCATGTTTGATATTGTTTTGTTAACATTACATTATAATGTTTTGTTTAGATATGTGTATTGGTTTTTATGTATTTTCTTTTGTTAATATTTATGTGAAAATATATTGTTATATATATGTTGGGTTAGCCCAATATATGGTATTTTTTTTTGTAATATTATATGGTAATATGATTGACTTGTTATATGGTATAATGTTTTGTTATTATATTGTATGTTTTTAATATGATATTATGTAATATTATGATATATGTTTTGTAGAAATATAAAAATTATATATTGTAAATTTTATATATTATAAGTTTTTAATTCATATTCTAATGATATAGGGATATTGATCAATGTAGCGTGGTAAAGATTGAGTTAATGTGAATCTTTTCTATAATTTTGAGTGTACATGATGACGACAATATTGCACTTATAGAAGAGGCTTGAGGCCAGTGAACACATCCACTAACATCTGAAGTTACAGGGACCTCCCTGGATGGCTAGCTTGAAATAAGAAAACGTTTCCAAGTGACACAGGGGGTCTACGATGAATCCATCTACAATGTTACGATTTATTAAATTTATACACTACATGGGGTCTTTGAATGCATCTACGGTGTTAAAATTTAGTAAATTGTATAAATCCATTGTCAAAATTGTAAATTTTCATTGTGAGAGTAACACAAATAAAAATGACTAACATAAACAAAAAATTCATATTCTTAGTCATTGTTATCTATTCATATTTGTATTCTTTTGACTAAATTAGTCATTTTTATTTTAGTCACTTGTTATCTAGTCATATATTTTATCCCATGACTAAATTAGTTGTTTATTTTAGTCATTTTTAGTTTGACTCACCTAAAATTACTCAATTTTGGTTATTTATCCCTTGAAAAAACTATGGTGACTAAATTTTTTAGTCACCTAATCATTTATCTCTCATTTTGTACTAGTGAATGAGCAAGTCTTTGTGTTGGACGTCATACATTTGGAAACTTACCTTATCCATTAGGGTGTTGAATCTCTAGTTGAAATCCGAGATAGACTCACCCAACATTTTCTTGATCTCCTTAAACTATGTGATGCTCTACGACTCATAATTGGGATTCTTGAATTCATCTACTATCCCAGAATGAATCTAATATAATGACTTCTGAGAGTTTCCCTTAGGTACCACATAAAAATTCATGTACCAATTGAGAGTATGACCCCTAAAGGTTATGATCATCTGAGCAATTTTTATGGCCTCGTCTTGGATCTTTCGCATGAACCAAACAACCTCGCACAAAAAACAATGCTCCTGAGGGTCTTCCAACCCATTCCCATTCAATATAGGCAATTTCATGTCATCCCCAACCATCCTATGTGCTTGGGGTACTGACAAACTCGAATTAAATGTTCCACCAGTAGAAACTTTTAATCACTATATTGGCTATTAATATACTTTTATTTGACAAAAAGCGCTTCGAATCACTTTTAGATCTTACCTATAATGTTGAAGATGCACGCGTAGTTGTGGGTATGTTGTAGTCTTGGGCATGGTACAGATCTGGCACCTCTTCTTTGTCTTAAGAAATAAGACGACATTCCTCCTCTTCATCACAAGAATCTTTGTCAAGATGTGGCACTGACTCGTATTCCCCTCTTCCAGCACACTATAATTGTCTCTCCATGTTGCAGTTCTTCTCCTTTTACCCGACTAGAATCTTCTTCCACTCCTTAGGAGGCCACCCTATTCATCAGTCTTACTATCGGCTGGGAACATCTCAACTTAGTATTTCCATTTTGTTTAGGCATTCCTTCAATCACGACCCATGTACTTCACGCACAATGATATACTCCTCAGATTCCATTTTTAGAATTCCCTTTTCACATACTATCATTTTAATCCACAACTTTATGGACTTCAAATATTTACCTCTAGGACCTTGGAAGTATTATCTCTTAGCTTCACTATATGACTTAATAGTGTCTACAACAATATTAGTAATGTATCCTTCCAAAATGCTATCGACATAGAAGTAAACAACCCTAGAAATAGGATTACTGACACTCTCCAGCCATTGGATCAACTGAGGAGTCCACCCCCTAGGTTCTTTGTCTTGAAAATTTGTCTTCTGAGTTTCTAGCATCACCAACCATGCAATACAATAGGAAATTCACTAAAGAAAATTTCATGAATACCCGAGTAAACATACCTTTTTAACCATTATGTCATAGTCATCCATGACCCCTTACTTTCTTCTTATGCAAATCCTCTAGCTTTGTGGTCCACCCAATACTAAATCTCAGGCTTCATCAGGTGAAAAACATGTCCCCTTCACAATGAACCCAGTCCTAACAATGGAACCATTTGTTGGATCACTTCGAATAACCCATTTTCAACCTTCGATCCCCACCAACAAAACCCAAGGCATTGTCCCAATAGAGCATAACCCTATCGGCAACACCTGCAACACAAGTGAAGTCTCACTTGAGATAGCTATAGGGACTATAGGAACCAGGATTTGGTAGTGATAGAAGGGGATCTATCCATGGTAGTACTCGACATACTACCCAACAATGAAGACATGTGAATGATCATTGATAGATACCAACAACATATAAAAACATAATGTTAGCACTCCAGGAAACTCCTATAGGTTACAGCTCGAGGATGCCTAGAAACTTAAATTTTTTTAATGGTTTTCTAAGTGGATCAAGTCAGATGACCTAAAGGACCTCACACACTCAAGACATGCATAAAACTCAATCAAAAGATAAGGCTTCTAACCACCAATGTTCAGAGGGTTGATAACAAGATGAATAAATGGAGAACTTACTATGCTGGAAGATTCATATATAAAGCAATCACATATGAGTGGCTAATCATAACAAGGGAAAATACTTGTAATTCAAATCATCAACACATTGATGGGATGATAGCTATCTAGAATTAGATAAAAATAATAAACTTGAATCAAACATTCAAGCACAAGTACAAAACATAAAAGAGATGGAACCTAAACATATAATGGCAAAAGAGCTTATATAAAATGATGAATAACATGAGAAGCTTGAATATAATAAGTGTCTCACACGTCTCTGAAGTCAAACCTTTGCTTTAACATAAGTATTAGGCTTTATAGCCTTTACAAAATTTATTTCAGATCCTGAAAAGTTGAATCTAATTTACTAAAAATAGATAAAATAATTGTTTTTGCAAAATTAGGTCAAAAACTCTAATTTAAGTGCTAGTCTAACTAACTCTAATACTTGTTCACTCCTTGAACTCTTAAACAAATACAGTGATCATTGAGGCAAAGCTATGACTTGTTATCTGACAGATAAGCCACGGTTTGTCAAAAGCATATAGGATTTGTGACCCCTTTCACCTTGATGGCACCCTCAAAACTAGAGCAGACCCCCTCCACTGGTGCCTTTCACCAATTTTCAGCTTCATAATTCACCCATTAGGTGTTTGTATCCGCCAAAACTAGTTCTATGTGCAAACATATCTTTCTGCACCGTTTTGTGCTTTCAGTGGTTAAGGAAACAGAAGCCTTGGTCTGTAAGCTACCGAAAGCTCTGCTTTCAGTGGCTAATGAACAGCTGTTGCATTCGCCTAAGCCACCGAAATCTCTGCTTCTGCAAAATTTTAATCAGCCTTTTAATCATCCTTTTACAACTTTTACCTCTATCCATCCGGTCTTTCTTCAATTTGCATAGGGTTTGACAAAGCCACAGCATCATGAGCTGCCTCGGGATCCTGCAAGCTTGTTGCTACCTCTGCTAGGATTTCTAGCGCAAGGTGAGCTTGAGAGATAGGGTTTGATTTTTTCTTTTGCAACCTCAATAGTTTGATCATTCTGTAGAGCCTGAAGTTGTCATTCATAAATCTTAGATTTCTCCTTTTCAGCATGACATACATCCCTCTCATTTCTAGAAGAGAATTGTGCAACTTAGTATTCCTCTTGGTTAATATTGCATTGTTTCTTTTGATCTCTCTATCTAAGACCTCTAGTTCATGTATTTTCCCTAATAGCTAGTTTATTCTCTGAGACCTAGGTTTGCTTGAGGAAGTCTCTACCATTGGTTCCTCTTGACCTTCCCTTGGTGTTGGTGAGGAAAACTCCTCATGTTTTGTTGCAGCCTGCTTGGTTAGGTCAACTTCCTGCTCCTTTTCTTCTTCTGAATCTTAGTAGGGTAAGTTAAGTATATTTCCACTTTGTACTGGGGCCTCCTTCTCCTTTCCACTGAAGTACAGATTTCTTTTGGCTTGGTTGGTTTTAGAAGTTGGAGAAGTCTGATCCACTGTCATTGGTGAGATATCCCTCTTCTTCCTCTTGCCACTCCTGGGAGTGGTGGATTTCTTTGAAGGGGACTTTCCTTTGTCTTCTGGTTGTAAGCCTGTTTTAAACTCATTCCAAAATAAGAAATATGTCCATGCTATGTTTCTTCTTTGCAGCAATTCTTGGACAATGAGTTTTATCAGGCCATGGTGAGATAACCTCCCTGTGATTTTTGTGGGCTGGGCCTTGACCTGGTGGGCCATCTTGGTTAGGATTTTGTGGAGGTAGAAAGATAGGTTTAAAGGGCTTTTGCTTGTAAAATGGTTCATCAATTTAAAGTGATATATCATCGCCCTGTTATACCTGCCTTCACGGGTTATATAAACCAGGATTGCTTTTAGTAATTGTTGCCACTTCTCCTCAAGCCAGGTGGATGGGATTATTTTCTTCCATACCACATTCTTGTGTTCAGGCTTTAAGTAGGACCTGAATTCCACATCCTTAGTAATGGTGTTCTTGAACCATTTCTCCTCAGTCCTTGGGAGTTATTCTACTTCTACTATTATGGTTTCATCAACTTGGAACTCTTCCTTGCCTATCAATGCCTTAGATCCATCAAAACAAAGAGCAAAGGCTTCTGCCACTTGCCGGTGGGAACCCTGGATTTTCTCATAGAACCTGTAATAGCCTGCATCTTTGAATAATTGGCATACTTCTGGATGTGACTCAATATAGATAATGTCACCTAACTCCTGTCTAAGGGCAGGCCCTCCTCCTTTCTTCATCTCTGGACTGTGCTTCTAGTACCTGCAAAAAATCAAAATTTGAATTATGTGAAGGAGATTAGCGTGCTGGTTTCTGGGATGGCCTGGAGCAGTGAGGATGCATGTAGATAAATGTTGAGTGTATTGAGGATATGATTCTGATTTTGAGGGGTTAATTAGTCAATTGGTACTTGAGTAAGATGATGGTAAACTCTGTTGAGAACCACGAGATAGCCAGCATAGTAATTATTTTTAATTGGGACTTGATGTTTCGTGGTGGTTCAACTGCAGTCATGGGATAGATGGAGGGTAGGCTAGGGTTTTGGTCTCTATCAGTCACTTTAGATTAATATCGACCTTTTATTCACCAACTCATGATTTTTTGTTGTCCCCCAGTCTTTTCTCCAGTTAAGTGCTAGATCATGATGTGCCTCATGCTAATGGTGTTTGATTTCAATGGATATGCTAACCGTTTTCCTCTTTTGGTGCTTTCTATGGTTAAGGAAATCTTGGGTCTACTTTTCAAGATGCTGAAAGCTAGGTTTTTCGGTGGCTAATGAACCATTGGTACGTTCGCCCAAGCCACCGAAAGCTTCCCTTTCAACATTTATCCAAAAACGTAGTTAATGAGATTTTGGTGGTTAATGTCTTCCTGGACCAAATTTTTAAGCTGCCAAATGATGGGGTTTTCGGTGGCTAATGAACTGTTGAAAAGTTTTCCTAAGCCACCGAAATCTCCCTTCCCAAAATTTTATTAAAAACGACGTCAACAGGCTTTCGGTGGTTAACGCAGTCCTGAGTCCAAATTGTTAGCTACCGAAAGCTGGCCTTTTCGATGGCTAATGAACTTTTGAAAAGTTCACCTAAGCCACCGAAAGCTAAGATTTCAAATTTTTCTTGAAAAATAGAACACCAGGCATTCCAATTTTGTTAATCACCCAAACATATTTCATAATATACCCTGAAATCTTCACTACTATGCAAAAATAAATTTTCTGAGTTTGACCTATTGAAAATTAATTTATTTAGGAGATAACATCTGGCTCCTACTTGGGGATGGGAGCCTCCTTGTGAGGTCCCAAGAACCCCATACAAAAATTCCTTTCTTGAAAAATAAGAATTGAACTTATCTTCTACTATTCCATTGGGCATGGAGTCTTATTTTGTAAAAAACAAAAGCAATCAACTAACTAATATTTTACAATAACAAGGCCTTAAAGCCTTAGATGAAATAGAGTTTCAGAATTCACCCATTTATTGGGCCATCAAACACCTCATCTCCTTCCATATTTTGCAATTTGAAGGTGTTGTTCTGCTGCACCTGAGCTATCACAAAAGGGCCTATCAACAGAGAGTCAAAATTTCCCTATTTTCCCTTGTCTTACCTGACAGTATCCCATTTGAGAACCCAATCTCCAACCTGAAAGTTGTCCACCTTTGCCCTTTTGTCAAAAATTATCTTGATCCTCTTTTGATGAGCTTCTGATTTTTCCATCACCTATTCCCTGACTTGCTATAACTCACCAAATCAAGCATCCTCCTCACCATGTCATTTGGTTCATCCTATTCCTCTTGAAAGAATTTTGCAACTGGAAGAATCTGCTGAATGGGAAAAATGGCCTCAGTACCATAAACCAACTTGAAAGGAGAAGTCCCTATGGATCTCTTGTCAATCACCCTATCGACCCATAGAGCAAACTTTATCTTAGAATCCCAGCTCTTCTGATTATTCTCCAATAGTGTTTTGATGATTCTAACTAGGCTTTTATTGGATGACTCAGCAAGGCCATTGCCTTGAGTGTAATAGGAAGTGGAATGCACCAATTGAATTTCCATTGACTCGCGCATGTTAACCAATGCCTCGGCTTTGAAAGCTGGTGCATTATCAGTCACTAGACTTACTGGGCAGCCAAACCTGATAAACATGTTCTCATATAAAAACCTCATGATGACGTGGTGGGTGGCATGCCTTGTAGGGACTACCTCTATCCACTTGGTGAAATAGTCTGTGGCTACTAGGATCCATTTGTGTTGACTACTTGATGAAGGATTAATCTCACCTATGAAATCAAGACCCCACTACTGGAAAGGACCATTCACTACAATAGGTCTAAGGGGAAAAGATCTGAGTTGTTGCTTTCCTATGAATCTTTGGCACTTGTCACAGGCTCTCACAAAGGTACACACATAATAGAAAAGAATAGGCCAATAGTACCCAGCCCTCATAATCTTGTGGGTTGTAGTCTTCCAATAATGATAGCCCCCACATGTACTTGAATGAAACTGGTGCATGACCTGAACTGACTCTTCTTTGTCTAAACATCTCAGCAAAACACCAGAAAGGTCTCTCCAATATAGCAACTTATCAATTACACAAAATTTAACAAAATTAAGCTTAAGAGCCCATGCCTGATTTAGACTAAGACCAGGTGGAACTTCTAAACTTTGCAAGAAATGGATAATACCTGAGTACCACTTGCATGAAGACAAGTTCTCCTTCACCTGTTGGCTGTCATGCTACTCCTGCACTACCTATGTTGCTTCTTCTTATGCTGCTTCTACTGTCTGTGGGTTTGATGAACTTATTCCAATGAAATTCATCCTTAATAGCTCATAATTTTCTTCTACCATGAGCTTAGTTATACCCTGGCCTTTCACTAGCTTGGTGGGCTTTACTTCTATGTCAAACTCAATTATCTTGGAAATCCATTTGGCTCTCTTTTCATCAATATCAGGCTGGGTCAAGACATCCTTCACAGTATCTGAAGGGACATAAGAAAGGACTTTTGCATGTAGAATGTAAATCCTGAAGGCTTTCAGTGACTTGATGAGAGCATAGGCCTGTTTCTCAATAGGATCATACTTCAATTCAACATCTCTCAGTTTCTTGCTAAAAAAGGCAAAGGGGTGATCAAAGCCTTCATCATATTTCTGTAATAGAACTGCTGCCACTGTGTCATAGGAAGCAAAGGAGAAAATGTAGAAACCCTTGGTGTTGTCTGGACTAATCAGAGTGGGAGCTTCCATGATGGTCTTCTTAATGCCTTCAAAAGAGTTCCTTTCTTGATCAGTCCACTTGATTTTAGATTCTTTTCTCAACATAGAGGTTATGTGTTTTACCAACT
Source organism: Pseudotsuga menziesii (assembly GCA_001517045.1). Classification (NCBI taxonomy): domain Eukaryota; kingdom Viridiplantae; phylum Streptophyta; class Pinopsida; order Pinales; family Pinaceae; genus Pseudotsuga; species Pseudotsuga menziesii. The sequence goes on from LPNX010116023.1 coordinate 358,249, forward strand.
CAGAGAAATTTGGGATAAACCTCCTGACAAATTTTATCTTACCCAGAAATAACTGAATGTCCCTTTTTGACCTAGGTATGGACAACTTCTGGATTGCTTCAACTCGAACTGAATCTATCTTAACACCTTCTACTGAAAATATGTGACCTAGTAGTTTATTCTCCCTGAGAGAAAATTGGGACTTCTTTGGGTTCAAAGATATCCCAAACTGTCTACATATAAAAAACACCTTCCTCAGGTGCTGCAAATGTTCTTCATGGCTATTGGAGTAAACAATGATATCATCAAGGTATATGAGCACAAACTTGTCTTTCAATCCTACAAACTATAGGTCCATGGCTCTCTGAAAGGTGGCCCCAGCATTCATTAGCCCAAATGGCATCTTGGCATACATGAAAGTACGCCAGGGAGTGGTAAATTCATTTTTCTCTTAATCATCGGGGTGTACAGAAACCTGATTATAGCCTGAGAAACCATATAGGAATGACATGACACTAGCTCCTAAGACTCTTTGTAATAGATGCCCCATCTTGGGAAAAGGGTAGTTGTCTTTCTTAGAACATTTTTTTAGGTTTCTGAAATCAATGCATAACCAGATCTCCCCATTTTTCTTCCTCACTATCACTAGGTTTGCAATCCATCTGGAATATCTTAGTGGGATTATGATCTTTGCATTAAGGAGCTTTTGGATTTCTTTCTCAATCACTGGAAAAAAGAGGAGACTGATAGGTTTTAACTTTTGTTTGAAAGGAATGGTGTTCTTTTCCAGGGGAATCCTATGTTGGATGATAGTTGTGTCGTAGGTTTTCAGATCAATGTATTCCCAAGCAAATACATCAGCAAACTCTTTCATAAGACTACATAGTTCTGACTTCAGTTAAATCAGAGGACAAATTTATGAATTTTGGATGACTCTGGTTACCTAGGTTGTGTTCATGGACAGCAAGGTCTTTCTCCTTTTTGATAATATTAAAGGGGACATCATTATGGTCAAACAACTCTTCTAGGGGAACTGGACCTTGAGGTATATAATTGTTGGGTAGCTGGACAATATCCTTATTTCCTATTTTATCTCCTGATTTTGGTCCTCTGGGATTCTTCCATATTTAGGTTTTCTTGATCAATATGCATATCAGAGAACTCATCTATGACCTGGATAAATTTACTGAGTTCATCATCATTTTCAAAAACTTTCAAAAACTTCACATTATTAGGGAGGGATGGCTTGTACTTGACTTGGATCTCATAGCTTAGCTTAGGGGGAAAACGAGGAATGAACATACTTGCAGAGACAACAAGGGAATCAACTAAATTATTCATATCCATGGGTACATATGAGATTTCAAAAAACATGAAAGAGTCCCTGAGTTTCCATACCTCATCTTTGTAAGCCTTCAATCTGACATTCTTTTCCTTAAAAAGTGTTGTTAACCTATTGTATGATAAGATATGCATATCCAAATATCTTGAGGCACATGATCCCCATTTCCTTGGAAGCCTTCACCCCTAATAGCAATGCTTCATATTCTACTATATTGTTAGTAGTCTTGAAATCAAGCTTATAAGACAAATGGATAGTCTCTTTTGATGGAGAGATCAAAACTACACTTGCACTTACTGAGGCTTGAGTACTGGCCCCATCAAAAAACATGCTCCAAACAGAGGTGGTTACTTCCTCAGGTGGCTGATAGGTAGGCTTTGTGAGCTGCATCGATATTGGATGGGAATCATCTATCTGTAGGATGCATGACCCCAAGTCTGTGTCTACTACATATATGGGATGGTTTATAGAGTTATTGGCATTACTGATGATATAGGTGAACTGGTTCTCTCTGTAGAGTCTCTTGGTTTCCCCTCCAAACATTGGGATGGTAGCATATTTAAAGTCCATCTGAAGGGTACCACCCAACCTTTTACTCCATGAGGAGGACAAAAGGATGCCAAACTTGGGTGGGATTTCAGCCACTACTATGTCCATCACTATTCTTTTCGAGGGCAGCTGTGAGAGGTTTATGACAAGGTATTTGATGAGGCCTAGGCATTTGAACTTCCTAGAGTCAAAAGAGAACAGATCATGGTAGGGTTTTGTAATGCTGAGGACAATCTCATCCATCACTGCTTTTGGCATTAGGTTATGGGATTCTCTCAAGTCAAGCAAATAGTTGTGAAGGATCTTTTAATGGATGTTTAAAGATATGTAGAAAGGTGGGAAAGACTCATCCAACTCTTCAATCATAGGACCTAGGATTACTGTGGGTTTATCATCTTGAAAGTTCACAAAGTCAACATCTATGGGTGTCCTTGGCTGAAGATATTTCAGTATGGATGACTTGAAGGCATCATTCTTCATCATCTCTATCAAGGGAAAAGGGATTTTTATCATTAACAGCAGGCTGCTTGATAAAGGCAGGATTCTTCTTTACATGAGCAACAATTCTGGATCTCAAATTATAACCTTCTTGAGCATATTCTTGATACAGTGATTCTTCCATGATCAGTTCATTCATGAGGGCATCCTCATAATCTTCTTGTGTTAGGAAAGAGAGATCTACCTCATCTTCCATACAGTTGATATTGTCTTCTTCCTCCCCTTCTTCCTAAGCAAATTCTTGTTCTTCTAGCACAACATTCTGAAAAGGAGCTCTGATTCTTTGATCCTCAGCTTGATTCCTATCCCTTTGAAGGATCTGAGCTGGTGGGTTATTTCTTCTATAAGGGAAAAAATTAGGGTTTATGTTAGCAAAATCATTGGCCCTTTACCCCTTACAGGTATTTTCCCTCGGTCTTTTATTCTAGACATTTCAGTTGTCAGACTGTCCAACATTTTGGCCATTTTCTCAATTTTATTCTATGATGAAGAGGCCCCAAGATGATCTGTGGGTTGCTTCTTCCTATCCATCTTTCCCTTAACCTTCTGAGATGCAATGATATTGGACTCAACTTCAAGAGAAACATCTTGCATGAGTGACAGAGAAGTTGATCTTCTTTCTCTGACAAGAAGGCAGAACTCAGAATCAAGGCATTGGCATAGGTGATTTTGGCTGAGGTGTCAGTTGGCTTGATCTCAGCAGGGATCTTGCTGAACATCTTGTTAAATATTTTGCTGAAGTTAGAAAAAGACTCACCATTCTCTCTCTTCATATTGCTAAACTTAGTGATGTAGTAAACGTGGTCTCTTCTCTCTCCGCAATGCTTCAAAAATATGTTATCTAGGGCTTCAATGCCTACTATTGACCCAACAGGAAACTCTTTGAACCATTTCCTAGCCTAACCATCTAGACTTTGCACAAAAACCCTAGTCCAGACATCCTCTTGTTCAATGTTTATGTTCTCAGCATAACTGTAGAATGCCTCTAGGTGTTCTTCAGATATGAAATCTCCCTCTCCAGTAAACTTAGGCATGTATTTGAGATAATATCCAGTAGGAATAGTAGAGAGGGGGTTAGGCAAATTCAGAGGGGTGTATCTAGCAATAAGGATCCTTTCCATTTTGGTTAGAGGGGAAGCCATATTGGAAGTGGGTATGGAAAGGGTAGAAGGAGATACTGCTGGTGTGGGTGGTAGCTGAGAGAGTATTCGGGGTGGATTTATCTCAGTGGAGTCACCAGGGATGGGATCTACACAAGCAACAATGCTTGAAGATTCCTCAACCCTAAAATTTTATAATTCAACTATAAATTCCTGAGAATTATATGTTTCAACATAAGAAGATTGAAATGGAGGTCTATTTGATATAACAGTAGAAATACCTCTTGAAATACCTGATGTAGCTCCTCTTGCAGCTCTGGAGGTCTGTCTTAGTGAAGCCCTAGCTCTTCTTAGAATTTCTTTTTGATCTGAAATAGGTGTTACTGGTGTCCCTTGAGGGTTTGCTCTGGTACTTGGTCTTCTCGAAGCCACCTTATTCCAATGGAGTCACCAGATAGATGATTACAACCAAAATAGTGTCCAAACTTTGTCTATCATCAAAGTAGGATGTATTTCATCCCCCAGGGAAGCTGAGCTTCAATCTCCTCTCCCCGGCAATGACGCCAATTTGTTAGCACTCCAGTAAACTCCTCTAGGTTGCAGCTCGAGGATGCATGGTAAATTAAATGCTTCTAATGGTTTTCCAAGTGGATCAAGTCAGATCACCTAAAGGACCTCACACACTCAAGACATGCATAAAAATTAATCAAAAGATAAGGCTTCTCACCACCAATGTTCAGAGGGTTGATAATAAGATGAATAAATGGAGAACTTACTACGCTGGTAGATTCATATATAAAGTAATCACATATGAATGGCTAATCATAACAAGGAAAAATACTTGTAATTCAACTCATCAACACGTAGATAGGATGACAGCTATCTAGCATTAGATAAAAAGAATAAACTTGAATCAGACATTCAAGCAAAAGTACATAACAAAAAATAGATGGAACCTGAACATATAATGGCAAAAGAGCTTATATAAAAAGATGAATAACATGAGAAGCTTGAATATAATAACTTTCTCACAAGTCTCCAAATTCGAACCTTTGCTTCAACATAAGTCTTAGGCTTTATAGCCTTTAAAAAATTTATTTCAGATCCTGAAAAGTTGGATCTGATTTACTAAAAATAGATAAAATAACTATTTTTGCAAAATTAGGTCAAAAACCCTAATTTAAGTGCTAGTAGAACTAACTCTAATACTTGTTCACTCCTTGAAATCTTAAATAATTGCAGTGATCACTCAGGCAGAGCTATGACCTATTATCTAATAGATAAGCCACAATTTGTCAAAAGCAAATAGGATAGGATTTGTGACCCCTTTCACCTTGATGGCACCCTCAAAACTAGAACAGACCCCCTCCACTGGTGCCTTTCATCAATTTTTAGCTTCATAATTCACCCCTGAGGTGTTTGTATCCACCAAAACTGGTTCTGTGTGCAAACATATCTTTCTGCACCATTTTTTGCTTTTGGTGGTTAAGGAAACAGAATCCTTGGTCTGTAAGCTGCCGAAAGCTCTGCTTTCGTTTGCTAATGAACAGCTGCTGCGTTCGCCTAAGCCATCGAAAGATCTGTTTCTGTAAAATTTTAATCAGCCTTTTAATCATCCTTTTACAGCTTTTACCTCTATCCATCCGGTATTTCTTCGATTTGCATAGGCTTTGACAGAGCCGTAACATTATGAGCTTCCTCAGGATCCTGCAAGCTTGTTGCTGCCTTTGCTAGGGTTTCTAGCGCAAGGTGAGCTTGAGAGCTAGGGTTTGAGTTTTTCTTCTGCAACCTCAATAGTCTAATCATTCTGTAGAACCTAGAGTTGTCCTTCATAAATCTTAGATTTCTCCTTTTCAGCATGACATACATCCCTCTCATTTCTAGAAGAGAATTGTGCAACTCAGTATTCCTCTTGGTTAATATTGCATTATTTCTCTTGATCTCTCTGCCTAAGACCTCTAGTTCATGTATTTTCCCTAACAGCTGGTTTATTCTATGAGACCTAGGTTTGCTTGAGGAAGTATCTGCCATTGGTTCCTCTTGACCTTCCCTTGGTGTTAGTGAGGAAAACTCCTCATGTTCTGTTGCAGCCTGCTTGGTTTGGTCAACTTCCTGCTCCTTTTCTTCTTCTGAATCTGAGTAGGGTAGGTTAAGTATATTTCCACTTTGTGCTAGGGCATCCTTCTCCTTTCCATTGAAGTCCAGATTTATTTTGGCTTGGTTGGTTTTAGAAGTTGGAGAAGGATGATCCACTGTCACTGGTGAGATAGCCCTCCTCTTCCTCTTGCCACTCCTAGGAGTGGTGGATGTTAAATTTTCATATGCTTAGCTAAGACATCAATATTTCATTTCATATTCATAACAAAAGCATATAAACAGGATCACTGGAAGATAGACAAGCACAACCATACAAAAGGAACACAAGGATTTATCCTGGGAAAACCCTAAAGGGAAAAACCCAGCAAAAGCTTCCTCAATATAGATGCCNACAAAAACATCAACAACAACAATAGTAGGAGAGAGATAGAGGACATCATCAACATCATCAGGGTAATACATCTATAAATAATTGGAAGCTTTTCAACATTATGTAGTCTTCATCTTCAATCTTCAGTCTTCATCATCATTAATACTTTGACTGCTTCGATCAACAACATCTTCAGCACTTTGACCTTTCGATCAGCAACATCATCTTCAGCACTTTGACCTTTCAATCAGCAACATCATCTTCAGCACTTTGACCTTTCATTCAGCAACATCATCTTCAGCACTTTTGATCAGCAACAACATCATCATCATACTCTGATATTTTGATCAGAAACATCATCATGAAAATATCATCATCACCAAAACATCATTATCATCAAAACATCAACATCATCATCATCAAAACATCAACATCATCCTTCCTTTCAGAATTACGGGATCAACATGTCTGTGGTACTCAGACGATCCTTCCTGTTGAAATTACGGGATTTAGGTCTTTACGGAGTTACTAACGATCCTTCCTTTCGGAATTACGGGATCAACACATCTGTGGAGCTCAGACGATCCTTCCTTTCGGAATTACGGGATCAACACATCTGTGGAGCTCAGACGATCCTTCCTTTTGGAATTACGGGATCAAATCTTTACGAAGCTACTAACGATCCTTCCTTTCGAAATTATGGGATCAACACATTTGTGGAACTCAGACAATCCTTCCTATTGGAATTACGGGATCAACACATCTGTGGAACTCAGACAATCCTTCCTGTTGGAATTACAGGATCAAATCTTTACGAAGCTACCAACGATTCTTCCTTTCGAAATTACGAGATTTAGGTCTTTACGAAGTTACTAACGATCCTTCCTTTCGGAATTACGGGATTTAGGTCTTTACATAGTTACTAATGATCCTTAATTTCGGAAATACGGGATTTAGGTCTTTACATATTTACTAACGATCCTTCCTTTCGGAATTACAGGATCAACACATTTGTGGAACTCAGACAATCCTTCCCATTGGAATTACAGGATCAACACATTTGTGGAACTCAGAAAATCCTTCCTATTGGAATTACGGGATCAATTCAATGATCCTTCCTTTCGAAATTACGGGATTTAGGTATTTACAGAGTTACTAACGATATTTCCTTTTGGAATTATGGGATCAACATAGATGTGGAACTCAGACAATCCTTCCTATTGGAATTACGGGATCAACACTTCTGTGGAACTCATACAATCCTTCCTATTGGAATTACGGGATCAATTCAATGATCCTTCCTTTCGGAATTACGGGATTTAGGTCTTGACGGAGTTACTAACGATCCTTCCTTTCGAAATTACAGGATCAACACATATGTGGAACTCAGACAATCCTTCCTCTAGGAATTACGGGATCAACACACGTTCTCGAGTACCGAAGTCACCAGATCCATTCTGAACCGAAGTTCAAGGATGATACAATCCTACCATATTCACAGGGACCGAGATCTCCGGATACATTTTTAACCGAGGTTCAAGGATGATGCAATCCCACTACTTTTACGAGGGCCAAGACCTCTGGATGCATTTTGAACCGATGTTCAGGGATGATTCAATCCACCACTTTCATGGGGGCCGAGACCTCTGGATACATTTTGAACCGAGGTTCATGGATGATGCAATGCACCACTTTCACGGGGGCCGAGACCTTCGGATACATTTTGAACCGAATTTTCGGGATGATGCAATCCTACCATATTCACGGGGGTTGAGACCTCCGGATACATTTTGAACCGAAGTTCAGGGATGATGCAATCCCACCACATTCACGAAGACCGAAGTCACCGGATCTATTTTGGACAGATGTCTCAGGATGATACAATCCCTCTTCATTCTCGAGGACCAAGGTCACCGGATCACTTTTGGACAAATGTCCTGGGATGATACAATCCCTCTTCATTCTTGAGGACCAAGGTCACTGGATCACTTTAGGGTAGATACCCAGGGATGATACAATCCCACTACAACATCACTACTCCCCCTTTCGAGGAAGGTTCTTCCGAACCACACCGAGCATGTCTCGAAAGCATTCAAACTTTACTCGAGACAAAGGCTTCATCAACACATCATCATCTAAACCATCATCATCTACATCTTCAGTATGTGAATACTGAACTATCACCATCTGTATCTCTAGTATGTGAATACTGAAAGCATCATCATCTATATCTTCAGTATAGAAATACTGAAAGCATCATCATCTCTATATTCAGTGTAGAAATACGGAATCACCATCATCTGCATCTGCAATATGTAAATACTAAAACATCATATATATCTTTAGTATGGGAATACTGAAACATCATCATCTGCATCTTATCTCATACGTAGAAATACTGGATTTCTATGTGTTACAACGAAACACAGGGTTCTCTATCGTCACAAATCTGGTTATCTCATAGAATCATTGTAGTATCCATCTTCAGGTCAAAGAGACCTGATATCAGCTTCTGAAGCCATATGACTTCACAACTTAGCAGAGCAATCTGCTATGTATTCTGCTTCAGTCGTGCTAAGAGAAACACTGGATTGTTTCCTGCTAAACCATGAACTCATAGCAGACCCAAAAGCATCTACCTGATGTGATTTTCTTGTCTGAGATACTTCCATCCCAATCTGCATCTGTGTAGCCATTCAGTCTATACTCATGGCTACCATCATAGTATAAACCAAATTCTATAGTCCCTTTCAGATATCTCATCACATGTTTTGCAGCTACTAGGTGAACTCATCTTGGTTGAACAAGATATTGACTTAAGGTGTTCACAGCAAAACAAATGTTTGGTCTGGAATTTGTTAAGTACATCAATGACCCAATGATCTGTCTGTAATGAGTCACATCCACTAACTCCGATGAGTCATCAACTAACAGCTTCAAGTTGGAGTCCATGGGTGTGGCCATGACTTTGCATTCCAACATATTGAATCTCTTCAATATCTCTACCGCATACTTTCCCTGGTGGAGAAAGATTCCTTCTGAACTTTTCCATACTTCCAGACCTAGGAATAATGTATTAACCCAAGGTCTTTCATCTCAAATTCTTCTGCTAGTTTCTTCTTGCTTTCCATGATCTGTTTCTCATTCCCTGTCAAGAATAATTCATCCACATATAATAAGAGGATGACAGGTTCATCTTCTACAACCTTGGGATAAAGGTTAGGATCAGCTCTACTCTTGGTAAAGCCCATAATTGATAGGAAATTGTCTATCCTTCCATACCAAGCTCTGGGAGCTTGCTTCATGCCATAGAGGGCCTTCTTCAACTTACATATATGACTCCATCTGTCTTCAACTTCAAATCCTTGTGACTATTCTATGTAAAACTCTTCCCCAATCATACCATTAAGGAAGGCTTGTCTTTACTTCATCATGGAAGCAACTACCATCATAGTTCTAAAGGAAGTGTACCTTGCTTTCTAGAGTAAGTGTCTCTTCAGAATTAATTCCCTCTTTCTTATAGAAACTTCTAGCCACAAGTCTTTCCTTACTTCTATCAGCAACATATTTTATCTTGCAAATCCATTTGTAAGATACCAAATTCTTGCTTTCGGGTTTGAGTACTATATCCCAAACATCATTCTAGTATTCTTTCATCATAACATCTTCCATGAGTTCGTCTTGTTAGACCATTAACATATCCTAGTCTTCTGCATTCAACTTTGAAGGTTGGAACCCACTTTACTCTTGGTAAAGTCTCGATCCATCAGGAAGTTGTCCATCATGTCGTACTGTGTCTAACTCAGATATCTTATGTAGTCACTCCCCCTGAAGTGGAGTATTATCTTCCTTCTTCATTATGTATAGGTGATTCTATGCTTGATATATACTGCCTAATAGAGTATGTCATGTCATAGCCTATTCTTTCTGAGGCAAATCACGATTCTTGCTTTGTACACTTGTTCTTGCAGATCCATATGGAAGATACTACGTACTTCCCTTTATGTCTCGAAATCATATCGTATACATCATTCCCCATAATCAACTGTTATTATTTGATCATAGCTTCTTTCATAGCATTCTTTTCTTCATCTTGAGTTATCTGTCATACCCATGGTGGTCTTCATCCTTCGAGGTGGATCTACCGCTCTCTAAAGCTCTTTCTTTCGTCATGGTGTCTCTGACCCTGAGAGCTTCAGATTCATGTTTATTGAATTGTCATCACTTGTTCTTCAGAACAAGTCTCATCCTTATTTTCTTTTAGGAGGTTGTACATGACGTTTCCTACAATTCAAATGCACCAGTTGCATGGTTAGAACTACAGTTTCATAACGACAAATTCTTATGCATCATGCAACTATTTAGCCAATACAACATTCGTCCATATCTCACAGAAACTTTCTATATCCCTTCCATCTCTATCATGACATCATTGAGATTGTGCACTAATCCAATATGTCAGTAAATAGATTTCATTCTAGATAAGTAACAATGGAGATTCGTATATAACCATGAGCTACTTACCCATCACATGCATGCAAACAACACATCAACTGAATATAATCAAATGCATAACAAAACAATATCATTAAATGACAATTGAATGCTTATCTTTTGTTTGTTTCGTGGGTAGAATCCTTCTTGATAAATCTGCTTCATCATCTTCTTCATCCATGAAATCATAATTTCATATCCAAATGATAAGATGGATAAGAGGTTCGTCAAGAATTGAGTTCTTCATATTCCTCATCGCATGAGGGATCTTCTTTGAATGGTGAGAGATTGATCTTCAATTTGCTCCCATCTTTCTTCTTCTCTTCTTATGAGACGAGCTTCTTCTTCTTCCCAGAGTCAACTGAAAGTAATCACTTCCTTTTGGCACACATTCCTCGCATGAATGAATTCCATGATCATGGGAGGCCATTCAAGGTGTCTATCACCACTTCTGCATTCTCTGCTTCTTCTTCTACTGCTTCAAGATGTTATGCATTCTGGATCTTCACATTCTTCAACTGTTTTCTCAAATCCATCTTCTGAATTATGTTCTTATCTTCAACTAGATTCATCAAGGAATCAAACATCTTCGGTGTCTTTAGGGAAGACACTTGTTGTACAATTCGATCCGTGATTGAATCAACAATGATCTTCTTGGCCTTGATCAAGTTCTTCTTGTGTAAGGCTTTGAGTCTCATCTCCCTCTAGAACTGGAACCTCTCTACTCATGTAGGTGTCCAATTCATTTTCTTCAGAGAGATCAAATACTTCCATGCTTGGAATTTTTTAACTTCACCAAGCTTATCATCAAGCTGATGTGATAGATCACTTTGAGATGAGAACCTCAAATGCAAATAGCAAAAGATTAGATCTTACCGATTTGAGGTGTTCGTCCTGCTTCCGGAGCTGGCTGATCTAGGGTTTGTCAGAGAAACCATAATTTTCTAAACTTGGAATATTTCAGATCTGATTGGATATAAAGATATATCTCTTCAAATGGAGCTGTCCAATGTACTCCTTTTCTGAAAACAGTGGAGGGAAGCTCCCGGAACAGGAAGCCCTAGTTTTCCAATTTCTTCTGCAGAAATTCCTATTACTATTTTTGAGATATATCTGAAATTACTGCTCCTATGTGTCTGATATTTCTCACTGAGGTAACCTCGCATGTCCCTGATCCAACACCATAGGTTTCATCAGAATTTGTTTCACCAATTGGTATTTATGATCATTTTCCCAAGGTGACATGTTACAGGACTGTTCAGAATAGTGAAGTTGTACGACATGCCATGTGTCACTAGTTCATCTTCAAGTTCTAAAATTTGGACCATAGAAATTAAAGTCCATGAATGTTTTGGAACATATTCAGGAAATCTATTTGGACCTATGTATCCCATGCTACAGTAATTATCCCAAGGTGTCCTATTTAGGGATGAATTCTGGAAGAGGCTAGAACCCTAACTTGGAGGGATCATATCTCCCAGAATATATCAAATCGGAGGTTGAATGATGGACACAGTGTAAATAAGGATTTTACCTTTGACCTCTGCAATTTTCAACTCCTTTTCCTTCGCCAATATCAGGATATAGCGAATGTACCAAAACTTAGCAGTTTTAGTATTTAGGGTTTTTCCAGATCGGGGTCAAACTAGGGTTTGACTTTTCCAAAGTTTCACCCAACCAAATTTCTTGATCCAGGTCTCTAAAATTCGATTTTGATGAGGATAAAAATCTTATGCTGGGCTCACAAAAAAAATCCTCTTCTGTAGAAAGCCCTAATTTTCCGCACCAAAACTGAAAATGTTCGGAATCGAATTCCGCTTCGACAGAAAGATGCGCCCTTCAATGGAGAGTCAGTCTAGACTTATTTTGCTGATAGATTGTGGATAGATACCCAAAAAATAAGAATCCATATCTTGTATAGCTGCGCAATGTCTTCTTTCAGGGTGGCTCCGATACCATGTTAAATTTTCATATGCTTAGCTAAGACATCAGTATTTCATTTCATATTCATAACAAAAGCATATAAACAGGATCACTGAAAGATAGACAAG
>LPNX010116033.1:0-25785 GCA_001517045.1 Pseudotsuga menziesii
CGCAAGCTTTGTAAAAACATGAAGAGGGATGCTACTGCAATGTGGATACAGAAGCACGTGTGCAGATATAAAGCTCAGAAAGCTAAGAAGCAGAGGTATCATAAGTGTTTTTATATTTGTTATAATAAGCACATATATAACTGTTTGTTGGAATTGTTTCTTTTTGCCATGTTAAATATTGTGAAATTACTATGTATATTTTTTAGTTATTTGTTTTTTATTTTCACTGAGCAACACAATTTATTGCTTAAAATATGTTGTTTGCAGGTAACCTTACTCGCAAGCTTTGTAAAAATATGAAAAGGGAGGTTGCTGCAATGTGGATACAGAAGCACGTGCGTAGATCTAAAGCTCAAAAAGCTCAGAAGCATGTGCAGTGCGGATACAAAAGCACGTGCACAGATAGAAAGCTGAAAAAGTGGGAAATTGAGTATGAAGATTCTATTGCTGATGCTTTTCCATTGAGTATGAAGAGCCTATTGCTAAGGGTTTTAAGTTGCTAAGTATGATTTTGAAGCTGTCGCGGGATCCAAGTATGGCTTAGCAACAAAGTACAAGTGGGATGATTTAGCTAATATAATATTTTAAAAATTCATCGGTGTACTAGATGATTTTCATGTAAATTTATATGGAGATAGTTTTTGAGAGAACTCATTTATTGTAATACTTGACATTTCATATAATATAATTTGTGCGGTTTAAAACTTATATGGTTTCATTTTATATTTGCATAATTCAAATGTGTATTAGATGATGATAAATAATGTATGATTCTCTTTTTAATTTAAACATAATACCATATTAAAAATTTATATTGATTAATAATGGACACTATTAAAACTACTAAAATGTAATAACCACACATAAAACCACTAAAAATGACTAAATTAGTGACCAATAAATGAGATTAATGACCAAAATTCATATATAAAAGAACAAAAAAATTGAGAGACACGTGACCAAACAATGAGATATAAATGACCAAAAAAAAGACCAAAATTCACATATCAATGACCAAAAAACAGTTTTGGTGGCTAATTTGCGGTCTTTTAATACGCGACCAAATTTGGTCATATTCTAGTTTGCTATGTGGTCATTAATTTGGTCATAAATGTGGTCATATATTTGGTCATCGATTCAAATATGACCAAATTAATGACCAAATATATGACCAAATTCATGACCAACTGACAAGCTATAAATGACCAAAATAAAAATGACCAATTTTGGTCGCGTAATAAAAGACCGTAAATTAGCCACCAGCGATCGCCAAACCAAAAGTGGTCATTGATATGCGGATTTTGGTCATTTTTTTGGTCACTAATCTCTCATTTTCCACTAGTGAAGTGACCAAACAAAATGACCAAAATCTGTATATAAAACTACTAAAAACGACTAAATTAGTGACCAAAAAATGAGAGATTCGAAACTAGGAATTAAAAAGGATGCAACACGTGGCACTAATGATGAATCCAAACATGGCATTGATATGGTAGCAAAATAAGATGTTACTTTGGATGCAAAACATGGTGCTACATAGGAAGCAAAATATGGTGCAACAATAGAAGAAATATTTGGCGTCATTTTGGTAGCAAAAGAAGACACTCACTAGGAAGCAAAACATGACGTTATTTAGGAAGAAAACCTCAACGTTGTTTAGGAAGCAAAGTTGGACGCTATTTCAGAAGCAAAAAAATAGACGGTATTTTGGACGTCATAAACGATGCTATCTAGGAAGCAAAAAAAGTCATTTTTTGAGACACTTTAAGTTTTGTCCATGACGTGTCCCATTTAGCGTCTAGTTTGACCACTAAATGTAAAAAACATTACACTAAAAAGGGATGCTAAATGGGGTGCTCATTCCAGGATTTGTTGTAGTGATAGGCTAGTGTGCTCATCAATCTCTCAGCACCACTTCCACCCCCAAGCTGGGCATGATTTCCACAAGGAACTAGGGAAGAATAGACTTACACACAACAAGACCAATAACAATTGGGTCTCAGAGGCTACTAAGGAAACAAGCCAATAACATGTGGGTTCCTTGGACTTACTCAGCCAAGCCAACCTTCACATCAAAACAAATTCAACCAATTAACAGATGGGTTCCTTGGACTTACTCATCCAAGCCAACCTTCACATCAAAACATAGTCAAACCAATTAACAGATGGGTTTGTCAGATTGCTAAGGCAAAAATCCAATAACATTGGGATCCTTGGACTTACTCAGCCAAGACAAAGATCACATCCAAGTACAATAAAACCATCAAACATATGGGTTCCTTGGACTTACTTATCCAAGCCAACAAAAGGATGCACTTCATAGCCAAATACAAGTTCTGGGTTTGTACAAAAACATCACGGGGACCAAAAGCAAAATTGGTGAAAGGGAAAACAACCCCAGGTGAGAAAATATGATTTCAGAAATGTCTATGGGATTCATAGGGGAAACAACGAAATCCCTAAACACCCAATTCATGGATCTATCTTCCCATCCACTAAACATTACCAAAAACAAATTTTTGGGTATGGAGCAAAAACGTTTTGCAACCAAAAAGAGATTGGTAAATGGGGAAATCAATCCCCTAAGTGAGAAGTTCGAATTCAATAATGATTCTGGGCATTTCATAAGCAAAAATGACTGCTATAAACCCAAAAATAGTGAATCTCTGCTATCCATTCACTCAACAACCCAAACATGGATTTTTTGGTCATGGAAAATGAGGAAAACAACTAAAAACATGAAGGAGAAACACGCAAGAAGCTCCATCTATGTGAGAGAGAAAATGTATGGGTGAATAATGTCTTGGGCCTCCATTTTCAAGTATTTACTTTCCCCGTAAGTCAAAATTTGTTTTCCCAAAAATTGGTGGCTTCCTCAATACGAATTTGACTACCATACTCTTCCCATCCCCAGGCATTAACTACCTCAACCAATTTCTAAATTACTGGGAACAAAAGACAAAATGGGTAGTTGATAGCTTTATGGGTTTTCCCTTTGACATTTGTCTCAACACTATCTTCTCAAGGGTTTGAATACCCCCCCTATTCCTTGTGAAACCATGCCACCATCTCTTTTGTTGCATTGACATAGCTAGTTGTGGGTATTTTTATTAATTTGCATGTTTACATGATGTCCAATAAATAATGTTCCATCAGCTAGCACACATACCATCGGCATCGATTTAATTGCCAAAACATAAAACACTAAATCGATGGTGGGGCATTTTCCTTGAGCTCCACACCATGATTAAATAACAATATTTACATCATGTGCAATTTTAATATGATGGGGTCAAAACCGGGGTGTTACAACAAAGCTAGGTAAGACCTATAACCATGTAACCCTAGCATCAAAATAGGGTTAGTAAGGAGAGGGTTTTAAATATTAAAAACATGGCGAATCGATACAAGTTAAGAACACAAATTGTAACTTACAACAAGGCATGCATGACTCGTTAACTTTTGAAACAAGTAAATTTATCATAATACTTTAAACATGTACACTAGTATAGTGTTATATGATTCATAAATGGAGTTGTCATATTCGAGTTGTTAAGTTTTAGTTTTCATAATTTTCCATTATAAGCAAAACCCTAGGTAGAAAATGGAATGCAGGGTTTATAATAGTTCTTAAAAGCTATGTGAAGCCAGATTAGGTCTTATATTGATCTAAACATTCCGTAACAAAAAAAAATTATTTATGGAATTTTTGGAGTTGTTACATGTGGTATTAGAGCACGGATTCCAAACACTAGGCCTGAAGTTTGGCTCAACTCGCATGCTCAATACAAAAACAGGAAAAAAAATACTGACTTATGTTTAAAAATTGTTTATGTACAGAAATATAAATCTTTATTTTGCAGGAAATGGAAGGAGTAGAGGCATCTGCTGAGGATGGATAACATCATAATGAACAAAATAATCCATATAATTTATACGTGGAACTAAATGATCACTGATCCGAATTACTTCGAAATGTAAAAGACTTAAATGTTGAACTACAAAATCTTAAGGAAGATCTAATTAAAGAATCCTAAGAGCATAGAAAGAATTAAATCAAATATTGATGGATAAAATACATAATGAAGGAAAGGATGAAAGAAAATAACTTGAAAATGAATCTATAACTATATCCTACAAGCGTAAAGGTGAAAAGTTAAAATTATTTGATAATGAACGTAATTCCTCAAGAATTAATGTTAGGTCACATAGAGAGAAACATAAATATTCCTGTGAGAGTAGTGATAGTGAAAACACCCATAAAAATAGAAAATATAAACCTTATGAAGAAATTTCAGGAGATTTTAAGAAGATAAAACCCCCAATGTTTAATGGTGAGGTGGAAAACGGAGAAAAAGCTAAGGCATGGCTGCTAGGGATGCAAAAATATTTTCAAATCTATAATTACTCAGACAGGATGAAATCTAGAATGGCTATTTTTAACTCAACGCAAAAATATGATATATGGTGGCAGGATATAAACATAGTAGAGAAAAGTATGTAACTTGGAATACTTTTAAGAAATACTTTAAAAGAAAATTTTTGTCTGAACAATGTTACAAAGAAAGGGCTAAGGAATTTTACGATCTTAAGCTAGGTTCAATGTCTATGAAGGAACTAAGTAGTAAATGTTTTAGTTTATTACGATACATACCTTATATCATCGATGAAAATCCTAAGATACAAAGGTTTCTAAGTTTTTTACCTTTAGCTTCAAGGACAGAATTGAATACGATAAACCAAAAACCCTTGAGAAAGCAATGAGGAAGGCTATTTTCTGTTATGAACAAATCATAAATAAAAGAGAAGGCGCACCTAACCGGAAGGTTAAAAGAACAAATAATTTTGAACAAAGAAGAAGAAGCTTTAAGTCCAACAGAAATTTCAGAAATAATTCCCGAAATTATTCTAAGAATACTTATCAAGGGACAAACTTTAAAAGTAATATACACAACATAATTTTACAGCAACAAAGATCAGAGACATACCTAACAATCATGTTAAAATAATGAACAAAGAGAACTTGTAAAATGTTGGGAATGTCAGGGACCTCATTATGCGAAGGACCGTCCAAACAAGAAGAGGAATTTCAGCAATGAGGATACAATACAGGAAGCAACAACTGTTGGTGACATAGCCAACGACATGCCCAGGATTAATGCAACATTGGAGAATTGACAGGATGATCACCAAACATTTATGGTTGAAATAGAAGGTAATATAAAGAACAAACCCATTTATATTGTAATAGATATGGGTGCTATTTTAAGCTATATGTCACCCAGTATAGAAGAAAGTTGTAGATTTCATTTCAAAAGTTCAAAAAATATTGGTTTGTTCAGTTGGCTACACGAACCACAAGAAAGCTTGTTAGCTATGTTGAAGATTGTGAAAATGTTTATGAGTCAATTCAAAACTAAAGTAAAATTAAATGTATTACCTATAGGATCATATGATGTTTTATTAGGTATAGACTGTCTGGAAAAACACAAAGTAGTTTTAAATTTCTTTGAGAAAACATTTACATGCATAGATGAAAAAGGAGAAACAATTATAGGAAGAGGAATACCTATAAAAGTTTATGTTAGACATATTTCAAGTTTACAAATGAAAATGTTTGTACGTAAAGGTTGCAAAGTTTATGTTGTACATCTAATGAATGATGAACACATGAATAAAGAAGATAAATTAAAATTCAATGATATCCCAATTTTAAAAGAATTTTCAGATGTATTCTCGGAAGAAATTTTAGGATTACCTCCAAAAAGAGAATTGGATTTTACTATTGAATTAGTACCAGGAGTTGTACCCAATTAAAAATCTCCTTATGAGATTAATATTGCAAAAATTAATGAATTAAAACTACAACTATAGGAGTTAATAGATAAAAATTACATAAGACCAATTGTATCCCCTTGGAGAGCACATGTCTTATTTGTTAAAAATAAAGACGATACCTTACGCTTATGTATATATTATCGTGAGTTAAACAACATGACAATTAAAAACATATATCCATTGCCTCGCATAGATGATTTGTTCGATCAGATACATGGAGCAACACTATTCTCAAAAATATACTTGAGATATGGATATCATCACGTCATAATTAAATATGAAGATATATTTAAAACTGCCGCTTCAAAACCTCTTACGGACATTATGAGTTTGTAGTTATGTCATTTGGGCTAACAAACGCTCTAGAATCTTTTATGTGTTTAATGAACAATGTCTTACGTAAGTATTCAGATAAATTCGTAGTTGTATTTATTGATGACATACTAATTTATTCAAAAACAAAACAAGACCATGATTAACATTTACAGATAACATTACAAGTTTTAATAGAACACAAATTGTGCGCTAAATTCAGTAAATGTGAATTATTTAAAGATAAAATACAATATCTAGGCGATGTGATATCCAAGGAAAGGATATGAGTGGATCCTGGTAAAATAAGACAAATAATGGAATGTCATGTTCCTAACGACGCATAAGATGTATGATCGTTCATGGGGATTACATGTTATTATCGAAAAAATCATAGAATGATTCTCGAGGATCACGAACCCCATAACGTGCTTAGAGAAAAAGGAAAAAATATTTGTATGAGTTTTAAAAAGTGAAGAAAAATTTAAAAATTTAAAAGAATTATTAACCACTGCACCTATCTTAAAAATAGCAGATCCAAATAAGGACTTTGTTGTATGCATTGATGCATGCAATGAGGGCATAGGTGGAGTGTTGACGCAAGAAGGTCATGTAATAAAATATGAATCAAGAAAGTTAAAAATACATGAAAAAATTATGCTACCTATGATTTAGAATTGACTTCCATAATACATGCCTTGAAAATGTGGTGCCATCATCTAATTGTCAGAAGATTTTTATTAATGTCTGATAACATAAGTTTGAAATACTTGTTTGATCAACAAACTCTGAATGCAAGGCAAGCAAGATGGTTAGATTTCCTTAGCAAATATGATTTCGAGATCAAACATATAAAAGGAACAGTGAATAAATTGGTTGATGCCTAAAGAATAAATGCAAATCTAAATTTTATACCCGTTGTTAGTAGCTATAAAACAAAATTGGATGATAAGTTTGAAGACGTAGTAAAAATGGATAAAAATTATCAAAATTTAAGAGAAAATTTTTTAAAAACGATTATGAAAATCTAAAAACATATTTTAGTTTGAATAAAAAAGGTTTAATGCTGTATAAAATAAGATTATATGTACCCAATGTACTGGAAATTAAATTGTTGATCTTAAATGAAGTACATAAGATTCCTTACTCAAGACATCCTGGTTACAAAAAGATGATAACAATTCTAAGAAAAGACTATTTCTTGCCTAATATGAATAATGAAGTGGCTGAATATATAGCTAGGTTTATAGAATGTTGTTACGGAGAGAAATTCCTATGGCTTGGGGTACCACAACAGACAACTTGACTCCAGAAATCAATCCTTTCCAATATGAAATAGAAAACAAATATCTAACACTAAAGGATCAGACCTCGTACCTTATTCCGGATGGTTGAAGTAGATCCCCGTTGAGCTTTCCAACTTCAACTTGAATTGATTAATCACTTTCCTCAACAACAAGTAAACAAGACAAGCATACTATATATTGGTGTTAGATCTATTCTAGCATATATAATCAACAATGTATAAGCATTTGAAATCATCCATGGATAAAATATTCATTCAAACGTACATTATTGGACAGTAAAAGATATTTCTATTAATATAAAATCAGAAATTACAATGGATACAACCTCTGCCGGCATGTCTGCGAATCAGAGAAACTGAATCCCCTACTTGGGCCTCCACCACCTCAACCCTCCATCTCTCGATAACAAGCTCACAAGCAAAAGGCAAGCTTGGGAAGAACACAAAAGTGCTTCAAGGGACAAAGGGATGCAGACTCAAGCGCAAGTTCCAGCAACAATGGACTATAGTTTCTTTGCTCTCAATTCTCTTATGCCTTCAATGTATCCAAAGAGTTCCTTATATAGATTTTCAAAGGGGTAATGAAAGGTCGAATCCGAGCAATCTCAAGGCATATGGAAGGCCAGGAGTCAAGTGAGTCGGATCCATGTCAAGGAAAAGTCCAAAAGAATTTGGATTTTGCACACATCCCCATGTACATGGTTTTAGAAATTTTCACTTGTTTATAGGGATGGTCTAGGAAACATCAAAGGACAAAAAATGGTCCAAGGGGTCTAAGGAGTCTGCAGAGGGATAGGGGAAGGCCATACAAGTGTGATTCACTTGGTGTGGTAAAGTCAGCTATAATAGATGCCCCCTAATGTGTGAGGTCAAAGGGGTCATGCGATGGCTGAAATACATTATAAGTCCATCCGAGAAGTGGAGTGGTGAAGGATCCCAAATGGAATACCAGGGACCCAATCAACATAGTACAATGATACAACTCTGCACATAACTGCAAATACATATACCGGTCCTGGATACATAAGAGTACAATGGCCATGAGTAGGCATAATACAAAATATCACATAAGTGGTCATCGCCACGTACAATATACATAGATCAGAATCTCCATGATGAAGATATACAAAGGATCATGATCTCCATAATGGCTGAAGATATACAATGGATCAAGATCTCCATAATAGCTGGAAATGTCTGACATATACTGGAATCAAGTCACGAGGGCTGAAATCTCATGAACACTGGCATGATCAAGGAGGTAGCATATAAAAGATGCCACCAATATGGAAGTTCTTCTACACAAATCGTTACGAGTACATGTCCTACTATGTGAATAGAGGTGTCGAGGTCGAACATAGTAGTCTATCGTCTAATTACCGGTCATTGATGTATACCATTAACAGAGGCGAGATCACCCACTGATAATGAAAATGGGAATCAAGGTACTAGAGTGCAAACTAACAAGTGTGAATAAATGTGTTGATGTCGAACACTTGAGAGGATCCATTGATCAGGGGACATTAATTTATTCCCAAAAACTGTCGATGGCGAGAGAACCTGCCATTGATGACTACAAGTCTCAAGGCACTCAAAAATGACTCTAGATTCCAATCCTAGAATAAATGATCTGAAGTCGATGGGATGAAATCCGCTGGAAGGAGGGCATTAAGGCATCCCCCATCATCCAACAGGAGGTACTCAACAAAGCTGTATAATGTGGAAGGACTCGATCATAAGGTGCACGAACTAGTAATTGTACCAGGAATGGCCAACATGGAAAGTCAAGATAACTGAGGAATGGCCGAGTCAGGTTTCAAATTCCTTCGAACAAGAGCATAATGGTGAATGGTGACTAAATAAAGGAAGCATAGACTTGATATACAGAACTAGGACATTTCTGTGACACAGGAGGCATCGACAGAGGCTCCATGGGGACTGGAAGCTTTACCAGTCGGTGGAGATAAACTCAGATAAAAATGAGTACAACTCCTAAAGTCAAACTATAAACCCAACCAACGAATGTGATATACAGTGCTATGTTTGAAGGCGACACGACTGGACAGCTACCAAAAAATAACATCTTTCCTTGTCCACCTTTTTGGTTTTTTTATTTTTTTGGACTTTTTCAAATGTTTTAAAAAGCTTGAAAAATAATAAAACTGCTTTATAGTTATAGACTAGGAGGAGACGAGTGTCATATGGGCAAACAAACTAGTTCCAAGTAGTGGAACATACCTATGCTCAATGCAAGGATACATGTGTAGGGTAGAGACACTCGGGGGAAAATCCCCTCTCGGTAAAAATAGGGAATCAAGCTGCAAAGGATATATAAAATGGCTCTGCATGGATAGACATGAGACAAGCTCGGGCTATATGGCTGAAACTCAATGTCAGGGAAGCCGATGTAAGGCTCAATAAGGCAGGCAAAGTTCATGATAATGCAGCTACAACTTGACATAAGGGAGTCCTAAGGGAAATAGGCCAGCAAAAGATCAAGAGGAGTATGAGGCTCTTGCTAAATGTCATGGTAATACTATACAATGGACTCCCACACCCTAAGGGACAAAATGTTAGCATGGGCACCAAATGCAAATAAGGCACTAACTAGGGTACCCATGTAAGCTCAAGCTCTACCACTCATATCGTGCCACTTCTAAAACAACAAGAAGGTTTCGTGACATAATAGAGTGGGTTCGTACCTAAGGCTATAATGAAACGGTCATAAGGTCATGAAAAATGCAAACGGTAATGAAACCTAACCTATATGCCAGTTCAGACATGATACCTACAATCGGCACGAACGGGTCAATCCAACGGCTGAAACGACACTTTTATGATGATCGGTTTATTTATTTACATGTGTAAAAATTTATGTTTGTGATGAGCTTATTGTGTATGAAACAAATGCTAATCTAACACGTAGTTAGCATATGAGTTAGCAACTTGATTATTAATTCTTGGAATATGTATGTATGTTATATTGTCAAATTGTTGTTCTAATAATCTCACACGTAAGGATCTTCTTAATAATGTCATATCTCTAACATGGTACAAACCATTAAGCTGTGACACTACTAACTCCGAATCAATACGTACCTCAAGAGAGAGAACACCGTGTACAATGGCATTTCGTAGAAGCTCAATAACGACACTATACTTAACAACATTGTTTGAAGATGGCCGTAAACATACGCCTCCTGAAGACAATACCTGACCCATAGGAGTATAAATCACCCAAGCAGCAGAGGTTGAGTGTTGAGTGTGATGGCTCGCACCATCCGCAAATCCTATGAAGGTGGAAGATTCCCTTAACATCTTCCAAAAGAAACAGAAACTAATCACAAACTCGATCACCATAATAAAAATACCTACCTATGCAAAACTATACAATAATATACAATAACTATCCTTGGCTGAAAATCATGCGTAGTAATTTTTGAGATAGAGCCCATTTCTAGACTCTACCAAGGCCATTCCCTCATAATCCACTAACTCATAAGCGCTCTTCTCTAACACATGTTTGACGACATAAGGACCACACCACATGGGGTTAAAATTTCCTACCTCCAAGGATTCTTTCGGTTGATCCCACAAAAGGACCAAGTCTCCCTCACTAAACCTCCTTGGATGGACAGACTTATCATACTGGAAATTTACCCGATGCTTATTTACTTCTAGAGCCACCAAGGCATCTCGACGCTGCTCATCAATTTGCTCAAGGTGGACCAAATGTTCCTCCAATGGGGAAGTGTTTGGTAAGAGCTCTATGGCTAGCTTCAAAGAAGGAATCTTGCACTCAACCGGAAATACCGACTCCACTCCATGTACAAGTTGATATGGAGAAAAACCCGTGGCAGTCTTAACAGTAGTTCTATAGGCCCACAAAGCAGGATATAACATAATGTGCCAATTATTCTTGCTTTGTGCGATGGTTCATTGGAGAATGGATTTGAGTGATTTGTTCATTGATTCTACCTATCCATTCACTTGAGGGTAGTAAGAAGAGGAATGCTCTTGTTTATACCCTAACTTTGATGCCAACTCTTCCATCATGCGATTCTGAAAGTGTGAGCCATGGTCAGTGACAAGCTCTTTCAGAATACTGAACCGAGTAATAATTTGGTTGAATATGAAGTGCACGGTTGTCTCACCATCGGATTTAACTGTAGGCATAGCCTGAGCCCATTTCGTGAAGTAATCAACAGCCACTATGATATGATGATGCCCCCTAGCCGAAGCTGGGTTGCAATCCATAAAATCTATCCCCCACTTAGTGAAGGGACCAGCGATAATGATGGGATGTAACAGGGCAAGTTTTGAGCACATATTGCGTGCAAACATCTGGCAAGGATGGCACCTCTTCACCACATCTACACAATCCTTAAAGATCGACGATGAGAAATAACCAGCTCTTAAGATTTTTGGGGATGTAGAAAGCCTAGATAGATGACCACCACATGCCCCTCCATGGCAATCATTCAGCACTACCTCAGCCTCTTCATGAGTTAAACAATGTTGTAAAATGGAATCTACCCCATGGCGGTACAAAGTGTTATCCACAATGAGTTAATTCTTAGACATGTGATGTAATCGTCGTCGTTCATCCCATGAGAGGTGAGTAGGGACCTTTAATGTTTGTAAATATATAATGGTATCCCCATACCATGGGTCTAAAGTTTCTCATCGATTAACATATCTTCACAAACCAACTCCTCAGGCTCGCTTGGGAAATCCGATATAAGCTCCACAAAAATTAACGATTTCTTCGATTTTTCCGAAACAAACTTGAGGTCGAATTCTTGCAGGATGACAATCCATTTATTATATTTTCCCCCAACCATCCTTTGAGTGAGGACGAATTGAAATGGATTGACATGGGCTACAACCAAGGTCTGGAGAAGGATAATATAATGTCTCAACCGTTGAACCGCATGGACGGTAGCTAAGGCAAGCTTCTCAACATGGGAATAACAGATCTATGTGTCAATAATATTTTGGCTCAGATAGTATATGACATGCTCTTGGAGCTCCTCATCCTCTTGAACCAAAACCATACCAATCGTCTCCATGGACGTGGCCACATAAAGTAGACAATCATGGCTATAGTCTGGGGGACTAATCACCAGGGCTGATGCTAGGGCTTGCTTGAGCGCATCAAAGGAATCCTAGGCTCGCTCATCCCAACAAAAGGTGGTGTCCTTCTTCAAAAGATGCATGAAGCCTCCAGTCAAATTGGAAAAATTGACAACGAATCTCTGTAAGAAGTTTGCCATGCCTTGCAAACATTGAAGATGACGAATGTTTTTCAGGGTAGACAATTGAAGTATTGCCTCAACCTTCAAAGGGTCGACTCTTATACCCTATTTAGAAATGATGAATCCTAATAAGAAACTAGATTTCACACAAAATATGCACTTGTGAGGATTTAACCTGACCAAATAATGGCGGTACCTTTCGAATACCAATCTCAAATGATAGGAATGATGCATTTGCATACGAGAATGAGTAGCAAGGTGATCCAAAAACACTTCGATAATTGATTTGAGATCGTGGAAGATCAAGGTCATATCCCACTGAAAAGTATCTCCGACGTTCTTAAGGCCAAAAGGTATTTTCCGATATGCAAAATTTCCCTAAGGACAAATAAATGTGGTCTTATGTTGGTTCTCGGGTTTAATTTGTATCTGATTGTATCCAAAAAAGCTTTCCATAAAGGAAAAAACTTCACTACCCACACACTCATCCAAAATCTAATCAATAAATGGTGTGGGGAAATTGTCCTTAGGATAGGCACGATTCAAATCACGAAAATCGATACATATTCAGATTGCTCCCTACTTCTTATCAACCGGAACGGGATTTGAAACCCACTCCATCAAGGGAACGGGATAGATAAAACTGGCTTTCAACAATTTCTCTATCTTTGCCTTAATCGCGGGTGCTTTCCTAGGATTCACTGCACGCAAGCGTTGTCGAACAGGCTTAGCATTGGTATAATTCTTAATCTCGTGTTCGACAATGCGAGGGTCGATACCTGGCATTTCATCGTAAGACCAAGCAAGTATATCATGAAATTCTTTAAACAGCTCGATATGTTCTTGAATCTCAGCATGGGAACATTTTTCCCCAATATAGGCATTCTCTATTCTTCCAGGATCGCGAGAGATATTGATAGGAATCATTGGAGATATATTTGCCATGTTCCCATTAGCCATCAGACCAGGAGAGCTTAATGGAACCATGGGACTAACAATTCGCTCACTAAGAACCTCCCTAAAGTCCTCATGCTCCAAGCGATCAAGCTCGGGAAGAAAGTAAGATCTATGATGAAACTCTCCCCATGGTGGCTCAACTCCCAACATGGCCTCAATAATCACTTCATCTAAAGGAAAAACACTATTAAGTCAGTCATGCATGTGAGAAGACTGTATTGGCCATGCAAGCAGCACATATGGGTCTTCCTCCTCCGTCCGCGAAGAGGAAGGACTAGGCTCTGCAACACATCCAAGATTAGCTTGATAAGCTACCATAGTTGCGGGCAACGACACATCTGTCATGATGGGCTCAGTCGAAGTATTCGGTGTAGGAAGAATCCAAGGATTTTCCATATGACTCGTGCGAAAAGACACCGATCTCATAGATGTCGAAGCCTCACCGGAACAAGACCCTATCATAAGGATAGGTGCAGGACAATTAAAGATTCCCATGAGGGATGGATACATGCCCAAACCCACACTCCCAATTGTAGGCTGAGAGTGCTCTACAATAGGGATCGAAGCTCCCGAGGATGTGGTAACCAACGGATTCTTGAATGAAATTTGATCAATCATAACTATCTTCCCATTAAATGGAAAGCATACAATGCAAAATAGTGAAGAAGCTGTGGCTTGCATACTGTACATCCAATTCCTTCCCAACAAAAGATTATAGTCAAGGGGCGCATCAACCACCTCGACCTCTATTGCAATAGTATTCCCTCCCAAACGGACCTTAAGGGAAGGAAGGATCTCGTGCGACCTAAACGATCTCCCATCGAATGCAGTTAACATGGTCGTAGATTTAGACAACTCAGGGGAACCTAAACCCTTCCAACATGATAAAGACATCACAAAAGCAGTAGCGCCTTCGTCAATCATAGTGCACTTGACGGTCATGTTGAGACATTCTACATGAATCAAAAGAGAGACATAGTAAGTCAAGCGAGGCTGAAGTCCTGCGGTTTCAAATTTAATCACGGAGGAAGAATTATCATCATTCACACCAAGGTTAGAAAGCAAAGCCTTTCTTTGCGAAGAACAATTCTGAAGTACTTCTAGTGCAGACATCACACAAGGAGTGTGGCCCAACTCCTCAACAACAAAATAGTTCTGGGCGGCTTGGGCATTAGGATTGTGCCCCAAATGCTTAAGGACTCCCATAGGAATGTGAGGTGCAACTTCAGGTTTATCCATAGGTTTTTCAATATGCAAAGGATTCCCTGGTGGATCAGGTTCCTTTCCTAGGTTGGGTTGTGATGAACCATAGTCCTTTGCACAGGTCACAACTTTTGCAGCACTTACCATGTTAATGCAACCACGACCACTGCACTTCGACGGATCTTGATCACCACCAGAATGATCGTGGGTCCTTGAGTTCATGTTTTGATTGTGAGGTAAAGGGTTAGTTAGCACAACTGGGCCCTACGCTAAGAATCTCGAGGCTTCATCGATACGAGGGAACAAGTAAGTGAGGTGATCTTCCTTACCCAACTTGCAAGGAAATTTAACCTTATGTTTATCTTGCTTGTCGCCCCCATCATTACAGGTGTTCTTGTCATTATTATTAGCATTTTCATTCCTATTCCCACCCTTACGATTGTTCTTACCGTTCTTTTTATTCCTTCCGGGTTGCTAGTTACCCTTCTAGTCTGACGATTGCACCGAAAGCACACTTGCCGTTTGGGTGGGTTGAGACGAAGCTATGGCTTGTCCCGAAGCAGACTGGTTGTTTGACAATTGAATAACTTGTTTCACAACTGAATCCATAGGTTTAGCACTCGCACAACCAACAATCCCATCAGCATGTGGTTCAGGTTTAACTTTGGGGTCGAAACTATAATGGGGAGCATTGGGAATGATCTCATATAACAAACCAAATTGATCATAAATCAAATCTAGTTCTTGCGCCCTAAAAATGGTTTGTTCCTCATTTTTCACTCCAAATGTAGAAACATCCTTCACTATATAAGGAAATAACGACTTAAGGAACCATTCGAGGAGGAATTCCGGCGGTAAAAAGGCTTTAATCAACCTCTTCCGTCTACGCCACTCTTGGATATGATCCAAGATATGTGTGGCTTTATTCTGTCGAAATGTCAACAAGATTTCCATACCAACATCATAACGCACTGGTAGCTGGAAGTGGTTAATAAAAGTCATCGCTAGGTCATCGAACAAAGCAAATGACCCCCTAGGTAGCTCTATATACCATTTCATGGCCAGCCCTGTAAGGGTGCGTTGAAACAGCCTTAAATGAATCGAATCTTGGAGTAAGGAATTTGAAGAGCACTATCACATCCCCATGCCTCCGACCGGCGAAGTGGACGCGATCACCATGGCGTTAACCATGCAGACTAAAAGCCCCATGAACATGCTGAATTCATTAAACTGCTGAAACAGAATGCTGAAAGGAAATGCATTGAAGTAAAAATACATAATTGCCATTGTTTATCATGCACAGCTACAATTGTTTATCATGCACAGCGGAATCAACATGCATTCATACAAGCATTCATTTAACAGTAAATATAGTTGCAGAAGTAAAAATGGACAAGACTACTTATCTTAAGATGAATTCATTCCGCAACCAGCTATGTTGCTGCAACGTTCCACCCAACCATAGGCCAGCGTGCTCCTTGATCTGTCAGCAATGCTGCCACCCCTGAGTTAGGTAAGATTCTTCAAGGAATAAGGGAACAACAAGCTTACACGTAGCCAAGGATACCCAAAACACACAGCCAAGCCAACAGAGTTGGGTTTATCAGGCCATTAAGGAGCTGGAGAAGGAAAATTGCTAAGCTGGTGAGCTCATTACAGAGCCAAGAACACCTACACCAGAACTAGCCTGACCTCTAAGACACCCAAACACACCCAACACAAGGAATTGGTCCCTTCTCTGCTACACAGTCCCTCAGGCCCTGCATTCCCTTCTAGTGCTATTCAGGGGTGATGGAGAAGAAGGCCAGCCCTCTAGCTCCGTCTGTGTGGTTTCCAGCCACCAGGTTTATCAAGCAAATCTAAGCCAACATCCTTGCTCCTCTCACAATTCGAAGACCAACCATTGCACTTAGGAAATTAATTTAGCTGTCACAGCTTAAACAGGAAAAATGACTTCAAACCATCTATAGCAGTCCCCAAACGTAACAGCAAACACAGCTCACGACGTGGGGGAACAAAGGCCCATTTTGCACAACCAAAACTACTGGGGAAAACGTACGCAGACCATACTAGGGACGAATTTTATAGTCTCCCCACCGGTGCATGAACAATTACAATGCCGAACCCACAATTCAGCCCGTGAGTAAAGGACGGAGCCACACCATTCTCAAATCTGTGGAGGAAAAACAACGTGGGTGAAACCAGGAAAATTCCTGTGCATGAAAACCATGAGCAGACAATTGGAAGTGCGTGAAGGTGAATAGCTACTGGGAGGACGCGAAATTGCAGTGCATGGGTGTTCAACAAACTCGTGGAGCCAAGAAAAATGTCTGCGTGAGGGATGAACAACGAAATCATGAGGTCCCCAAAATTGGAGAGAGCGTGAAAATTTTCCCCTGCCATTGTGTAGTCAAACACTATGGTGGAGTGTGCATGTGGGTGAGTACTGACAACCCTGCCACCCCACTCCCCAAACAATTAACTGCCCCAACCACCAACAGTCTTTCTCAATGAAAGTGGTTGGGTAAAGCAAGGAAAAGAAGACACATGGGTATTTTTCTCTCATTGTCCAAGGTTTGACTAATTTTCCCCACACCCTTATCCTTGTGAAAATCATGTCCCTTTCTCATTTTAGTTGTCGTGATCGTAGCTGGTCGGGTTCATTTAATTACTTATAGATGCATATTTACATGATGACCAACATAATATATGCCGCATGCCTCGATATACAATTGGTGACAAATTTAAATCCAAGACATAGCATAATCGATCAATGGTGGGGCCTTGGCCTTTAGCTCCACACCATGATCATTTACAATATATACATCATCATATACATCTAATGCAACGGGGTCAAAACCAGGGTGTTACAAGCACCATAGGTGAAAGGTAGTAACATATTTGCTCGGATCCTCTCTCGGTTTGCCCTTGAATTTGGGTATGTCCGAGGGAAGCTTAGTAGGGACAGTCGACCAAGCCGGGTCATGAGCTAGAGGATCATTTGTCAATCTCGACAATTTAGGAAGATTTAGCGTTGTGAGGAAAGGGAGCCTAGGATGAGTAGGTCGATGGACCACTCCCTGATAGTTTTGATTCACATAGGTTTGATTACCATAACCACCATGTCCTTGGCCATAGTGCCCTCCTCTTGTCTGACCCATATAGGGTGGCATGGAAGCACCATAGTGTGATGTACCTTGACTATTCAGAGCTACAAAGTTGTAATTTGGAGAGTAAGCAGGTTGTTGATACCTGTACCCATAAGGTGAAGAACCCCGTCCATACTGCGTCCCATAATAAGGTCCATAAGTCATCGCATGAGATGTCCAATGAGACACTTCGCAAGTAGGAATATACGCTCCGAAAGTAGGAATATACATTCCGAAAGTAGGAATATACGCTCCAGAAGTAGTAATATGACCTCTAGAAGTATGAACATGACCTCCTGAGACAAAGGGCGATACTTGATCTTGAGACGCAATTGATCGAGTAACAGTAGTACGGACCTGACTCGTAGCAACATTCCAACCCAAAGGACCACGTGAATGAGGTGGAGGGTGAACATTCGAAGAACTAGGGACAGAAGATGAAGGGACCTGTGTAATTATGTATGTGTTATTCCCTATAGTCACTTGTCTCAGATCTGGTATCCTAATAGGATCACTAGCCCTAGGCCTAGGAGGAATATGTGATGTAGCTTCCACCACCGAGATGGAAGGTGCAATGTGACTTGTGCTCTCAAACCTCTCTGCATGGTAAGGAATGAGAGTGCCCCCAGGCATAGTGTTAGGCTCAAACTCTGACTCGACATGAAATGCCAAATCATGTGTGGTAAAACGAGACATACCATAACTACCATAACTAGTGCTCGCGGGTTCAAAATGAGTCTCATCATATTCCAACATTCTATACCGGTGATGCGTCAATGGGGGATCAACACTAGAGTAAGTAGTTCTATCATGAAAAGTACCTATCTCAGAAATTACAGGACCTAACTCAGTCAAATCAGGTGAAGGATCATAGTTAGGAGTAAACTCCCTAACTTCCACTTGAATGGGAGAAGGTGGTTCAAGAATACCTTCATCATGGTCTCCCATCGTGTGTGAATCAATGTGCAAATTAGTTCACCTAGAATGTATATCTCTCTCTCTCAAAGGAGGAGGAAATGTAGAAAGCAGAAGTCCTGCTAAACGACAAGAACAACGAGGCGCTGCACCCGAATCCACAATGACTCAAAAAATAAAAAAAGAATCTCTATCTACGCAAAACCTAGGCAAGCTAACGTGCACAGAGCATACACCAATAAAATCTAGAGCCAAACACAAGCAATCAAGGGTAGGATAAATGAGCTCTTGAATGAAGCAGGTATGTCTTGCCTAGGAGAGGCTTGAGACTCCCATACACAACAAACGGAGGTACGTAACCAATTGTTGTGGCCCTCAGCTTCAATGCATAAAGCAACTGTGTTTTCCAACCCCAACCTGGCCATGAAACCCGCAGAATAACCCCTTCAGAGTACGCCCTTGATATCCTAAGTAAGGCCACTAAGGTCACCTCAATATAATCAATGCTCGGGCGGATAGTCGCAGGCGGGATTGACCATATGGGCAAGGTAGCAAAGCCTGAAACTCTCGAAAGAGCCCCCAGATATGAATATAATCCTTGAAATATCTCCGGTGCTACTCAGTTATGACTAGGGGTCATCCCAATCAATAACTGCTCACACTGCCTCATGTTTAACTCCCTTTTGAGAGGAAGATCCTGAGAAACACTGGTTATACCAAGGAATTTCACACACTCACTTGGACAGACACATACATGTTGTTGTTTAGTGGCCTTGGAGAATTTACTCACAATGAACTATTCCAAGACCCTAAAACCTAATCTTGTTGGTGAACCCTATCAAATAAAATAGTGTAGTTCATTTTAATTAAGCATTGATTTTAATTGGTTTTATTACTCAAAAGAGGTATATGGCCGTGCAACTAATGGCGTTATGACACAACATGAAGCAAAATGCACACCTAACAATCAATGCAAATGCATTGTGTCCATGAAAAACAGGGTATGCTACTACGTGAAATGCACAATTTTCTTCAAATGATAGACGCAAACTTTCCTATATGAAATCCTGAGTAATACTCCAAAGCAAATCTAGTGCAAGTACTATGCAAAATGCAAGATGCAATGCGTAATGATAATCAAATATTTTTCGATTTTTTGAAATAAAAATGAGATACTAAAGAAAAAGAATGTGTCTACAACCCCTAGACTCTGCAAGCACACCCAAGCAGCACTCAAGCAAAGTACTGAGGTAAAAGAAATCTAATGCACTAATCCCAAAACAAAAAATCGAAAATGCAATGACGAGAACATTCTTCAAAAAAAAAGAAATTTTACCCTAAAAAAACGTCTCTGGTAAAAAACAGAGGTGTATACAGACTCTAGCAGTATCAAAGGAAACTCAACAATCATCCAACTTCACCCAGAAACAATCAATCTTCCTCTAGAAGGCAAACTTAAGGGCATACGCGACTGTTCGCAGTAAAGTTACCGTGTGTGTACACGGAAATAGCAGTGAAACCCGCGTATATACGCGACTGTGAGTTAAAAAATCACGTACAGGAAGAAAGGTGGATAAAAATAAAGGAAAAGCTGAGACAAAATTCACACCAATTAGACACTACCAGGAAAACATGCCCCCAGACCCAACACAGAAACAAGAGAAAAAAGAGCAATTCAAAGTCATTGAATGCTGATAGAAAACCCCCAAAGGACAACTACTAGGAACTCCCTAGTGGAGTCGCCAATTCTGTTACAGAGAGAAATTCCTATGGCTTGGGGTACCACAATAGGTAGCTTGACTCCAGAAATCAATTCTTTCCAATATGCAATAGAAATCAAATATCTAACACTACAGGATCAGACCTCGTACATTATTCCGAATGGTTGAAGTAGATCCCCATTGAGCTTTCCAACTTTATCTTGAATTGATTAATCACTTTCCTCAACAACAAGTAAACAAGACAAACATAATATATATTGGTGTTAGATCTATTCTAGCATATATAATCAACAATGTATAAGCATTGGAAATCATCCATGGATAAAATATTCATTCAAACATACATTATTGGACATGAAAAGATATTTCTATTAATATAAAATTAGAGATTACAATGGATACAACCTCTATCGACACATCTGTGAATCAAAGAAACTGAATCCCCCACTTGGGCCTCCATCACCTCAATCCTCCATCTCTCGATAGTAAGCTCACAAGCAAAAGGCAAGCTTGGGAAGAACACAAAAATGCTCCAAGGGACAAAGGGATGCAAACTCAAGCACAAGTTCTAGCAACAATGGACTATAGTTTCTTTGCTCTTAATTCTCTTATTCCTTCAATGTATCCAAAGAGTTCCTTTATAAAGCTTTTCAAAGGGGTAATGAAAGGTCGAATCCGAGCGATCTCAAGGCATATGGAAGGCCAGGAGTCAAGTGAGTTAGATCCATGTCAAGGAAAACTCCAAAAGGATTTATATTTTGCACACATCCTGATGTACATGGTTTTAGGGGTCAAACCCATGTATATACGCGATAAGGGGTTTAAAATTCATCTATAGCAATTTTCACATGTTTATAGGGATGGTCTAGGAAACATCAAAGGACAAAAAATGGTCCAAGGGGTCTAAGGAGTCTACAGAGGGATAGGGGAAGGCCATACAAGTGTGCCATTCACCTGGCGTGGTAAAATCAGCTATAACAAATGCCAATAGATTAAAGCTGTGCATCAACACCCAGAAGGTCTTTTGTAACCATTAGCAATCCCAAATTGGAAATGAGAAATTATTAGCATTGACTTCATAACATGACTACCTAAAAATAAAAAATAAAATGATTCGGTGATGGTAGTGGTAGACAAACTTAGTAGGGAAACTCATTTTATACCTGTTAAAACTACTTCTAAGGCTGCTAATATTGTTGATATTTTTATGAAGGAAGTTTTCCGTTTGCATGGAATTCCTAAGATGATAATTTTTGATAGGGATCCTAAATTTACTGGTAATTTTTGGAATTCATTGTTTAAAGGATTGGACACTAAATTAAATTTTAGTACCACTTATCATCCACAAATGGATGGACAAACAGAAAGAGTAAATCAAGGTTTAGAAGATATGTTAAGGATGTATGTTATGGATCATCCAAAGAAATGGGGAGAATATCTGCACTTCGTTGAGTTTACTTATAACAATCATTATCAAGATTCCACTAAACTTAGTCATTTTGAAATACTGTATGGTAGATGTGTAATACTCCCATTTCATGGAGTAATCTAGTTGACAAATTAATGTTAGGACATGACTTGTTAAAAGAAATGGAACTCATAGTGAAACAAGTACAAAGAAATATGAAAATTGAACAGGACAAACAAAAGAGTCATGCATACCTTAAAAGAACTCAAAAAGAATTCCAAGTAGGTGTGCATGTTTTTGTTAAGGTAAAACCTAGAAAAATCTCCTTTAATTTGGGAGTTGTGCTAAATTAGCATCCAAGTATTGTGTACCATTTGAAATATTGTCAATAGTTGGACCAGAGGATTACCAGTTAGCTTTTCCACCTAATCTCAAAATACATAAACTATTTCATATTTATATATTGAAAAAGTATGTACATGACGCTACTCATGTAATCAATTGGAAAGTTATCCAGGTAGAACCAGAAGTCAATTTTCAAGTGGAACCAGATTGTATCCACTACAAGAGAGAAATTTTTCTCCGGAATCGCACCATTGGACAAGTAAAGGTGAAATGAAAACACCTTAGTCCAGATGAAGCAATTTGGGAATTGGAGAGTCATATATGGGAAGTATATCCAATTTTTTTCCAGGAAGACTCAGATGATATTTAAGCAACATCGAGGACGATGTCTAACTTAAGAGGGGGTGTTTGTAACCCACCTATAACTAAAAAAAACATTTTATGTTGTGGAAAGACATTACTTTAAAATTTATTGTAAAGTTTTATGTTGTTTACCAATAATGGTCAAAGATGACTAGAATTAAATATTTTATTATTTAATAATTAAAAGAAGAGACACCTATACAAACAGGATTGTTGAAAAATGTTCACTGACCCACTAGAAGGAATGATCTGGTGTAGAACAAAAAAATGATAAATGGCAGCAACAACATTCACTTTCTAGCTGATGCAGGAGGAAACTTCCCTATAAGTGTGGTCATGTTCCCAAGAAAGGAGGAACTGAGGAAGTGGCTCAATAAATTACAAATTGACCCAAAGACCTAAACAAGCACATATATATCCATCGAATGAGCAGGAGGCTCACACATATTCTAGATATTAGAACCTTGGGGATTGCTAGAAACTGAAAAGTTAGGCACATAAGAGGAAATTGATGAGGGGATAGCTAAAGTGAATTGCTAGATTATTGGCTGCAAGTGTGACTGCTAAGTTACGGAGAGGATAGAACATGCTTCTACACAGTATCTTCATCCCAAGGGTTCAGTGAACAAGCTCGGGGGTCCTAAAGCAAGTAATCTTGGCTTCTTTTAGGAGACAACTGGGAGGAATGGTCTTCTTTAGATGTTTGTCCACTTTGAAGTTTAACAAGTTCTATATTGTTTTGGATTTATCTTTAAATTTTTTATGTTTATATTCTGAAATATTTCATGAATGTTAAAATCTTCAAAACTATTAGTTGTTTTCGAAATAAAGTAGGAAAGTTTTTATTCCTGTAAATTATAGGTTAAGATGAATTATATTGCATAAACAATTTTTCCATAGTAGGAATCATAAACTATATTTTGCTATAATTAAACATGACCATTTCTCTGTAAATAACTTCACCTAATACCAAGTTTTATACATAAATTATTAAAACGATTAGCATTTCCAAAGAGGTTAAGCAGAGCTAGTTTCGACATCTCTAGTAAATATTTTCCTATCTTTTTAAAACAAACATGAAATTTCTTTTTATAGTTAGGGATTTCCCATAACTAAACTCCATAAAATTATTAAACCTGTCAAAACAACATATCTAATTTAAATACGCAATGGTTTCCAACTAAGGGTTCGAGACCCATCAAGTAAAAATACTTGAAAATAATAATAAATATTCAGTCTCAACTTCACATAGTCGAAAGGCTTAATGTTACAAAAGGAAAATGATTTAGGGTTAAAACACTTTCATTTAACAAAATAATAGCTTAGAATTTACCGTAATAACAAACAAATTTCCTTATCTAAGATAGGTCGAGGGTTCGAGGCATGTAAGACCAAATTTTCCAAGTAAATTATTAAATAACTAAAACGTAGAGTGAATCTCCCTAAGCTCAAACAACAAAGAAATTCCGTAACGATAACCAAGTAAAAACCAAAATGGCATGAATGCAGTAAATAAACAATATACAGAGTAGTGTTATTAAACAATATGACATAGTAGTATCGAAAGTTTGAAAGGATTTTTAAGCAAATTCTTCAACATTTTAATAAACAAACTATTATTTATACAAAACAGTTCTAAAAGTTATAAACGGTTTAAATAATATTGATAAATCGTAGACAGAGTATCACCGAGAGCTTCGAAGAATTTAAACAAAACCATAAAGGTTGTATTCTTTAAACTCTGCTAAGATTTACAGTAAGATTTTCATATTTACAAAATGACCGCATTACAACTTCCCACACAGACTCCACTGTCTGTAAACAAAGGGGTTTTAAAAAAATACTTTAACTTTGTGTAACCCCTATCATAGCCCGAAGGCTCTTAAAATAAAAGCAACATATATGTTTCCCTTTAACACTGTGGAGGAAAAACATAAGATCGTTTACCGTCGAACAAAGGGGGCTCGTAAATACCCTTGCATCTCCCAAAATGAATCCAACCCAAAAGAACTTTGTTCCAGCTTTTCCATTTATCATTCACACCTTAGACCATAGGGTTTCAAGGATTCTAGGTCTTACCAGAACCATACGACGTTGGCTAAACTCGACTTGAGATCACTCCTTCAAGCCAAAGCAATCATCGAACCTCCTTATAGTCAAACAATGGATAGAGGTTAAGTTTTGGCATTTCGACATTCTAAAATTAAATTGCAACAAACTAGAAAATGAACTCCGCAAAAGAGGAACTTACCCATCTCTGCAAAGGGCCGAGGCATGAAGTAAAAGATCGTTGGTGTGGTGATGAAATAACGCTAGAGCGTGATGTTAAAGTTCTTAGAGTCGAATCCTGGAAGGGCCGAGAGCCTTTGGCTCTCCCCACGAGTCCCACAATGGAAAAGATTAAACACTATGGTTTCTCATTAGGGTTTTAACCCTTTTTACAATCGAATGGCACCACAAAGCCCTTTCGTGTGGGCACCTTAATTCTTATACCTACCTCCACGTGGATCAATGTTTTGACATCCACTCTCTATATTTTATAATGATTTCGATAGTATGGCAAATCCATGGTATAAATAAGTTAAATTAGGTCAAGCATAGTATAAAATGACCATTTCATAGTTATGGTGCAAAAATAGTCTTTCAACTCCTTTTTTTTCCTTTAGCCATGTTAGGGTCACCTTGGTAGTTATTTACCTTTGGCTCTTTAGTTGTTTACAAACCCAAGGGGGCTAATCCACTTTCGAAAAAACCTGCAATAATACATGGATTTAACAATGCATTAGCTTACAAAGCTAAGTAAGACCTATAACCCCGGGCCTAACATCGAAATAGGGCTAGTAAGAAGAGGGTTTAAAATATTAAAAACATGAAGACAAGCACACAAACTGTAACTTACGACAAGGCAAACATGACTCATTAACTTTTGAAACAAGTAAATTTATCGTAATACTTTAAACCTATACACCAATATAGTGTTATATGATTCATAAATGGAGTTGTCATATTC
>LPNX010116036.1:6146-80981 GCA_001517045.1 Pseudotsuga menziesii
CATATATATGGAACCATACATGTATATATTTGTGTTTATAGAAAATAGTACATATATGCCAAAGACATATATTTGAGATATGTATATTGTGTTATGGAAAATAGAATACATATATGTTAAAGACATATATTGTGATATGTATATATTTGGGTATAATGGAGAATAGTACATGTTAAAGATATATAGTTGTGATATATGATTACCTACCAGCTGATTCCAGCTAGGATTATATGAAATTAAGTGTGAACGCGTTATCGAAAAATAAATGCCTGGGCATGGGTCGATCATTGAGGAGGCATATTTGCTGATTCTTTTCAGCTATTTTTAAGTTGCTCATGAAGGCCTATTTTCACGGTTGCCAATTTCAGGCGTTAATTTCTCACCTGGACTGAACTCATGGGCGTTATGGGAATCCACCAGCACTAATGGTGGAAACCTGTCAAGGGCAGGAAGTAGGATATAATCCTCGCTGGTGAGGATGAGAGGGGGGCAAGAGACTGGGAAAAGAAGGTGCATTATACTGAGCACGGGAAAAATAGTGACATGGCGATTTGGGGTCTGTCCTAACATTTTCTTATCCCTACCGATTGACAACGCACGCTAGACTGACCGAGTTTTCTCAAGGAAGATCCCTGAGTCGGAGTCTACGGGATAGCGACAAGTGGGAGCATAAGCTGTGAGTATGGCTACTCTCTTTTTGGTTGGTTTTTCTTCTAGGTATAGAGTGATCTTGATGAATTGGAAAGGTTTGTGTATTTAACCTAGACAGAATTTTCTACATCTACATTTCAGAATAATCAAGGATTGATTTAGGATTGTATAGATCCAAGCAATCCTTACTAGTTGATAATAGTTTGGAACCGAAAAATAGATCTCAGAACCCCACCCCACATAGCTATCATGGAGTTTTGTGCCAGGTGGTCGATACCCCTACGTGAGACCTATATAGGGGAATCCACTGTATCTTGTAGTGGTCATTACATTTATGAGTTCAATGCGGGTATGACTATAGTTTTATATATATACATCCACTTACCCTCTGCCCGTGATTAGCAGACATGTTTTTGGCATTAGCTGATACGATATCATATATGTGGATATAAGACTATACCGCTCTTCTGGTGTCAACACGATGGGGATCGTGTCTCACACCTCCTCTGGTGGCACAGTCCACCTTTGTGTTGGAATGTTGAGAAAACCCTAGAGCCAGCGTCGGTGCCTTAGATGTTGCCAGCATAGGAAATCGACTTGATGTTTAAACCTTAGGGTTTCCAGGCCATATATTTATGGAGCTAAAAGATAAGACATGCGACCTCTTGTAAACCACAATATCCTTATTGGAATAGGGAACAACCTGTTAATTCGAAGGAATGTGGGTTCTTCCTTTCAAACGACCCCAGCGAACCAAGCCAGCATTGCAGGTTTCACTTTGATGATATTTTCCTGCCCTTTCCGGTTACAGCGACCCCCGGCAAACCGAGCCAGCATTGCGGGTTGCCCTTTGAATAGATTTTTCTGTCCTTCTATTACAGCGACCCCAGCAAACCAAGCCATCATTGCGGGTTGCCCTTTGACGAGATTTTTGTTGTCTTTTCTGTCACAGCGACCCCAGGGAACCAAGCCAGTATTGCTGGTTGCACATTGGATGAGTTTTTTTTGGTGTTTTATATTTCCTTCTTTAAGGTTTAGCTTTTATGGATCTAGAATAACTGTTTGCGCCTGCGTTTTCCTGTGTTATGTTAATAATGTTTATACCTGAGTTTTGTTAGAGTTCCGGTGGATTGGTTTATAGTGCAGCGTTTGCAAACTTCAGCGTTGGGCTCGACTTATGTAACACGAGCCCTAATTATAGTGCAGCATTTGGAAACTTCAGCATTGGGCTCGACTTATGTAATACGATCCCTAATTATTTGCTTGTCTTATAGTACCAACGTTTGGTTGATTACATACCTGGATGCCGGCATTTGCATAATAAGAGTGCTGGATTTTGGAAAAACATAGCTCATGAATCCTGAAAAACCTGTATATATATTTTTTTATGTTTTGACTTGATAAAATTGATAAACAATCGAATATGTGGTGAAAACCTTGATATATGATAGCTTATATATTGTTGAATGTGTTTTGATGTGAGACTGTCATACGTCTAGTTGGGAATGAACCCAGGTTTCGTCGCAGAGTGTGTATTTTTTCCTTTTATTAGGTGATGTCCCTTTTCAGAGGATCGACCCTTTGAAACATTTTATAAGACCATTGTCTATTTAAAATTCAGATCATGTAATCCCCTTCTGTCCGGATGTGTCCCCTTTGGAGGATCGTCCCATAAAACACTTTGTATGTTCATCGCTGATTTAAGTACATGATGTTGGTCCCTGTGGGGAGGGCGATCTCGGTCTTAGAGAACTAACCCTTGAAACTTTTAACTTTCTGTCTGCATATTTTATTTATAGAGGGTGCGTTCCCATTTATACTGGGGAAAACTCTCTTTTGGGGTATCAACCCTTGATCCCTTTTGTTGACTATGTTGAATTCATGGCATAAATGTATTTAATTGATTAAAGCACTCAGATATACTATTGAATTGGAAGTATAGTATAAGGTAATTCTTGATGAAAGAACCTAGATCTACAGCACAATATATTTGGTTGATAAAAGAACTTAAGGATGAAACTTGTATTCTTGAAAGACAAACGAAGAATATATTTTGTTCTGGAAAATCTTTGCAAATGAATTTATGGCCTCCCGACTTTTGGAACATCTTCATATTGGGAGACTTGAACTATTTACCTCAGTTCGTATACTCACGATAGTAAAGACTTGTGTATTGGTATGGATATGTAATTGATTGTTGCCTTAAATGGAGGCTGTGCCCACTCTAGGAGCTTATCCGGAGATGTTTAATTGTATGGGACTCAGGATGAGTTTTCCTTATTCTTTGTATAAGAAGCTGACGGAACTTCATTTATGATGAAGATTGTACACCCTGAGCGGTTGTTTTTAAGTGATGAATAAAGAGGAAGACCTAACCTTTGGTGGACATAGCCTCGTGGACGAGGTGAACCATGTATATCGGTGCCTTGTTGTGTATTACTTTTAATATGTGTTTTGATGTATGCTATTTTTTATGTCCTTGGATGTTCTTGGTCAATCTCTTTATCTATTATGATATAAATAAGGGAGTGACCTTTCTATGAATGTTTTAAATGCAAAAGAAAAGATATGGTTAAGTGTAGGTACTGCCTCATATGGTGAAAAGGATAGTAAGCTCTAACAACATAAATGGTAGTAAGAGAAAATGGTCATTTTTAATTAGTAATGACTAATGTTGTTATATAGATATAACTAGAATTCTTTCCGATAATGTTGTTGGTGTACGGTTAATAGCACTCGACAAACTCCCCTATAGTGCACATGATTTTTGACACAATAAATTAAGATTTCTTGTAAGTTGTTGCTAACAGCCTTAACCTCTTTGTAGTAATAAAGGAAAAGAAAAAAAAACCTTTACCCTTTTTCCACACTCATTCTCATCAAGGACCTACAGAGACATTACATATGGTATCAGAGCAAAGTTCAAATGCTCGGACCTAATGGGCTCATCGACATGCAGGTATGTTGTAAACTATGTGATTTAACTATGTGATAGTTTAATGCAAGGAAATATTGCTGAAATTTATGCACGGCTTCTGAGTATTAGGTGTAATGCATGAAGTTAGTTGCGTGTACTAAAGCACGGGAAAGGTTACCTAATTTGAATTGAGGAATGAGGAAACGAAGAAACTAATAGGCTTGTCTAGAGCAAGATATACTTATGTGTTTTACATATTATTGATGAAGCAAAGTGCAAGTTAAAATTGTGTTTAAAATTGTGTTTAGTAAGATTAAGCGCACAACAAAAGATATTGAAAAGGAAGTAAAGCCTTGATACGATGCACAAACATATTTGTCGCAGTCTAATT
The DNA here is from genome assembly GCA_001517045.1 of Pseudotsuga menziesii. NCBI lineage: Eukaryota > Viridiplantae > Streptophyta > Pinopsida > Pinales > Pinaceae > Pseudotsuga > Pseudotsuga menziesii. Next base: position 10,106 of record LPNX010116036.1, read on the forward strand.
AGATCACGTTATCATGTAATTCGTTTATGAGATAAGATGTGACTTATTTTTGGGCAAAAAATTTGTGAGTAGGTAATGCAGGTGCGCATGGTTATAAGAAGCAGCACCACATGAGGACCAGGCAAAGATGGAATCCTTATTTGAAATGGTAACATTGGGAGTTTGTATGATTCCCTGCTTATTATGGAAAGGTTACCAAGACGATAACATTTGATTAGTTATTTTGAAATTTGGAAAAAAACCATAGCTTCAATAATTGTTATGTTAAGAATAAGAAATTTTGGATAGCTAATTATAGAATCTTTTGGGATGATATATATGTGCATCAAGATATGTTGAATGTATAATGTAAGTCACTCAGGTCTAGAGGGATGAGGTAGAAATACCTTGATGATAAGCTATGGAGCATGGGGATACGGTATTGAGCAAGTAGGCGTGAAACATCAAGTACGTCTAGAGATATGAAAGTTATGTTTGAAGAGGAGCTTCCTCGGCTCTGGAAGAAAGGATATGTCAAGTAGATATTATGAAATTTTTATGTTTGAAATGACATTTCGTGTATGTTATGGCAACTCACAAAGCATTGTTGATTGCTGCAGGTGGTGAATTGTGGAAGTCCTAGTGCAACCACAACTGAATAATCGAATGTAAGTTAATTAGATCACCTACGAAATTTGGCTAGAGTATAGGCAAAGTGAAACGGTAAAGTATCTTGTTCTTGAAAGATAATGCTTCTTGTTATATTGCACTAAATATAGAGACTTGTAATTAAGATGTGAAATGGTGGCAAGTAGCCGACTTAGAATTGCTGATTGTCGAATGTCAAAGTTTTACGAACCAAGGATTCAAATGTGGAATTATGTGGTTTATACTGACATTGCAGGTTTCACCATGATGATGACGAGTGCTACTATCCGCATGCACTATGCCTGCATAAATAAGTGCGCTCGACTTGCGCAGAAATGTGTAAGGATTAATTCCTAGATAATTTACAAGGTTATATCACTCATTTAAGTGATGATTAAACCGCTACAACTTTAGATAATAAAAGTTGTGAGTTATTAACAGATGTTTTGACTAACCGTATAGCTGACTCACAAGTCGGGACAATGACGGTAAAAGTCATGAGAAAGCACCTAGGGGTGCGCATTATGATTGGTAAAGTGGAAATCTATACTAAAGAAAATTTGCATGTTGCGGGAGCACCATGGTGTTAGACAAGTGATTTCCGCATGAGCACATCTGTGTTAGACATGTATGCCGCGAGAGCACAATGGTGTTAGGAAAGCGATTTCCACGTGAGCACATTGGTGTTAGGCGCATGGTGTGGTAAGAAAATACCTAGGCAAAACTGAACATCGGGAAGACAGGATGCTGTCTGATGTCGCTGAGGTGAAAACTTTTGACTGGGGGTCAAAAGGGAGAGTAACCTCACGAAAAAATGTAAGTCCACCCAAAAATTTAACTCCAGGGAGAGTTCAAAGGATAACGATAAAGAAAGTTGTGATAGCAATTTTTCAAGTCACTAAATGGTGACATGTCTTAATACGTAACTGTGAAAGTATGATGAAACTAAATTAAGCTGAATTTTGGTGATACATTGATGTTAATAGGATGCAGATCTGATGTAGTGTTCAAGTTGGGAACATGATGTAGTCCTCATTCTGATAAATGTTAAAGTATGTAAGATCTGATAATAGTCTTCGTAAGTCTGGCGAAAGAGAGGTTAAGAAAACAGAATTGGGTTTTGCTCATGAGAATGTGAAAATAAGCCAAGGGGGCCAGCAAGGATTGGGATGACACACAAGTAACACCGAGGACGGTGTTCATTCTAGGGGGAAATGATGTAAGATCCCCCTCCCACCTTGAAGAGCCAAGAGAAACTATGACTCATAAAAATATAAATTAATCATAACTGCATCCTAGAGGAATGGAAAACCCTCACCACAGTGAGGTTACTCCCACCGCAAATAAATCAAGGGAACTTGAGACATTCTTCTTTGAAGAAAATTATATGTATGGATGGGATATACATTTGGGATATGTATTATCTAGATAAAATATAATGTTACCCATGATTTGGGACATCACCTCATGAAACAATCGCATACGTATATAATATTATGTGTATGTAGAACACTACGTTTACAATAAAGAAGAACATATACATATATAGATATATATATATATATATATATGTTGGAGACATGAATATATATACTAGAACATGTAAGGTTGCATATAACCAATGGAAGGTTATATGGCGAACCAAAACCTGATATATATAATGGTGGAGCCCTATATTGAAGAATTATATATATAGGTTGGAGGCATACATATATTGACATGGTATGTTGAACTGATAATGTTGCAACATTTTAATGCAAGAACCTCCCACCTACCTACATCACATGAGAGAACATATATATCGAACCATACATGTATATATTTGTGTTTATAGAAAATAATACATATATGCTAAAGACATATATTTGAGATATGTATATTGTGTTATGGAAAATAGAATACATATATGTTAAAGACATATATTGTGATATGTATATATTTGGGTATATTGGAGAATAGTACATGTAAAAGATATATAGTTGTGATATATGATTACCTACCAGCTGATTCCAGCTAGGATTATATGAAATTAAGTGTGAAGGCGTTATCGGAAAATGAATGCCTAGGCATGGGTCGATCATTGAGGAGGCATCTTCACTGATTCTTTTTAGCTATTTTTAAGTTGCTCATGAAGGCCTATTTTCACGGTTGCCAATTTCAGACGTTAATTTCTCACCTGGACTGAGCTCATCGGCGTTATGGGAATCCACCAGCACTAATGGTGGAAACCTTCCAAGGGTAGGAAGTAGGATATAATCCTCGTTGGTGAGGATGAGAGGGGGGAGAGAGACTGGGAAAAGAAGGTGCATTATACCAAGCAGGGGAAAAATAGTGACATGGCAATTTGGGGTATGTCCTAACGTTTTCTTATCCCTACCGATTGACAACACACACTAGACTGACTGAGTTTTCTCAAGGAAGATCCTAGAGTCGGAGTCTACGGGATAGCGACAAGTGGGAGCATAAGCTGTGAGTATGGCTACTCTCTTTTTGGTTGGTTTTTCTTCTAGGTCTAGAGTGATCTTGATGAATTGGAAAGGTTTGTGTATTTAACCTGGACAGAATTTTCTGCATCTACATTTCAGAATAATCAAGGATTGATTTAGGGTTGTATAGATCCAAGCAATCCTTACTAGTCGATAATAGTTTGGAACCAAAAAATAGATCTCAGAACTCCACCCCACGTAGCTATTGTGGAGTTTTGTTCCAGGTGGTCGATACCCCTGCGTGAGACCAGTATAGGGGAATCCACTGTATCTTGTAGTGGTCATTACATTTATGAGTTCAATGTGGGTATGAGTATAGTTATATATATATACATCCACTTACCCTCTTCCCGTGATTAGCAGACCTGTTTTTGGCATTAGCTGATACGATATCATATATGTGGATATAAGACTATACCCCTCTTCTGGTGTCAGTACGATGGGGATCGTGTCTCACACCTCCTCTGGTGGTGCAATCCAGCTTTGCGTTCGAATGTTGAGAAAACCCTAGAGCCAGCATTGGTGCCTTAGATTTTGCCAGCATAGGAAATCGACTTGATGTTTAAACCTTAGGGTTTCCAGGCCATATATTTATGGAGCTAAAAGACAAGACGTGCGACCTCTTCTAAACCACGATCTCCTTATTGGAATAGGGAACGACCTGTTAATTCAAAGGAATGTGGGTTCTTCCTTTCCACCGACCCCAGTGAACCAAGCCAGCATTGCAGGTTGCACTTTGATGAGATTTGGCTGCCCTTTCTGTTATAGCAACCCCCAGCAAACCGAGCCAGCATTACGGGTTGCGCTTTGACGAGATTTTGATGTCCTTCTATTAGAGCGACCCCAGCAAACCAAGCCAGCATTGCGGGTTTCCCTCTGACAATATTTTTGCTGTCTTTTCTGTCACAGCGACCCCAGGGAACCAAGCAAGTATTGTTGGATGCACATTGGATGAGTTTTTTTTGCTGTTTTATATTTCCTGCTTTAAGGTTTAGTTTTTATGGATCTGGAATAACTGTTTGCACCTGTGTTTGCCTGTGTTATGTTAATAATGTTTATACCTGAGTTTTGTTAGAGTTCAGGTGGATTGGTTTATAGTGCAGCGTTTGCAAACTTCAGCGTTGGGCTCGGCTTATGTAACACGAGCCCTAATTATAGTGCAGCATTTGGAAACTTCAGCGTTGGGCTCGAATTATGTAATACGAGCCCTAATTATTTGCTTGTCTTATAGTACCAACTTTTGGTTGATTACATACCTGGATGCCGACATTTGCATAATAAGAGTGTTGGATTTTGGAAAAACATAGCTCATGAATGCTGAAAAACCTGTACATATATATTTTTATGTTTTGAATTGATAAAATTGATAAACGATCGAATATGTGGTGAAAACCTTGATATATGATAGCTTATATATTGTTGAATGTGTGTTGATGTGAGACTGTCATACATCTGGTTGGGAATGAACCCAGCTTTCGTCGCAGAGTGTGTATTTTTTCCTTCTATTGGGTGATGTCCCTTTTCAGAGGATCGACCCTTTGAAACCTTTTATAAGACCATTGTCTATTTAAAATTCAGATCGTGTAATCCCCTTCTGTCCGGATGTGTCCCCTTTGGAGGATCGTCCCATAAAACACTTTGTATGTTCATCACTGATTTAAGTACAGGATGTTGGTCCCTGTGGGGAGGGCGATCTCGATCTTAGAGAACTAAGCCTTGAGACTTTTAACTTTCTGTCTGCATATTTTAGTTATAGAGGGTGTGTTCCCATTTATACTGGGGAAAACTCTCTTTTGGGGTATCAACCCTTGATCTCTTTTGTTGACTATGTTGGATTCATGGCATAAATGTGTTTAATTGATTAAAGCACTCAGATATACTATTGAATTGGAAGTATAGTATAAGGTAATGCTTGATGAAAGAACCTACATCTACAGCACAATATATTTGGTTGATAAAAGAACTTAAGGATGAAACTTGTATTCTTGAAAGACAGACGAAGAATATATTTTGTTCTGGAAAATCTTTGCAAATGAATTTATGGCCTCCTGACTTTTGGAACATCTTCATATTGGGAGACTTGAACTATTTACCTCAGGTCGTATGGATATGTAATTGATTGTTGCCTTAAATGGAGGCTGTGCCCACTCTAGGAGCTTATCCAGAGATGCTTTATTGTATGGGACTCAGGACGAGGTTTCCTTATTCTTCGTATAAGAAGCTGACGGCACTTCATTTATGATGAAGATTGTACACCCTGAGCGGTGGTTTTTAATTTATGAATAAAGAGGAAGACCTAACCTTTGGTGGATGTAGCCTCATGGACGAGGCGAACCACGTATATCGGTGCCTTGTTGTGTATTACTTTTAATATGTGTTTTGATGTATGCTATTTTTTATGTCCTTGGATGTTCTTGGTCAATCTCTTTATCTGTTATGATATAAATAGGGGAGTGACCTTTCTATGAATGTTTTAAATGCAAAAGAAAAGATATGGTTAAGTGTAGGTACTGCCTCATATGGTGAAAAGGATAGTAAGCTCTAACAACATAAATGGTAGCAAGAGCAAATGGTCGTTTTTAATTAGTAATGACTAATGTTGTTATATAGAGATAACCAGAATTCTTTTCGATAATGTTGTTGGTGTACGGTTAATAGCACTCGACAAACTCCCCTATAGTGCACATGATTTTTGGCACAACCTTTACCCTTTGTAGTAATAAAGGAAAATATAAAAAAACCTTTACCCTTTTTCCGCACTCATTCGCATCAAGGACCTATAGGGACATTACAATATTAAAGATAATATGTAAACTTTATATATATTATGAATAAAATAATATATATAGATATATAGATATATAAAGATAACTAAAATAATAGATTAAGAGTTTAGGTATTTACTAAAGTTTAAAACAACTCCCCTATCCTAAAATATTTTCTATAGAGACCCAATCCAAGGAAACGCTTAGGGATCTGATCATTATTCCTAAATAGTTTTGGAGAGCATTTCTAAAACCAAGCATTCTTATACAGAGCCTCATATTCCAAATACGAGCATACTCACGTTTAGGAGTTCCAGATCACTTGCATGTTGGAACTATCTCAGGGGAGCTGGATTACAACAAGGAATGGTTCCAAGTCATGGTTGGGAGGAACATGGTAGTTATAAAGTTGTTTGGTAATCAAATCTAAGGTTAGGAATAACTAGGGTTTTATCAATTCCATGTGTTTAAGTGTGTAGGGTTCTTAGCCATTAACAAGATGAATAGTTGCACGTATGAGATTCTACCTTTTCAAGTTATATTAAGTTGATTTACAAGTGGCACTTATAATTATTATTCTCTCGATTAAAGATCTGCAAATTTACTTTACAGTTTGAATACATGATTTAGGTTGTTTTATTTATTTAAATTTGAAAACTCGCCCTTTAATTTCTTAGAGAGTTTCGAGGGTTATTTTTTATGCTTCACATTGCTTCATTTGTTTAAATTGAAATTCAACATTTCAATTCTCAAATGGAATCTAGGGTTAAATTCCTCATAGAATTATAGTTAAACTAGTTTAGAAATTTATGTTGAAGTATTTAGCCTAGAATCAAACCCTAGCCTCTAGATAAATTTAACTAAACCATATTTTTAAACAACATTAAAAAATTAAACCTCAACTAAAACTCTGCTCAACTAATAAAACAAATATTAAACAAAACAAAATACTTATCGGTAAACATTCAAACCAGGGATGGAAACCCTTAAAATCCAAACTCAAACCCTTAAGCTAAACCATGGTGCTACCATATTACATATTGCAATAAAATGGAAACATATAATACAGAAAAATCATATACAAATAAATCATAAACAAATTAATGTCAAATATTATAAACATTATACATCTGCCCAGTAATTGAATCTTGTTAAGGATTGGCAGCATGCGATTTCATTTTTTAGATGAAATTCATCTATAGAACCAATATAGTAAATACAGTAATAAACATAACCATGATATCAGTTTTCAATCTCATACACTCCTGCTAAATGAGTGATGAGTGATTAAAGGAATAAACAAATAAATTCCACACACACATATTATTAAACCAAATGTTAAACAAATATCACAGTAAATTACCCACGCGACCCAAGGTCGAAACTAATAAAGCCTCAGCTTATTGATTAACAGGTAAATATATTTACAACATTTAAAGAAATAAACTACAACATTAATATTAAACCCCAACCAACAATCGACCCAGGATCGGATCACGTAGAGCCCACCTCAGAGTGATGACCATATTCAAACAAATAAAGAAAACCATATAACTTTACCACAAAGTATCGAATCCATGAGACAAGTTAGCATAATCATGTAAGAATAAGAATTAAAATATAAAACTCTACACATAGGGTATGCTACATGAGAAAATGCTTGTCCCATGCCATTATGACAACCTTTAAAACAACTAACTCATCAAATATAACATGCACACAATGTTAGGATTTCCCTTGTCAACCTACAACATTCTTTCATTTTAAAAACAAATACATAGAGGGGGAATTCTTTGACATAGAACAAATTCCATACGAATCAAGGACTTTTCTGTGTCGTTAACTAATAGAGGTAACTTATCTACACTAAAACCAAATAAATACATTGACAAAGATTAACCCATATAAACGATGAATCATTCAAACTAATCACAGAAAGGGTTAAACACCCATGATAATTCAACAATAAAATAAACAATTGCGAATTAATGACATCATAGTGCCATTACAACACAATGGAACTGATAGAAATGATAAACGAATCCAAAAAAAATCACAGATCTCGTATCATACACCAAAACATAGAGTCGAGTCATTTAATTAAACAAAAATTACCATCACTTTATACATTGCAGAATTTATCAAACTTTATATAGTCACATCCAATGCCTGAATGGGCTGAGAGAACCCCAAACCCAAACCTACATGGCATAAACCTAAACATTACTATCAACATTTCTCGAGACCCACGATCGAAACCCAATAGGGTGGAGGTTTTACAATCTGAGCAACATAAAGACCAAGCATTTAGTAAAAGGCCTCTCTCTGCGTGGGCTTACTCAGATGGTAGCGAGTCGACCAAATCTCTTCCCATCGATTAGAGCACTCAAGCCTTCCCCAAAACCTGCAGAACTACACCCAACAAATATAAGAAGTATGTCGTGAAATATTAGAACCAAACGAAAGCTAAAGAGTTGAACCATACAGGATCAATGGCTTACCTACAAGAGTTTCATGACCATAATTGTAAGCTCAACCAGGGCATGCACAGCTCCAAACCCTACAACATGAACCTTTGTCAACCCAAAATGAAAGATAAGCAAAATGATGGCCCAAAAAACCTAGTGCAAGGCTTAAGGATGGAGTATGGCCTTCATGTGGTCCATTAAATGCTCTAGCGTGGCCTCCACCATCTCCCAAATAAAAACCCCATCACCTATAGTTTGGCGCCATACAAATCGCCATCAAATATTAACCCACTCTCTATAGTTTCGATTGGTACTTACTCTTAAACCCTTTTTTAATTCAAAACATAAATCCTGAATACTATAGTTAAAGCATATACCCTAGTTTACAAGTATGCATTATTTCATTTAGGATTAGAACCCTTTCCTCCTTTAGTTTGAGCATAGGATTTGGTATTTATTAAGACAATGCCTTTATCGATTAAATTTTAGCTAGCTCTAGATGCCAAGGTTCTTTTTGTGACATTCACGAGCCTAGGCTTATAGGCGAAGTCACCTGCAGAAAAATAGGTACACATGTGTTAGTTCATAATTAACTAGGTAATACGAGTAGCATAGGAACCATTACCTTTCCGAGTGAGTCGATATGGACAAAAATTGCCACTCCACCCCTTGACATACAAAGGCAAGTCAACTTCTTCGTTATAAACAAATAAATAACTAAATAACGTAATATGAAAGAAAGAAATAAACAAATAAGATCATAAACATTAGTAACAAATATAAACATTTAAGTAAACTAAAAGCGCATCGAAGTACAGAATACTGGCATGTATACATCATTATCATATGTGAAACACATAGATAGGAAAAAAAGCAACAGAACCTAGGCTAGTTCTTCATCCAAGTTTTTATTCTGCAGTAAAAACAAGACGTCCTTAAGATCTTAGCAGTTTTATTAGCCTACAAATTTTTATTTATTTATTTATGGATTTTAGGGACATTGCAAGTGGTATCAAATCCCATATTCAAAAACTAATAGACCTAATGGGTGCTACTAAACATCCATAGCAGAAATAATCATTTCAAAACTGTATGTGGAATTTTTTTAACTAGCAAAAAATTATTTGTTACTAAATGTTTTAATTGTACGAGTAAAAAGTAGTCAGGATCATGAATGCAGAAGAGGATAACAATCGTCAAGGAAATCTGAATTCCCCAACATGGGAAGAAGAACTAGTGGTGGGATTAAATTCCGATCTAATGAAAAGCATACAGTGTCTGCAAGTAGAATTACAAAGCTTAAAATGTGATAACATGAATGAAGGAAAAGAGAAGAAGGAAATCAATTAATATTTTCTTCAAAACATGATGAGCGTAAACCCTCATGGAAAAGCTTCCCATTAAAGCAATAAATATAAATAAAATTATCATCACAAATAGGCCAATTATTAAGACAACGTTAATTTGACTAGATCATATGTTATATGAGGTAGCTTTAATCCAAACCAATTCGGATTTGCGTGATAGGATAATAACCACAAATGAAATTAACCATTTCTATATTGAAATCCTCAAACATATTTAAGAGGATAGGTTGTTTCAACGACAAAAAATAGTATAAGGTGGACGAGACCAGACTATTGTTGTCCAAAGAGAGATAATATATTCTGGAAGGAGGGGACATCAGGTCCAACATCCTAATAGAGTTCCATTGAAATCCCTACTCAGGGAATCTAAGATATAAAAATATGATATCGGTAGTAAAGAAACACTTTTTATGGCCTAAGTTAAAGGCAGACATAGCATTATTCATCACAAAATGTCAAGAATGTCAGGTAGTCAAAGATGAGCACCATCATCCTTCGAGATTACTAAAACATTTAGCCATTCCAAAATGGAAGTGGGAGGTCGTTAGTATGGATTTTATTACAATACTACTAAATAGAAATAAGTAGAATGATTTCATCTTTGTAGTGTTTGAAAATTTATATAAAGCGAAACACTTTATCTGAGTTAAGTCAAGCTATAAGGAAGTTCATTATCGACATTTTCTTAAAGCAGATATTCAGATTGCATGGGATACCCAGGGAAATAATCTCGTATCGAGACATGAATTTTACTAGTGAATTTTGGAGATCTTTAATCTTTGGTTTAGAAACACAGATAAACTTTAGTACTTCCTACCACCCACAAACTGACGGATAGAAAGAACAGGTAAACTCAATTTTGGAAGACATCCTTAGAAAGTATGTCATGAACAATCCCATGAAGTGGGAGGATTATTTTCACATAAAATATTTTTCATATAAAAAATGATACCCAAAATCCACGAAGATGAGTCCCTTTGAGGTTCTATATGGTCGAAAGTGTAGAACATCGGTTACTTGGGATAGCCAGGTGGACCGACTCATGTTAGGTCCAGACTTACTAAATAACCTGGAATAGTTAGTCACCAAAGTGCAACATAATCTCAAGGAAGTGCAATACCTCCATAAAATTTATGCGGATAAGAAAAGAAAATTCAAATATTACCATATCAATGAGCATGTTTACTTAAAATTAAAGCGAAGAGAATCTCATTGGCTTGGGAAGATGCAGAAAGTTGGCACCAAGTTTTTGCAGACCCTTTGAGATTGGTAAACTTGTTATGAATCGATATCGATTAACTCGCATTTCCACTTTGGTATAGGTAAGGGTTGTAACAATCCAACAATATGTTGATGTTCAGTTTTAATTTATTGACATTCAAAACACTGACCTATGAAATGAGCTATATCAACTCTCATTTTTTGAAAATATATTGTTCCTTGATTGTTATAATCATATTTTGATATCTAGGGTGTCTTGGATGTTATTTCTTATGAAGTTCCGTTAAGATATAAAGTTGAAAATTTTACTTTTCAGGAATGTACTGCCTATATTTTGACCAAAGATACCCCTTTTCATTAATTGAATAACCTTGTGGTTGTGATTCCGTACTTTCTTTCTCCAATTTTGTTTAATTTCAGCATAAAATGGATCATTTTCTAGTGTTGTTCTAATTTCTTGTTTCGAATTATCCTATGTTTTTAATCAAGGAAATTTCATGAAGGTGAACTCACCTGCTTAAGGAAACTACAACCTTATTTTACCCACATTTTATATGTCTTAAATCAGAATCATATTCACTGATAAAGGCTAACCATCGTGGTTTCCTAAAATTTAAGTTAGGACGTTCAAAAAGATATTTTAGACTCACATTATAATTTTTTAGAATAAATATATTTCCCATAAGGTAATTCCTCCACATCCTTAAGGAATGTATGATTGTAGCCAATTCCATGTCATTATTTACATAGTTTTTCTCACCATCTTTTAGTTGTTGATATTCCTATGCAATGACATGGTCATCATGTATCAATACAACCCCTAAACCTTCCTTGCAAGCATTAGTACAAACTACAAAATCTTTATCCATGTCAGCTAATTTTCACACAAGTGCTCTTGTTATCAGTTTTTAAAGTCGTCCGAAACTCACCTCACACTTTTCATTCCAAATGAATTTAACTTCCTTCTTTTTCAAAGAAATGATAGGGAAAGGTATTTTAGAAAAAAAATTATATGAAATTTCTATAGTATACAACTAACCCCATGAAGGATATTACATCTGAGACATTCTATGGGGTAGGACATTCCATAATCGCCTTGATCTTTTCAATATCTACTACTATCCCTTCTTCATATATAATGTGTCGAAGGTATTGAATTTATTTTTTGAAGAAACCATACTTAGAGAATTTGGCATAAAGTTGGTGCTCTTGTACGGTTTGTAAAATTATCCTCAAATGTCTAGCATGTTCTTGTTCATTCTTTGGTATATCGAAATTTCATCTATGAACACTAAAACAAATTTGTCTAAGTACTAGATGAAGATGTTGTTCATCAAACACATATCATTCGAGGGTGCACTTATCAAACTAAAGGGAATTACCACAAATTCATAATGCCCATACCTAGTTATGAAAGAAATTTTTGCAGTATCCTCATCTCACATCCTCACTTGGTGGTATCCTGATATTAAACATATCTTGGAGAAGATTTTATCCTTTCTCACATGATCAAACAGAGTCATCAATTCAACAAAGTGGGTATTTTTTTTATAGTCGATTTAATAAGTTTATGGTAATAAATACACATTCTCATAGTCTTGTCTTTATTTTTCGTAAAGAGGTTCAGGGATCCCCAAGGTGATACATTTATCCTAATGTATCGTTTTCTCAACTAATTCTTGCAGTTGGATTATAAACTCCACCAATTCTGGAGCACTCGTCCAATAGGGTTCTTTGGACATCAATACTTCCCGGGACACAAAATTTATAAACAAATCAAGATCCCTTTTTGGTGGAAGTTTGGATATTTCGTCTAGAAATACATCATTGAAATTGGATAACACCATAATATCATCTATTTCTTGTTGTATTTCTTCATTACTATCCTTAATGCTTACTACATAAAATTGAAATCCTTTTCTAGGTATCTCCTTCACAAAACAGGAATTTCCTAAATCATCGACACATCTAAAATTCTTTTTTTAATACTTTATAATGACATGATGTTTTTCCAACCCCAATACATCCAAATTAAAACATCATAGGAACCCAAGGGTAAAATCTTTAATCCCACACTAGTTTGCAAGCCATTTAGATTTAATGAACAACCTTTAATTTTCTTTGTAATATTTGTTTTTATGGCAATGGATAACTCCACTATCCATGGTTTCGAGGAGTTCAGTTTCTCTAGTTTACATCTTTCTACTATTACAAGAGAGATATAACTACGACATGCTCCGAGGTCAATCAAAACTGAAATAGAATGCATGAAATTTTTACCTTCTATTTCAGTCATAGATGGCTGGAATTTAGCTTGGAATTGCTCCAATGTTGCATAGGTTCGAGGTACTTTGGCTATGCTCATAGAATAGTCTATCCTTATACAACGCTTCATCCAAAGTTTTTGGAGTACCAAATTATCTTTTTTTTGCAAATTAGGTTGCTAAACAACTTATAAAACTTTGATTTTTTATATTTTCTTTCTTTAGGTCAAGTACATAATGCAGTGGTTCTAAAAATTTAGTGATCATCCCATCCATCGTCATAGAACTCATTTTCAGCTCATGAAACTCCTTGATCTTCTTACCATAGAATCTTTCAAATAAGTATTTTTCTTTAAACATTTTTTTAAATTCTAACCAATCAATCTTACCTTATTTTATTCCTTTAGTCAATTTTAAATCCCTCCACTATAGTGAAACTTTTCCATTTAGATTATATATTGCTAGATGACCTTTCAATTCGCTTGAATAGGCATCGACATGAAAGTATTTGGACATACCAAGAAGTCGTTCCTAAACCTTTTCTCCTAAATTCAAATCACCTTCAAACGCTGGTGCCTTAATCATTTTGAATTCCCCTTTAAGTTTAAGCATTGTGTTTATACTTTTTTTTTATATCTAGGTGGATAAGAGGATGCATATGAGCTCGTGTTGTTGCTTCTTCTTTATTTTTTCAGGTTTATCGGAGGAACTTGATTTGTATTTTTCTTCTTCCTTATCTCTTTCATCCTTATAAGTTATTCCTGCCACATTACTCGAAGTATGTGATGGATTTTATTTAACTTTAGTCCGATTTTGCAACAATACTACATTGAGTTCATGTTGAGCTTCCATGTCCTTCAGGTTTTATTCCTTAATACTATGTAGTTCGGCTTTCATACCCCTAAAATACCTTGTAATTATGAACAATTATTGTACTTGTTTTGGCGAGGAGCTCAAGGCTAAGGCCCCACCAAAAACAAGACCTGGAAATGTATTAATTGCCTAAGCAATAAGCTTAGTAGACTTAAGGCTTTGACGCAACTTAATTGACGGACAACTGAATCCACTAGGGGGGGGGGGGGGGGGGGGGGAGGGGGGACATAAAAACGGTGAGTGGATCCCTTGGAATTTAAAGAATGCTAAACTCTTCAATGACCTATGGTGTCGTCCTAGGTTGAGGTAACTCCAAAGTAGATGAGCTCACCTTTTGGGCCTTTAAAGATAATTCTACCTCATACACCTTAAGGCATCAAGTGCCAAGGAGTTCCCCTAGAACCTATATTAAGAAGCTCAACCTTTTATCTTAAGAAAATATTATATCCATCTTAAAAAGTTATTAAAGAGGATATGCTTCTAAAGGTTCATCTACAAGAGTAATTCTCAAAAGGGTATTGGTAGTACATTAAGGGAAGTGACTTTCCTTTATAAACATAAACACCAACTACACTCTATGTACATAAATACATGTATGAATATATATAGAGTATCCTTTATAAGAAGTAATAAAATACTACCTTTGGCTAATAATATTCCTGTAATGACAAAATGTGAAGCCATACTTCCCGTTGACTAGCATAGAGCCACTTTGCCGAGCAAATTACTAGCATTTATAAAAACAAGTTTGGGAGAGGTGTGCTATTTTTATGAGGAAAGGGGGGGTTCCTCCAAATTGCTTTTAACAAAAGGAAACAACACTCGATACTAAGTTACAAATCATTATAATACTCGTAATAGAGAGGTATTTAAGGGAGATTTATTATACCTTTAAAATAACCAATGTTGCTTTGATTATTAGGGGAAAACGTGTAAGATTCATGCTTATCTAGGTTGTCTCCTTTAAAGGTGGCATATTTATATGATTTTGGAAAGAGAGGTATTACCTTTGACATAGTATATGATTTAAGACGAAGTAATGGTGTTTAACTAGGATGACTCCCACGAAATCAACCACACGATGGATTTCTTTGGATTTCATGTAAGAGACACCTCCACGTGAGTAAAATCATTTAGTGCGAAGGTAGAGGGCATTAATTCCCATGACGCAATTTCGGTAGGGGATTGGTTCATAAGGACTGTTGCACAATAAGGAAGGGGGGAAAAGAGAATTCACCGTCCCTTCATATCATTGGGAATGTGTATGGAGAAGAAAAGTTGCAGGATGAGTCGTGCCTAACACTCTAGAGAGATTTAGTTGTTTCTCTGGTGAGAATAGTGACCCCCTCCCTCTACCTATGCTAAAGGAGATGGATATGGGTTCCAACTACATTGGATCGACTTATCTCTCACTGCATTGAAATGTAACAAAAAAAACAAACCTACGATTATAGATATAGATCCTATTGTATACTTGTTTGGGAATCTATGTGTATTAGCTGGGAGATTTATAGAAAACATCTACGCATTGGTTTGAGAGACCCTTGGGAAAGCTCTGTGTTTTCTTCCTGTACGGTGGACATCTATGAGGCAAAATCCTCGTGAAAGCGATAGTGACCTTTTTTCTTAAATTCGTGTTCTATTTCCCAACCGAGAAGGAGACTTCATGATAGTTTAAATCGAGGTTCTAAGATAGTGCTCCATCATAGGTCAAACACAAAATCTGGTAGATGTGGACTGCAGGTTAATTTGGACATGTTGATAACTTCGTTTTGTATTCTTGGTGAACCAGATCGGCAGGATCTGGAGGCCGCAACCATCCTTTGAATCATTCTCTTGAAAATCTTGTGTTGTTCTACGGCTCAATCGTTTCATTAACAAACCACTCCTAGTTCCTGTAGTGTATGGTTGTACTCGCTGCATGTTTTAATTTCTGTCCAAAAATATTGATGGCCTACGATCTATAGGAAACGTTTTGTATGCAAACTTTTTTAAAAGAAATACCAGGCTTCCTAGTAGATCGGGAGCTCCCTCCATGAGTTCTGTTGAGTACTTCTATCATCAGATCGCTTGGATCTTTTGGATTAATTTTGTTGAGGGTTTCTTTTGTTTAACCATGAATTCCATCCTTTAGTTCTAAGTTAGCCTTGTCTTTGTTTGCTTACTCGAATTCTTTTGGGTAGTAGAGTATAACGGTGGGTTATAGATAAAGGATTTATGTCAATAGTAGGTATCTGTACTGACCAATGCCTCGCGGAAATCGGTATCAAAGCCCTCTATGATCTTGGTATGTTGTAGAATTTGGATGTTCCCCTAAAATGCATTTCTGATTCAGAAGATCATGCCGAGCTGCGTTTTAATTTTTTGTACTGAGTTCATTATACCAGATCCATGGTTGCGTGTTGAGTTCCTACAAGATCTAGATAGATCATGGCTGCAACATAACTCTGATCTACACTCCCGATTTCTAGATCTGAGCCAAAATCGCGTCCTCCTTTATTGGCATTGACTAGGGACTCAAAAGGTTGTATTTTCATTTGTTGTGTTTAAACTGTTGTTGTGGCATTGAAAATGGTTTCCTATTTTGCGTTGGACAATTTTTTGTGAACCTTGTTATGCATTTTCATAGCCCAGTCTAGCGTGGGCGTTTCTACCTGTATATCATATATTTATTTGTAAATATATAAATATAAAACTATGAACTAAGTTAAAGTGTATTCCAATATTGGAGTGAGGGATGGGAACTCACTAGATCATCCTATAACCCCTGAAAGTGTCTTGGTATTCTTGCTTCGGATACCGAAAAGAATAAGTTCGCATTCATACCATAGTATGGTTTAGCTAAAACAATCTCAGTGAGAGAGTCTATGAGGAGAATCTAAATAAAAATGGAATAATGATGTTGCATATTGTAACCGATTATTGGAATAAAAATCAGATTTCATTACAATTTTTGTGGAAGTAGCCCATGGATTGGGTGAATGAACCACGTACATTGTTGTCTTCCTTGTCTTGTGTTTACTTGGTTTCATTTTTTCTGGTGTTGTCTGTGTATTTGTAATGATGTTCTGGAATCTTGTGATGTGATTAAATGCTTTAGAAATGATAACCAAGGAAAGATGATCCTTGTCTGCACACTATGATTGTTTAAAGACAACATGTTAATGAAATGCCTATGGACTACATCTCTCAAGGTTTTGAAAATAATTCATTTGAATCAAATTAAATTATTGTCATCGACCCGACTAATATATTGTCAATTGAATATTGTAAGCCCGTTCCATTGGAACAAATGAAGGAGTACCTCTTATGCTTCATTAGTTAGGAGTAAATGATGAATAGCTTAAGGGGATGATAGTCCCCTAATTCGGTACCTCCAATAATGAAGACATTATGGCTAAGGATAAATGATTAAAGTATTGATTCTAACTACTTAGAGACCCATGTGTTAGTAAGAAGTTGCAAAACAATGTATGTTGGAATAAGGACAAAGAAAAGTGGATATGTTACAAGGTGAAAGTTTAAAGAGTCATACCCACAAATTCAGATTCATGTAAGTGTAATAAAAAGAAACTTGAGTGCATCATACACATGTTTAGATATCAAAGTTTATTAGCATTCATAGCACCAAATAAAGTTAGAACATGTCCTCGTGACAAGGTAAAGATTTCATTAAAAGACAATATTCTAAAGTACTCTTGGAAGGATAGGAATGCATATTTTTCCATAGATTAATCCTTTATGTAAATGTATCTCTCCTAAATGATTAACAATACTGCAAATATATCTTGATAGTAAGACTCAACTTACAAGATGTGTTTTCCAAAAGTAGCATTAGTCGTGTTGTAGTACCAAGATATAAGTTGTTTTGTGGTAGAGGAAAACTTTTATTAACATACTAGACCACTTATGTATGAGGAGTAAAAGTTAGAAGTATTTTGCTGAGGTCCCTTCCTAACACATTAAGTATTATATCAATATTAGTAATAGGAAGTATTGCAATGAATGCCTCTTATGCCATTGATTCATGAAATTTAGATCAATGACTTACCTTATGATTTACTGGGTATATTATCATTCACGAATTTTCCAAGACGGCTGTCCAAGAGTTGTTAGAATTTTATGTTATTCTATTTTATTTTGTTTTGTTTATATGGATTTGTTACAAATGGTATCAGAGCTGAAGTGACAATACTCGAGCCTAATTGGGCTCAACATGAAATTAGAAAGTAGTAATATGTTAAAACCTAACCAAATCCAGTGAATTTGTTTTGGATGCATGGCAATGATGAACAAGGAAATAAGTCATCTGAACGGGAAGACAAAGATGGAAGGAGATGACTAAAAAGATAAGGTAACAAAATAGCAGGGAAAATGTATGTTTTTACATTATCAGTGGGTTAAAAACCAAAAATGTACAAGTAATTCTTTCATTTTCTGTAAGGGTTATAGGAAGTCGGACTATAAACTTTACTCCCAATTTTATTTAAGAAAGATAGTCCTTTCTTAGAATTGCCCCTAGCAATAAATACATATCTTCATACTAACAGACACCTGTTAAGCATAAGGCAACAACTAGAATGGGTAACAAGTTATGGGTGCTTAAGGAAAGGAAAATACACAGTTTCCTAGCAATAAATGTTAACACATACATAACGACATAAATGGTAATAATGATTACTAGGAAATAATAAAAATCATGTATTTATTTACTTGGGAAGATAATTTCATATTGTCAAACATTTGCAAAGAATCCCAAAACCCTAAGTGATCTAAAAACAAGATCTTTGCTACTCTATGGTGTTAACATGAATTGCATAAAGAGCATGAATGAAGCTCACAAATCCATAAGAGGAGAACCAAACAGCATAGACAATACGCACATAAAGACAACAAGTTGATAACAGAGTTTGTCCAGGATGGACTACGTCTCCGGGCCTGCTTCTCAATAGGAGGGCTGATCTATAATCTCAGCATAAGGAGAAATACATGGCAATGATACAATGATACCTTGGTGACAATGGTCAAGAAGAGAACCACTGCCCAAAACACAACCAGACTGCTTCCAACAACTCTGAAGCCTGAAGACGGTGTAAAATGAGTATAAACACTCATACCTTCCTCCTGCAGAGCTACACAATCTCCCTTCTCTCCTTTAGCTACAAAGTCTCCACTCCAAAGCATCATAGTAAATGGAAATTAAGTGGGTTTATATAGGCTTGGCTTGCCCCACTCCACATTCTCCTCATGATTATTTAGTTACAACAAATTTTTCCCAAGAAGGCATATGGTTCCAACTCCCCACACTTGGTTAGGCTCTTCTTAAATTATGTAGTTGACATAGTTACAACTATGCCAACCACATTTTATATTTTTAGAATATTACAATAACATTCTTTTCCCCCAAAACCACATGGTTCATTGAACCCACAATATGTTTTTTTTTAAAACAAATTTGTTATAACGTAACTTGTTTTTAGACCCACTTTATAACCCATTTTCTATAGTTTATAATTCGACATGTGCTGAAATAGAGCATGGGCTCCCGTGTTGGTCGGAGCTCCCGGTCACGCTGGAGGAAGAACCAAGGTCGGGGCTAAGCTCCGGCTCCTTTGGGGATCGAAATGCCACTTTAAATAAATTCATCTCCATACATTATACAAGGAACACTACCAGTGCAATTGCTAAAGGCACAGAGACAGGGTATGGGAGGCCAGGAGTTTGAAACCAGCGGAGCAACAACATTTTGGTGAACTTCAATCAATATTGGCCAATCTAGTGCT
Organism: Pseudotsuga menziesii; assembly: GCA_001517045.1. Taxonomy (NCBI): domain Eukaryota; kingdom Viridiplantae; phylum Streptophyta; class Pinopsida; order Pinales; family Pinaceae; genus Pseudotsuga; species Pseudotsuga menziesii. The sequence goes on from LPNX010116036.1 coordinate 29,960, forward strand.
GCCATGTGGCAGTTCCGGATTGTTCCACCTCAATTCCTAGTCAGATGCTAACTCATCTGCCGTTGTACCAACAAAGTTGTGTAGTCACCTCTATACTGACACGTGTCGCATTCGGATTGGTCCGTACTACTAACTGGATTGCCACCTCATCATTCGTACATGACACGTGTTGCATCCTGATTGGACCGTACTGCCACCTATTTGTCTGTACAACTTCCATGTCATTTTTTCGTACTATATGGATGCCATGTGTCACCCTGCCAATGGTGCCACGTGGCACCCCCATTTTGCCAAATTTGCATGTTTCATCAATACAACAGAACGCGATAACTTTCTCATACGGAGTCCATTTGAGGTGAAACGAATGTCGTTGGAATTGTCTCGATGAGACCTTCGATATGGTGCTAGTTTTTCTAATATTGGAGGACTTCAAAAAAATTTCCTTCTTGGATCCTCCTGGATCATTCCTCCCCACTGAGAAGCTTTTGGCCTCCCAAAGCATTTACTAATCAACATATAGGTGAGGGAATTGCTCCCTTAATTTCTCCTTCTCAATCCACATGGCTTTGCTGGGATGAGTGCCTCTGATGCCCACTCAAATATAATCAACATCACCTTTGCGAGAAGTCCTTGTCCTTCTATACAAGATGACATCTTCCTTTAGCTCATCCATGTACTCATGAGCAAATTCATAAACTGATGGCAATGAGACATTCTCCCTTTCATCCATGATCATGGGAGGCTCATATAGTTTCAAGTTCTCCACATTCACCACTGAGTAGATCTGCATGTATGGCGGTAGCTCTAAACGAAAACCATTTGTCCCAATCTTCTCCAAGATGGTGAAGGGACCATATCTAATAGGCTTGAGCTTCTTGCCTTCTCCTTTCATCCTCTCCTTGCTAATGTGAAGCCACACTTGATCTCCCACCTGAAACTGATGATCAACTCTATGCTTGTCATGGCGAGGCTTGTACTGGGCTTGACTCTTCTCCAACTGCTCTTGCACTGCTTGATGTACCTGTTGAACTCTCTCAATGAACCTGCGGGCTTTGTCCTCATACTTGGAAGTGCTTGAACCAACCTCTCTCCCATAAGTCAAGTCCAATGGAGTCTTTGGAAAGTACCCAAAGCATGTCTCAAATGGCGAGCTCTGACTTGAAGAATGCATGGCCCTGTTGTGGGCATGTTGCACATATTGGATATGTTCATCCCATAACTTAGGATGCTTGTTGCAATAACCTTGAAGTGAATGGACAACTGTCCTATTGAATACCTCTGTCTATCCGTCGATCTGTGGATGGAAAGCGGTGCTCCTCTTCAGCTTGGTGTCCATCATACACCATTACTTTGTCCAAAACTCTTTCAGAAATCAGGAGTCCCGATCTAAAATAATGGACATAGGAAGTCCAAAATGAACCCATACATGCTGAAAGAAGAGAGAAGTAGCCTGCTCTGTAGTGACCTGCTTTTTACATGGCATAAGAATACACATCCTGCTAAACCTATCCACGACCACATACAAGTAGTCATGACCCCTCCTAGACATAGGCAAACTCCCCACAAAATCCATGGAAATGCTTTCCCAAGGATGGGAAGGAATAGGAAGTGGTGAGTACAGCCCCAATTTTCTATTAGTGGGCTTACAAGTAGAGCACATCACACACCCCTTTACATATTTTGTTACAATGTATTTCATGTGAGGCCAATACACGAGTCTTTGCAAATGAGCCAAAGTATTACCTACCCCAAAATGCCCTGATACAAGAGAAGTATGAGCTTCTCATATTACATGGAATCTTTCACTGATAGGAACACATAGCTTTCCCAAATTATAGAGCAACTTTCCCTGCAAATAGTAGTCTTCCACCTGTGTTCCATTGGTTAGCTTCTCATAAATCTCCTTGAAATCATCGTCAGTAGCATACTGCTCAATATAACTTTCAAAACAATAGATGCAACAATAGGAGGTCTAGAAAGCATATCTGGCACTTTGTTACTAGTACCCTTCGTGTACCTGATCACTAGATGGAATTGTTGAAGAAATACCATCAACTTGAAATGACGAGCTTGTTGGAGCTTAGTCTGGGATTGGAGATACTGCAAGGGCTAATGATCGGTATGGATGATCGTCTCCTTACCCATCAAGTAGTGTTTCCACTTCTTGACACTCTGAACCAAAGCATACAACTCTTTGTCATAGGTGGGATAGTTGATCACTGCTTGAGTAAAAGTCTCTGAATGGTAGAAAATAGGCTTGTGGTGCTGCATCAATACTGCCCCCATGGCATATCCACTGGCATCTATCTCTATCTCAAATGGTTGTTGCAAATCAGGTAAGGCTAGTACTTGGGTGGTGCTGATCTTTCCCTCCAATGTGTCGAAGGCTTTCTGCTGCTTACCTCCCCACTGGAAGGATTTTTTTACACTTGTTAATGCATGCAAAGGAGATGCAATGTATGAGAAGTTTTGAATGAACCCTCTCCAATATTGAACAACTCCTAAAAAGCTTCTCACTTTAGTAGCGTTAGTAGGCTTATGCCAATTGACAATTACATCAACTTTTGAAGGATCAATTTTTAAATTTCCACCTGCTACAATATGAGCCAAGTAAACTAATGAAGTTTTTCCAAATTCACACTTTGACAATTTTACATACAATTTCTCCTTTTTCAAAGTGTCCAGCACTATCCTTACATGCCCTACATGTGCTTCCCAAGTTTTACTAAAGACCAATATATCATCTAGATAAACAATGACAAAATTATCTAAGAATGGTCGGAAAACATCATTCATTACCCGCATAAAGGTTGCAGGTGCATTGCAAAGCCCAAAGGGCATCACCAACCACTCAAATAGACCTTTCTTGGTCTTGAAGTTCGTCTTCCACAAATCACTTTCTGCAATTCTGATCTGGTGGTAGCCACTGCGTAAATCCAACTTGGGAAAGAACACAACATATTTCAACTGGTCGAGCAAGTCATCTATGCGAGGAAGCGGGTATTGATTCTTGATCATGATGTTGTTGAGAGCCCAATAGTCAATGCACATCCTCCATGTACCATCTTTCTTCATCACCAACACAATCGGTGAACCACATGGAGAGGAGCTGGGTCTGATCACTCCTTAGTCCAAAAAGTCTTGAACCTGCTTCTTAATCTCTTCCATTTCAACTGTGGACAACCTGTACATGCCCACGTTAGTAAGACGGGCATCCTGCTGGAGATGGATCTCATGTTGAACCTCCCTTTTGGGAGGCAAACCTGTAGGTTCCTAAAATATTTCATCATAGTTAGCCATAATATCAATCATAGCATTTTTATGAGAAGGATCACAACCTTTGAAAGCATCGGATTCCTCAACATCTTTTGCTCTCACAACCATGAGCATGTATCTCTTATTAGTGTTGCCGAGCCACTTCATCTATCCTGCACTAACAAGAGTGGTTATAGGCTTCATACTGTGATCTCTCACAATGTACTCCACCCCATTTTTGGTGAGATGGTACTTGTTCTCATGACGGAAGAATACTGCTTTTCGATCATACAAGTATGGGCTTCCCAATACGATACCGCAGATGTCAAGAGGAACACCACCTAAGTCCACCTCATTGATCAACTTTGAATCACTAGCAAACCTTAACCTACATTGCTTAGTCACCTGTAGCTTAGCATTATCACATACCCATCCAAGAGGATAAGGCTTGGGGTGAGGTTTAGTATGTATGCCCAAATAATTAACAACTGATTCTGAGATCAAATTTACTTGAGAACCCAGATCAAATAATGTTTCAATCTTTTATGCTTAGACACAACTCTGATGTGAAACAACTCACTTCTTCTTTTATCATTTTCTTTAGAAACATGAGTAGAACTTGAACTGGTATGAGGAGTTTTGTTACCTTGCATTCCCACAGCTGTAATCATGGTTTCGTCACCTGAGTCGGAACCCAAATCTCATTGCGCTGTTGCGACGGTATTTTTCTTCTTTTTTCCTCCATAATGCTTTGGCCTCTATTCAGGATGCAACTTCCAACAACTGTCTTCATCGTGCCCATCAGTGTCGCAATGTTGGCAATGGAGCTTTCCTCCTTCCTTCTTGGCAGTAGCTGTCTTCTTGATATTGTCTTTATTTTTGGACTTGTGGTTTTTGTTGGGCTTGAAAGGATTCTTTGAATGGTCTTCTTGCAAATGCTTCCCCCTGCTCTCAAGATGAGTAGCCTGAACACTTGCTTCATCCATACTAGTAGGATTCAACAATAGCAAAGTATGGCGTAGATAATGATGAAGAGCACCAATGTACTTCAAAAGAGTGTCAGGAGAATCTAAAGAAATATTCAACTCTAGAGCTTTCTTTCTAAATTCTTCAGTAAAATTATGAACACTCTGACCCTTTCCTTGTCTAAAACTTTGCCAATCCATCATAGCCTTTTGAACATAACCCAACGGATAAAATTTCTTATGTAAAGCAGAAATGAAAGCAGACCACAATGAGAGAAGATTACCCATTTGTTTGCTACCTTGTTGAAGCTTACTTTCCCACCATACAAGTGCGGTGCCTGTCAGCCAAAGTGAAGCCAACTGAATCTTCACATCTTCTTCTTTGATCTGCTGGACTCGAAAATAGACCTCAATTTGCCTTATCCAATTGTTCAACTTCTCTACATTTGCTTCCCCATTGAACATGGGAAAATCAAACTTCACATCGAGATTCAATAAGGGCTTCTTTTGAGGCTCTTTGTGAGGAACCTTGGAATGGTGAGAATGAGATGAGGAAGAAGCACTTGAACTTGTGCTTGAAGATGAAGGTGAAGAGGGAGGCTCAGGAGGCTCTTCGCCACCTCCTCCTTCGTTAACTGAAGTGTTTCCTTCGCCCTTCACTTCTTTGTCTTCCTTCTTTACTTGACTGCCTTTTCTTTCATTTGCCATGTGTTATTCATAGTCTGCAAACAACTTGTCTACCTTGTCAGCCATCATGTAGAAGACCTTGTGAATGTTTGCCTCCATCTCGATGCAGGCATCATTAGCATCCATCTTCCTTCTTTGGTGCACACGTCCGATCTCAGAATTGTAAGGCTCTAATGTACCCTCACCAGCTTCCAGTTTATCCCTTGTGAGCATCCACACTCACAATCCAATGTCAAATAAACCTGCTCTGATACCACATGATCTGAAAACAAGATCTTTGCTACTCTATGACGTTAACATGAATGAAGCTCAAAAATATATAAGAAGAGAACCAAACAGCATAGACAATATGCACATAAAGACAACAAGTTGATAATGGATTTCGTCCAGGATGGACTACGTCTCTAGGCCTGCTTCTCAATAGGAGGGCCGATCTATAATCTCAGCATAAGGAAAAATACATGGCAATGATACACTGATACCTTGGCGACAATGGTCAGGAAGAGAACCACTACCCAAAACACAACGAGACTGCTTCCAGCAACTCGGAACCTTGAAGACAATGTAAAATGAGTATAAACACTCGTACCTTCCTCCTGCAGAGCTATGCAATCTCCCTTCTCTCCTTTAGCTACAAAGTCTCCACTCCAAAGCATCCTAGTAAATGGAAATTAAGTGGCTTTATATACGCTAGGCTTGCCCCACTCCACATTCTCCTCATGATTCTTTAGTTACAACAAATTTTGCCCAAGAAGGCATATGGTTCCAACTCCCCACACTTGGTTAGGCTCTTCTTAAATTATGTAGTTTACATAGTTACAACTATGCCAACCACGTTTTATATTTTTAGAATATTACAATAAAATTATTTTCCCCCAAAACCACATGGTTCATTGAACCCACAATATGGTTTTTTTTTAAAACAAATTTGTTATAACGTAACTTGTTTTTAGACCCACTTTATAACCCATTTTCTATAGTTTATAATTCTACATGTGCTGAAATAGAGTGCGGGCTCCCGTGCTGGTCAGTGCTCCCTGTCACGCTGGAGGAAGAACCAAGGTCGGGGCTAAGCTCTGGCTCCTTTGGGGCTTGAAATGCCACTTTAAATAAATTCATCTCCATACATTATACAAGGAACACTACCAGTGTAGTTGGTAAAGGCACAGAGACAGGGTATGGGAGGTTAGGAGTTTGAAACCGGCGAAGCAGCAACATTTTGGTGAGCTTCAATCAATATTGGCCAATCCAGTGCTACCACATGGCAGTTCTGGATTGGTCCACCTCAACGCCCAGTCAGCTGCAAACTCATCTACCATACTTCCAACTAAGTTGCGTAGTCACCTCCGTACTGACATGTGTCACATTCGGATTGGTCTGTATTGCTAACTGGATTGCCACCTCATCGTTTGTACATGACACGTGTCTCATCCTTATTAGATCGTATTGCCACCTATATGTCTGTACGGCTGCCATGTCATCCATCTGTACTGTACAGATTCCACGTGTCACCCTGCCAATGCTGCCACGTGGCACCCCCATTTTGCCAAATTTACTTGTTTCATCAATACAATAGAACGCAATAACTTTCTCATACAGAGTCTGTTTGAGGTGAAATGAATGCTGTTGGAATCATCTTGATGAGCCATTCAATCTGGTGTTTCTTTTGCTGAGATTGGAGGACTTAAAAAAAATTTCCTTCTTGGATCCTCCTGGATCACTAAGTATTGGGTAACATAGAAATCGTCACTGCTTAAGGAAAATTTTAAGACACCCTTCATAAATAAGAAGGTTGTAGGCATGAGAAATGTTAGTTGGAACTAATTAGTAATTGTTCAATGTAAGGTTAAGAACAATTCTCCCATGCAAAATGCATTTGAAAGACTGATGCTAAAATTCTTAACCGCAGAAGTAGAGAGGGTAACCTAGCAAAACAATACCCCGTACGGTATTGGTGTAATTCCATGTAATATGAGATAACACAAGTAAAGTATCAATGCATACTCTTTTATGATATGTTCTCATGCTAAAAAGTGATATAGAAAAAAAAAATTTATATACTCATATGTAAGAAACATAATCCAGTATATTTCACCTATTGTGCTAAAACATTTTTGGCTATTTTGACACATGTGAGATTACAAGTATGTTACATCAATGTTTGCAAAAAGCGTGTGTTGATTTAGGAGAAATGGTGTTCAAAACCGACTGTTTCGTGTGATGAACATTATCAATTATTGTTCTATGAAAGTTTTAACATGTTTGTATTCATGGCTTGCAGAGGGTTACTCAAAGTACAATATGGTCCCAACAAAGGGTATAATGTTTCCTCCAAGGGTACTAATAGGCAGATAGAACCAAACAACACTCAAGATTTCCACGTCTCCAGCTTACCACCCAGTATTGTTTTGTAGAATTGGAATGTCCCTATCCAAGGACACATGAGTGAAGATGTTTTGCTATTAATATTTGAAAATGATAAAGGAATGAATTCAAATAATGTTATGTGCTAAAAATGAAGCTAAGAATGAGTGTTGTTTACTTTGAATTATTATAAGCTGTCGAATTTCAAGGGTTGTATGAACCAAGGATCAACCATGGATTATGTTATTTATGTACTAACATTGCAGGATTTCTCCAAGAACACTATATTCACTCGCTTAATAATGAAGCTAAGAATGATTGTTTTTTTACTTTGACTTATTATAAGCTGTGGAATTTCGAAGGTTGTATGAACCAAGGATCAACCATGGATTATGTTCTTTATGTGCTAACATTGCAGGGTTTTATGAGGGTTACGACCAGTATCATGATAAAACGTATACTATGGAATCTAAATTTGCTTGCGCAAACCAGTTGCACTCAATTGCCCAGAATTGAGTAAAGGAATTGTTTTGGAGGATTGTATGAAATCCTAAATGATGATAGAGGTACAAATCATTAAAAATTATGTAATGTTGATTAGATTGATTCAATTAGTGTTTCCAATTATATTTAATTAGTCGAGAATAAGATTCATGAATCGGGAAAATGACAATGTAGTCAAGTTAAGCACCAAAGTTGAGGGTGTCACAAATAGTCAAAGGTTGAAATGAACACAAAAAAATGGATAAGGAAAATTTATGCCGTGGGAGCACAATGGTGTTAGGAAAATAATTGTCATGTGAGCACATTGGTGTTAGGCATATATGCTATGGGAGCACAATGGTGTTAGGAAAATGATTGTTGTATGAGCACATTGGTGTTAGGCATATGATGTGGCAAGTAAATTGATTGTCTAACTCTACCTTATTTTCTGGGAGTCAAGTGAGGAGACTTGAGGTGAATCGTGAAATATTTATGATATGAATAGGAAGACCTATGCAAAAATCGACATCTGGAAGATAGGACAATGTTTGATGTCATTGAGGAGAAAACTTTTGACTAGCAGTCAAAAGGGAGAGTAACCTCAGATATAGCCTCGAAGTCCACTTGAGAATTTATAAAAGAACTCCAGGAAGAGTTTGATGATCAACAAAGTTGTTGGGGAATATTTTCATCTCCATGTTACAATGAACGGAAAATGTGTTGATGTTCTAAGAATTAAACTATTGAATGTAACACTCGAGTAGGAAAAACTCCCTCAAGGGAGAAGAGGAGTGGGGAATTTTGATGTTCTAATTGAAAATGATGAGCAAATAGGAATTACCTATTAATCAATTACATTTTTGATGCAAAGATAAATACTAGAAGTTGTTCCATGAATCGCAATTTTGGTATTGCAAAAGAATCCATTGTCTATGTTTTAAGTTGAATTATGAAATTTTGACATGTGAAGTTCGATAGAACCAATCTTGATACAGGAAGCCACAAGTTTTGATGAATGGCAACTTGCAAAAAGTTAGGAATGGTTGAAGGAGATCATAACAGAAAAGATGAAGCAAGAAAAGATGACTCATGAGGAGAAGGAGACTCACTGAAAACATAAAAATCGAGGACGGTCTTAATTTTAAGGGTAGGAGGATGTAATATCCCTCCTACATACCCCTAAAATACCTTGTAATTATGAAAAATTATTGTACTTATTTTGGTTAGGAACTCGAGGCCAAGGACCCACTAGAAACAAGACCCGGAAATCTATTAATTTCCTAATAAGTAAGCTTAGTAGATTTAAGGCTTTGATGCAACTTAATAAACAGACAACTGAATCCACTTGGGGGGGAACATAAAAACCATGAGTGGATCCTTGGGAATTTAAAGAAGGATAAACTCTTCAATGACCTATGGTGTCATCATAAGTTGAGGTAACTCCGAAGTAGACCAACTCACCTTTTGGGCCTTTAAAGATAATTCTACCTGATACGCGTTAAGGCATCAAGTGCCAAGGAGTTCCCCTAGAACGTATATTAAGAAGCTCAACCTTTTATCTTAAGAAAATATTATATCCATCTTAAAATTTATTAAAGATGATATGCTTCTAAAGGTTCATCTACAAGAGTAATTCTCAAAAGGGTATTGGTAGTACCTTAAGGGAAGTGATTTACCTTTATAAACATAAACACGAACTACACTCTATGTACATAAATACATGTACAAATATATATAGAGTATCCTTGATAAGAAGTAATAAAATACTAAATTTGGCTAATAATATTCCTTTAATGACAAAATGTGCAGCCATACTTCCTCTTGACTAGCATAGAACCACTTTGCTAAGGAAATTACTAGCGTTTATAAAAACAAGTTCGGGAGAGGTGTGCTATTTTTATGAGAAAAGGGGGGGGGGGGTTGTTCCTCCAAATTGATTTTAACAAAAGGAAACAACACCCGATACTAAGTTTAAAATCATTATAATACTCGTAATAGAGAGGTATTTAAGGGAGATTTATTATACCTTTAAAATAACCACTGTTGCTTTGATTATTCAGGGAAAACGTGTAAGATTTAAGCTTATCTAGTTTGTCTCTTTTAAAGGTGGCATATTTATATTTTATAGAAGTGACACACTAGGTTTTGGAAATAGAGGGATTACCTTTCACATAGTATACCATTTAATAAGGAGTAATGGCGTTTAACTAGGATGACTCCCTCGAAATCAGCCACACCACGGATTTCTTGGGATTTTGTGTAAGAGACACCTCTAGGTGAGTAAAATCCTTTAGTGGGAAGGTAGAGGGAATTAATTCCCATGACATGATTTGGGGAGGGGATCGCTTCATAAGGAGTGCTGCACAATAGGGAAGAGGGGAAAAATAGAATTCACCATCCCTTCATATCATTGGGAATGTGTATGGAGAAGAAAAGTTGCAGGATGAGTGATGCCTACCGCTCCAGAGAGATTTAGTTGTTGCTCCGGTGAGAATGGTGACCCACTCCCTCTACCTATGCTAAAGGAGATGGATATGGGTTCCGGCTACATTGGATCGATTTCTCTCTCACTGCATTGAAAGCTAACAAAGCAAATGAACCTACGATTATAGATACAGATCCTGTTGTATTCTTGTTTGTGAATCTTTGTGTATTGGCTGGGAGATTTATAGAAAATATCTGCACATTGGTTTGAGAGACCCTTGGGAAAAATATTTTTTTTCTTCCTATACGATGGACATCTATGATGCAAAATCTTGGTGAAAGTGATAGTGCCCTTTTTGCTTATATTCATGTTTTATTTCCCAACCGAGAAGGAGACTTCATGATTGTTTAAATTGAGGTTGTAAGATAGTGCTCCATCGTTGTTATAGTGGATTTCACCACTTCAGGTGAATCACACTTTGTATGGGCTTCCCCTGTCCCGCTGCAGACTCTTTAGACCATATGGACCATATTTTATCCTTTGATGTGTCCTTGATCATCCCTAAAAAACTATATAGATGATGATATACGCGGATTTTTACCAGATAACCGTGTACATATGTGGGTTTGACCCATATAACCGTGTACATCGGGATGTGTGCATAAGTCCAAATCATTTTGGAGTTTTCCTTGACATGGATCCGACTCATTCGACTCCTAGCCTTCCATATTCCTTGAGATCGCATGGATTCGACCCTTCATTATCCCTTATGAAGCTATATAAGGAACCCCTTGGTACATTGAAGGCATATAGAGAGATTGAAAGAAACGAAACTATAGTACATTGTTGCCAGAATTATACTTGAGTCTGCATCCCTTTGTCCCTTTGGAGCACTTTTGTGTTCTTCCCAAGCTTGCCTTTTGCTAGTGAGCTTGCTATCGAGAGATGGAGGATTGAAGTGGTGGAGGCCCAAGTGGGGGATTCAGTTTCTCCCGTTCACAGACGTGCCATCAGAGGTTGTATCTATCTTGTAATCTCTGATTTATATTAATAAGAACTATCTTTCCTTGTCCAATGATGTGTATTTGATTGAATATTGTATCCATTGGAATCTGTCAAATGCTTTTACATTATTGATTATATATGCTAGAATAGATCTAACACCATGATATATAGTATGCTTGTATTGTTTACTTCTTTTTGAGGAAGTATTATATCGATTCAAGCTGAAGATTGGAAAGCTCAATGGGGATCTACTTCAACCATCCGAAATAAGGTACGAGGTCTGATCCTTTAGTGTTAGACATTTTATTTCTATTGCATATTGGGAAAGATTGATTTCTGGAGTCATAGCTGTCTATTGTGGTACCCCAAGCCATAGGAATTTCTCTCCGTAACATAATTGGCAACTCTGCTGGGGAGTTCCTAGTAGTTGTCTTTTGGGGGTGATTTTCTTGGCATTCAATGTATTTGAATTGCTATTTCTCTCTTGTTTCTATGTCGGGTCTGGGGGCATGTATGCCTGGTAGAGTCTGATTGGAGTGAATTCTATCTTAGCCTATCTGTTTGCCTTATTTTATGCACCTTTTCTTCCTGTACGTGGGTTTTTTATTTACAGTCGCGTATACATGGGGTTTCCTCTAGGATTTTCGCGTATACACGTGGGTTTACTGCGAATAGTCGCGTATACCCTGGATTTTTCCCTTTTTGTGGAAGTAAATTGGTTGCTGGGTGAATGCTGTTAGTTACTGAGTCTCCTTTGGCACTGCCTGAGTCTGTTTTGACCTCTAGTTCTGACTAGAAACGTTTTTTTAGCCTAAATTTTTTTTTAGAAAAGTTCTTCTCATGGCATTTTCAATTTTTTGTTTGAGATTAGTGCATTAGAGTTCTTTTACCTTGGTGCTATGCTTGGATGTTGTTTATGTGTGCTTGCAGAGTCTGAGGGTGGTAGAATCATTCTTTTGCTTTTTGCATCTCTTATTTTCAAAAAATCCAAAAACATTTGCTTATCATAATGCATTGCATTTTGCACTTTGCATTGTACTTGCACTAGATCTAGATTTGCTTTGGAGTACTAGTTAGGACTTCATATAGGAAAATTTGCATTCGTCATTTGAAGAAGAAATTGTGCATTTCACGTAGTAGCATACCCTGTTTACATGGACACAATGCATTTGCATTGATTGTTACGGTGTGCATTTTACTTCTTGTTGCGTCATAACACCACTAGTTGCACGACTATATCCTATTTTTGAGTAATAAAGCCAACTAAAATCAACGCTAATTAAAATGAATTACGCTCTTTTCTTTTCTAGGGTGCACCAAAAATCTTAGGTTTTAGGATCTTGGAATAGTTCATTGTAAGTCAATTCTCCAAGATCACTAAACAACAACATCTAGGTGTCTGTCCAGGGAGTGTGTGAAATCCTTGGTATAACCATCGTTCTCAGGATCCTCCTCTCAAACAGGAGTTAAGCACGAGGTAGTGTGAGCGGTTATTGATTGGGATGACCCCTAGTCATAACTGAGTAGCACCGGCAATATTTCCAGGATTGTATTCGTATCTGGGGGCTCTTTCGAGAGTTTCGGGCTTTGCTACCCTGCGCATACGATCAATCCTGCCTGCGACTGTCTGCCTGAGATTTGTTTATATTGAGGTGACCTTAGTGATCTTACCTAGGATATCGAGGGGGTACGTGTAGACGTTATTCTGCATGTGTCCCAACCGAGTTGGGTTCGGACAGCACAGTCGCTTTACGCGTTGAAGCTGAGGGCCACAATAATTGGTTACGTACCTCCGCTTGTGGTGACAAGGGCCTCTCAAGCCTCTCCTAGGAGAGACATACCGACCACATTCAGGAGCTCACTTATCCAGCCCTTATTTTCTTGCATTTGGCTTTATATTTTATTAGTGATTTCTCTGTGCACGCTAGTTGTCCTAGGGTTTATGTAAATAGAGAGTATTTTCTTTTTGTTGAGTCATTGTGAATTCGAGTGCGGTTTCGCACCGTTCTCGTCGGTTAGCAGGACTTCCGCCTTCCATTTCTCCTCCTACTTTTGGAGAGGGGCCTAGAAAGTATAGGCAGACTATGTCACACACTGATTCACACACCATGGAGGATCATTCAGAGACTATTCCTGAGCCACCTCCTCCCGTTCATATTGACAATGGAGAACTTACTCCTACATACGATCCTTCACCTGACCTAGCTGAGTTTGGTCCTGTGATTTCCCAGGTAGGATCTTTGCACGATATACCTACTCACCCTAGGTTTGATTCCCCATTGACAAGTTACTGGTATGAAATGTCAGACGATGCCAACAATCACTTTTAACCTCCTAGCACTAGCTACGGCAGTTATGCTACGACTGGTTTTCCTATGCACGATTTGACATTTCATTTAGAATCCGATTTTGAGCCTAGCACTATGCCTGGGGGCAATCCCATTCCTTACCTTGTGGAGAGGTTTGGGAGTACTAGTCACATTGCACCTTCCATCCCAGTGGTGGAAGCTCCATGTTATCCCCCTCCTAGGTCTAGGGCTAGCGATCCGATTAGGGTACCAGGTCCGAGACGAGTGACGATAGGTACTAGCACATATCTTATTATTGAGATTCCTTCATCCTCGGTTCCGAGTTCTTAAAATGTACATCCTCCACCTTATCCACATGGTCCTTCGAGTCGATATATGGCTACGAGTCAGGTCCGTATTGCAGTTACTAGGCCGATTGTGTCTCAAGTTCATATACCACCCGCTGCTTCGGGAGGCTATATTCACCTGTCTAGTGGTCAGCTTGTTACGTCTGAGGCATATATACCTACTTCTGGTATGTATGTTCCCCCTTCTGGAGCTTATCTTCCTACCTATGAAGTGTCCCATAGGACATCGCATGCGATGACCTATGGACCTTATTACGATCCGTAGTATGGACAGGTTTCTTCACCTTATGGAGGCGGGTATCAACAACCTGCTTACTCTCCTAATTATGGCTTTGTAGCTCCTACTAGTCAAGGTTCACCTTAATATGGTACTTCCATGTCACCTTATACAGGTTAGATAGGAGGAGGACACTATGGCCAAGGCCATGGTGGTGCTCAAACCTATGTGAATCAGGGAGCGGTCCATCGACCTCATCATGCTAAGCTCCCTTTCCTTGCGACGCTTAACCTTCCGGACCTATCGAGACTTACGAATGATCTCGTGGCTCATGACCCGGTTTGGCCTGCTGTCCCTACCAAGCTTCCTTCGGACATACCTAAGTTCGAAGGCAAACCGAGAGAGGATCCGAGCGAACACGTTACCATGTTTGACCTTTGGTTCTCTTTGAATTTGTTACATCAGGACTCAGTCCACTTGTGAATATTTCAACGCACCCTCACAGGGCCTGCTGTGAAATGGTATATAGAGTTACCAAAGGGAGCCTTTACCTTGTTTGACGATCTTGCAATGACTTTTCTTAATCACTTCCAGCTACCAGTGCGTTATGATGTTGTTACTGAACTCTTGTCGACATTTCAACAAGATAAAGTCACCCATATTTCTGATCATATTCAGGAGTGGCGTACATGGAAGAGATTAATTAAAGCCTTTATACCGCCGTAGTATTTATTGCCATATATCGCAAAGGATGTTTCTACATCCGGAGTGCAGAATGAGGAACAAGCAATCTTTAGGGCGCAGGAACTGGACTTGATTTATGCTCAGTCCGGTTTGTTGTATGAGATTATTCCTAATGCTCCTTGTTCTAGTTTCGATCCCAAGGTTAAACCTGGACCACATGCCGATGGCATTGTGGGTTGTGCAAGTGCGAAACCTGTAGATTCGGTTGCAAAACATGTTAGTCAATTGTCTCTCAACCAGTCTACTTCGGGACAAGCTACGGCTTCATATCAACCCGCCCAAATGGCGAGTGTACTTTCTGTGCAATCGTCGGACCAGAAGGGTAACCAGTAACCCGGACAGAATAATAAAAAGGGTAAGAATAATAATCGAAATGGTGGGAATAGGAATGAGAATGCTTCCAATAATGACAAGAACGATCAGAATGCTGGTGGGGACAAGCAAGCGAAATGTAAGGTTAAATTCCCTTGCAAGCTATGTAAGGATGATCACCTCACTTACTTCTTCCCTAGAATTGATGAAGCTTCGAGACTCTTAGCACAAGGCCCAGCTATGCTAACGAACCCTTTACCGCATAACCAGAATATGAACTTGAAGTCCCAGGAGCAATCTAGTGAGAATGATCCACTAGAGGCTAGTGCTCGTGGGTGCATTAACATGGTCCATTCTGCCAAGGTTGTGACTCGTGCGAAATATTATGGATCATCACAACCCAACCCAGGAAAAGAAATCGATCCACCAGGAACTCCTTTGCGCATTGAGAAACCCACGGATAAACCTGAAGCTGCACCTCGCATTCCTAAGGGGGTACTTAAGCACTCAGGACATAATCCAAATGCCCGAGCCACCCAGAATTATTTAGTTGTCGAGGATTTGGGCCATACTCCTTGTGTGATGTTTGCATTGGAAGTGCTTCAGAGTTTTCCTTCGCAAAGGAAGGATTTGCTTTCTGTTCTTGGTGTGAATGGTGATGATTCTTCCTCAGTGATCAAATTTGAAACCATAAGTCATCAGCCTCGCTTGCCCTACTATGTGTCTCTTTTGGTACACGTAGAATGTCTTAATATTTTTGTCAAGCGCACTGTGCTTGACGAGGGCGCTGCTGCATTTGTGATGTCTTTGTCTTGTTGGAAGGGTCTTGGTTCTCCTGAGTTGTTGAAATCAGTGACTATGTTAACTGCTTTTGATGGGAGATATTTTAGGCCGCACGACATCATTCCATCCCTTAAAGTCCATTTGGGAGGGAAGACCATTGCTATAGAGGTTGAGGTGGTTGATGCACCCCTCAACTACAATCTCTTGCTGGGTCAGAACTGGATGTATAGTATGCAAGCCGTTGCTTCTTCTGTGTTTCGCGTTGTATGCTTTCCTCATAACGGGAAGATTGTAACGATTGATCAAATGGCATTCAAGAATTCCCCTGTTACTGCATCTTCTGGAACTTCAGTTCCGGTTGTTGAACACTCTTAGCCAGCAACTGGGAGTGTGGGTGTAGGCATGTATCCATTCCTCATGGGAATCTTTAGTTGTCCAGCGTGGGTCCTCATGATAGGATATTGTTCCGATAAGGCTTCGACTTCTATGACCTCAGTGTCTTTTCGCACGACTCATATGGGAGATCCTTGGATTCTTCCTACACTGAGTATTTCCAGTGAGCCTGTCGAAACCAACGTGCCGCTTCCTACAACCATGATAGCTTATCAATCCAATCTTGTGAATGTTGCAGAGCCTTGTTCTTCTTCTTCGCGGACGAAAGAGGGAGGCCCCTATGTGCTACCTGCATGGGCAGTACAGTCTTCTCATGCCCACGACTACCTTGATATGGTTTTCCCTTCAGATGAAGCGATCATGAAGGCTATGTCGGGTGTTGAGCCACCATGGGAGGAACTTCATCATAGATCATATTTCCTTCCACCGCTTGACCGTTTGGAGCATGAGGATTATAGGGAGATTCTTAGTCAGAGAGTTGGTAGTCCCATGATTCCATGAAGCTCTCCTGGTCAGATGGCTGATGGGAACATGGCGAACATATCTTCCACGATTTCTATCAACATCTCTCGAAATCCTGGCACCATTGAGAATGTCTATATTGGGGTGGATTGTTCCCAGGAAGAGATTCTCGAATATACCGAGCTATTGAAGGAATTCCATGATATTTTTGCTTGGTATTATGATGAGATGCTAGGTATTGACCCTCAGATTATCGAACATGAGATTAAGACTTACCCCAACACTAAACCTATTTGACAACGCTTACGCGTCGTGAGTCCTAGGAAAGCACCTGCCATTAAGGCAGAGATAGAGAAGCTATTGAAAGCCGGCTTCATCTATCCCGTTCCCTTGATGGAGTGCATTTCAAACCTCGTTCCAGTGGATAAGAAGCAGGGAGTGATCAGAATATGCACTGATTTCCACGATTTAAATCATTCATGTCCTACGGATAACTTCCCCACACCATTTATAGATCATATTTTGGATGAGTGTGTGGGTAGCGAGGTGTTCTCCTTTATGGACGGCTTTTCTGGGTATAATCAGATTCAGATTAAACCTGAGGACCAACACAAGACTGCATTTATTTTTCCTTGGGGAACGTTTGCATATTGGAAGATGCCTTTCGGCCTTAAAAATGCCGGAGCTACATTTCAGTGGGCAATGACCTTGATTTTCCATGATCTCAAGTCTATTATTGAAGTATTTTTGGATGACCTCGCTGCTCATTCTCATATGAGAATGCATCATTCCTATCACTTGAGATTGGTCTTCGAAAGATGCCGCCACTATTCGATTCGATTAAATCCTCATAAGTGCATCTTTTGCGTGAAGTCAGGTCATTTATTAGGATTCATCGTTTCAAAGGAGGGCATAAGAGTTGATCCCTTAAAGGTTGAGGCAATACTTCAGTTGTCTCCCCCGAAGAATATTCGTCATCTTCAATGTTTCCAAGGTATGGCAAACTTCTTACGAAGATTTGTGGTCAATTTTGCCAATTTGACTAGAGGTTTCATGCATCTCTTAAAGAAGGATACTCCCTTTGAATGGGATGAGCGAGCCCAGGATTCCTTCGATGCACTTAAAGGAGCCCTAGCATCGGCCCGGTGATTAGTCCTATGGATTATAGCCGTGATTTCCTATTATATTTGGCCACATCTTTAGAGACGATTGGTATGGTATTGGTTTAGGAGGATGAGAAGCTCTAGGAGCATGTCATATTATATCTGAGCCGAAACCTTATTGACGCAGAGATTCAGTATTCTCATGTCGAGAAGCTTGCTTTACCGACCGTACATGCGGATCATCATTTGAGACATTATATCCTCCTTCGCCAGACCTCGGTTGTGGCCCATGTCAATCCATTTCAGTTCATCCTCACACGAAGGATGATTGGGGGAAAGTATAATAAATGGATTGTCATCCTGCAAGAATTCGATCTCGAGTTTGTTTTGGCAAAATCGAAGAAATTGTTAATTTTTGCAGAGCTTATATCGAATTTCTTGAGCGAGGCTGAGGAGTTGATTTGTGAAGATATGTTTGTTGATGAACACATCTTCTTAATCTCCACGTCTGACCCATGGTATGGAGATATCATAGTATATCTGCAAACACAGAGGACCCCTACTCACCTCTCGCAAGATGAACAATGACGATTATGTCACGTCTCTAAGAACTACGTTATTATGGACAATAATTTGTACCACCGTGGGGTAGATTCCATTTTACGACGTTGTTTAACTCATGAGGAGGTTGAGGTTGTGCTAAATGATTGCCACGGAGGGGCATATGGCGGTCATTTATTTGGGCTTTCTACAACTCAAAATATTTTGAGATCAGGTTATTACTGGCCATCAATCTTTAAATATTGTGTTGATGCGGTCAAGAGGTGCCACCCTTGCCAGGTTTTCGCACGGAATATGCGCTCGAATCCTGCCCCATTACATCCCATTATCACCGTCGGTCCCTTCACCAAGTGGGGGCTTGATTTTATGGATTGCAACCCAGGTTTGGCTGGGGGGCACCATCATATTATAGTGGCTGTGGATTATTTCATGAAATGGGCTGCAGAAATGCCTACAGTAAAATCCAACGGTGAGACAGCCGCTCACTTCATATTCAACCAAATCATTACTCGGTTCGGGATTCCGAGAGAGCTTGTCACTGACCATGGCTCGCACTTTCAGAACCATATGATGGAAGAGTTGGAATCCAAGTTAGGGTATAAGCAAGAGCACTCCTCTTCTTACTACCCCCAAGCGAATGGACAGGTTGAAGCAGTGAATAAATCACTTAAGTCCATTCTCCAACGAACCATCGTGCAGAGCAAGATGAATTGGCATATTATGTTATACCCTACTTTGTGGGCATATCGAACCACGGTTAAGAATGCCACTGGTTTTCCTCCATATCAGCTTGTGCATGAAGTGGAGTCAATATTTCCGGTTGAATGCGAGATTCCTTCGTTGAAGCTAGCTGTGGAGCTCTTACTAGACACTTCACCTTTGGAGGAGCATTTGGTCCACCTCGAGCAACTTGATGAGTAGCGTCGAGATGCCTTGGTGGCTCTAGAGGTTAATAAGCATCGCGTTAAGGTCCAATATGACAAGTCTGTTCGTCCAAGAGTGTTTAGTGAAGGAGACTTGGTCCTTTTGTGGGATCAATAGAAAGAACCCTTGGGGGCAGGGAAATTTAATCCTATGTGGCGTGGTCCTTACATGGTCAAGCGTGTCTTAGAGAAGGGTGCCTATGATTTAGTCGATTATGAGGGCACAACTTTGGCGGAGCCTAGAAATGGGCTCTATCTCAAAAAATACTATGCATGATCTTTAGCCAAGGCTGCTTATTGTATATTATTGTACAACTTTGCATAGTTAGGTCTTTTTCTTATCATGATCGGGTTTGTGATTAGTTTCCATTTCTTTTGGTAGATGTCAATGGAATCTTCCACCTACATAGGATTCGCGGATGGTGCAAGCCGTCACACTCAGCACTCAGCCTTTGCTGCTTGGGTGATTTATACTCCTATGGGTCAGGTACTATCTTCTGGAGGTGTATGTCTACGACCATCTTCCAACAATGTTGCTGAATATAGTGCCGTTATCGAGCTTCTACGGGATGCCTTTTCACATGGTGTTATATCTCTTGAGGTACGTCTTGATTCGGAGTTAGTAGTGTCACAGCTCAATGGTTTGTACTATGTTAGAGATCCGACGTTATTGAGAAGATTCTTACGTGTGAGATTGTTAGAATGGCAATTTGACAGTATTACATATATACACATTCCAAGAAATGATAATCAAGTTGCGGACTCATATGCTAACTATGTGTTAGATTGGCATTTGTTTCATTCATAATAAATTAATCACAAACATTTTTACACATGTAAATAAATAAACCGATCACCATAAAAAAATTTATATATAAAAAATGTGGTAATATATAGTGTCGTATAGAAAAGTGGAGCTTTCAAAGCTTCCATCATATAATACACGGTCGTACAAAACATATCTACTCCCAGGTATCTAGTCCTCTGGAGGGGGAGAGTTGTGATCATGATACATCACTACGGCTCTAGCTAGCCGCCGAAATAAATGCACCCATGCGTGTGGCACACCCACCACGTATCGCTGCATGGCCTCAGGCAAGTCCTCAACTTGCGCCATGGGAACCCTGTGATTCAGTCGCACGAAGTTGGTATGAATTCCCTGGAGCGTCCGCTCCCCATCTGCACCTGTGATGTCATCCCCTCTTCCCCTCTGTCTATGATGTGGGAAGCCCTCTGGTTGCCGTGGTCCTACCTCTGCACATGAATGGTAGATGTCACTATGTATTGTCGCGCAAAAACATGTCTTTTTGATTTCACATAATCAAGAAAATACAAAAAAAATTAAATAAGTCAAATTTTTTAAAAAGAGTGTGAGTCGAGATTCAGTACCTATCTCTCCGTATGCCAATCCTGGTGGCAATGGCATGTCCGGATCCCCCTAGAAATCTATCCCTCCATAGGGGTAGTCATCTATGGCAACAATCTGTCGTCGCCACCATGGAAAGAAGTCAGTTGGATATTGGTTGGCCACCCTACCACCCCCCGGTCTGCACATAGCATCTGCCCAATGCCGTTGGGCCGGATCTCGAACTCCATGGAGAGGAATGTCCACTCTAGAGCTCAATCCTGGAACACGCTCAAAGAAAAACGTGCTCAATATGCTGCTGAACCCGAAGTTTCGTATCCTACCTGCCTTACACTCACTGAGCTGGTGTTTCATGTTGCTCAGTAGTGTAGTGCTCCAGTCATATATGGTTGGTCTCATACACTCCACCGTATAGTACATCAGTGGCCGCGAGGCCTGATGGAGTGAGGCTAAGCCTGCTATCCTACCCAGCGTCAGTAGAATGGCCTTTAGGCCCAGCACCTGTATAGCATTGGTAGGGACTTGAATTCCCACCTTCTCAGTATCTGGGTAGCAGTACATAGCTACGTACTCATCGATAGTAAGCCCACCGCCTGGCCCACCTCGAGAACAAAGGTTCACCACCTCCCCTCGTCTAGATAGACCTGTGATGAAGTATATGTCTTCCACCTCTATAGTGAGAGACATGCCATCTATCCTGAAGGACTCTGAGTCTGGATCCCAATAGTTTACTAGCATCTCTAGCAGTCTTGGCTTGGCCCTCAAGCCACCAAGGCACCAAAACTTGTAGAGTCCGCATCTTCTAAGAGCTTGTTGAGCCATTACGTCAGCCCTTACAGCTTCCTCTACTTCACCATGCTCACGCTCTCTCCATTCTTGCACCATCCTGCATGAGAAATTACCCAATTGTCCATTAGATTCTTGTAAATCCATTTGCGTGGCGTCATACGTGACTGTTTTGCAAACAGCCGCATATGTACGCGGTTTCTAGCCCCTTTTTCACGTATAGACAGCCCTATACGTGGAAAAAGCTTCGATACCTGCGTGGGCCGCAGTGCTCATGTAGAATTGGCCTGAACTACCTCATTTTACCACGAAAATCAACAAAAATTATATTGAAATGCATGAGGAGAACATGAATAACTTCCTGGAAGAAACGGTTTTGAATTCCGCTGGCTGGATCTCTTGGAATTTGCAGTTGAATATCAGAGCTCCAATGGGTAAAAGTTTCGAATGATTTATATTTTTTACTATTTATAGAAAAAAATTCAAATATTTGAAAATTTTTACCCCCTTTCCTATAGTTTTGACAGTTTCTAACCATTTTGGACCGTTTCTAACATAATTTGTGATGTAGAAGACCATTTTAAGTGTTGTTTCAGCCATTGGATTGACCCATTCATACTGATCTCAAGTATAACGTCTACACTGGCATATAGGTTAGGTTCACCACTGTTTGCATTTTGCATGACCTTATGACCATTTCACTATGACCTTAGGTACGAACCCACTCTATTATGTCACGGAACCTTCTTACTGCTATAGAAGTGGCATGATATGAGTGGTAGAGCTTCACCTTACATGGGTACCCTAGTTAGCGCCTTATTTGCATTTAGTGCCCATGCTGACGTTTTCTCCTTTAGGGTGTGGGAGTCCGTTGTATAGTATTTCCATGACATTTAGCAAGAGCCTCATACTCCTCTTGATCTTATGCTATCCTTTTTCCCTCTGGACTCCCCTTATGTCAAGTTGTGAATGCATTATCATGAGTTTTGTCTGCCTTATTGAGCTTTATGCCAGCTCTCCTGAGTTTGCGTTTTAGCCATATAGCCCGAGCTTGTCTCATGTCTAGCCATGCAATGCCTTTTTTATATCCTCCGCAGCTTGATTCCCTTTTTTACTGGGAGGGGATTTTCCCCCAAGTGTCGATATCCTACACATGTATCCTTGCATTGAGCATAGGTATGTCCCACTGCTTGGAACTAGTTTGTTTTCCCTTATGACACTCGTCTCCTCCTAGTTTGTAACTATAAAGGTAGTTTATTCTTTTTTCAAGCTTTTCAAATAACTGAAAAAGTCCAAATAAAATAAAAAAACAAAAAAGCCGGACAAGGAAAGATGTTATCTTTTCGTAGCTGTCGAGTCGTTTCGCCTTTGAACAGAGCACTATATATCACATCCATTGGTTGGGTTATAGTTTGACTTAGGAGCTGTACTCGTTTATCTGAGTTTATCTCCACCGACTGGTTAAGCTTCCAGTCCCGATGGAGCCTCTGTTGATTCCTCTTGTGTCACAGAGATGTCCCAGTTTGTATATCGAGTCTATGATGCCTTCATTCAATCACCATATGACGTTATGCTCTTGTTCGAAGGAAGTTGAAACCTATGTCGGCCATTCCTCAATTATCTTGACTTTGCATGTCGGCCATTCCCGGTACAGTTACTGGTTTGTGCACTTTATGATCGAGTCCTTCCAAATTAGATAGCTTTGCTGAGTACCTCATGTTGGATGATGGGGGATGCCTTAATTCCCTCGTTCCAATGGATTTCATCCCATCGACTTTAGATCATTTATTCTGGAATTGGAATCTAGAGTGCTTTTGAGTGCCTTGAGACTTGCAGTCATCAGTGGCAGGTTCTCTCGCCATCGACAGTTTCTTGGGAATACATCAATGTCCCCTGATCGATGGACTCTCTCAAGTGTTCGACCTCAACACATCTATTCACACTTGTTAGTTTGCACTCTAGTACCTTGATTCCCATTATCATTATCGGTGGGTAATCTCGCGTATGTTAACGGTATACATCAATGACCGGTAATTAGATGATGGACTACTATGTTCGACCTCGACACCTCTATTTCCATAGTAGGAAATGTACTCATAGCGGTTTGTGTAGAACACCTTCCAGACTGGTGGCATCTCTTATATGCTACCTCCTTGATCGTGCTAGTGTTCATGAGATTTCAGCTCTCGTGACTTGATTCAAGTGTATGTCAGACATTTCCAACCACTATGGAGATCTTGATCTATTGTATATCTTCAGCCATTTTGGAGATCATGGTCCTTTGTATATTTTCATCATGGAGATTCTGATCTATGTATATTGTACGTGGCGATGACCACATATGTGATATCATGTATTATGCCTATTCATGGCCATTGTACTCTTATGTATCCAGGACTACAATATGTACTTGCAGTTATATGCAGAGTTGTATTATTGTACTATGCTGATTGGGTGGCTGGTCTTCCATTTGGGATCCTTCATCACTCCACTTCTGGGATGGACTTATAATGTATTTCGGCCATCGTATCACCCCTCTGACCTCACACATTAGGGGGCATCTGTTATAGAGGATTTCACCACTCCAGGTGAATCACACTTTGTATGGCCTTCCCCTGTCCCGCTGCAGACTCTTTAGACCCTATGGACCATATTTTATCCTTTGATGTGTCCTTGATCATCCCTAAAAAACTATATAAAAGATGATATACGCATCTTTTTACTAGATAACCGCGTACATACGCGGGTTTAACCCATATAACCGCGTACATCAGGATGTGTACATAAGTCCAAATCATTTTGGAGTTTTCCTTGACATGGATCCGACTCATTTGACTCCTGGCCTTCCATATGCCTTGAGATTGCACGGATTCGACCCTTCATTATCCCTTTTGAAGCTATATAAGGAACCCCTTGGTACATTGAAGGCATATAGAGAGATTGAAAGCAACGAAACTATAGTCCATTGTTTCCAGAATTATACTTGAGTCTACATCCCTTTGTCCCTTTGGAGCACTTTTGTGTTCTTCCCAAGCTTGCCTTTTGCTAGTGAGCTTGCTATCGAGAGATGGAGGATTGAAGTGGTGGAGGCCCAAGTGGGGGATTTAGTTTCTCCGGTTCGCAGACGTGCCGTTAGAGGTTGTATCTATCTTGTAATCTCTGATTTATATTAATAAGAACTATCTTTCCTTGTCCAATGATGTGTATTTGATTGAATATTATATCCATTGGAATCTGTCAAATGCTTTTACATTATTGATTGTATATGCTAGAATAGATCTAACACCATGATATATAGTATGCTTGTATTGTTTACTTGTTGTTGAGGAAGTATTATATCGATTCAAGATGAGAATTGGAAAGCTCAACGTGGATCTACTTCAACCGTCTGGAATAAGGTACGAGGTCTGAACCTTTAGTGTTAGACATTTTATTTCTATTGCATAATGGGAAAGATTGATTTCTGGAGTCATAGCTGTCTGTTGTGGTACCCCAAGCCATAGGAATTTCTCTCCGTAACAATCATAGGTCAAACCCAAAATTTGGTAGATGTGGACTGCACGTTAATTTTGACATGTTGATAACTTCGTTTTGTATTCTTGGTGAACCAGATTGGTAGAATATGGAGGCTGCAGCCATCTTTTGAATCATTCTCTTGAAATTCCGTGTCATTCTACAGCTCAATCATTTCATTAAAAAACCACTCCCATTTCATGTAGTGTCTAGTTGTACTCACAACATGTTTAATTTTTGTCCAAAAATATTGATGGCCTAGGATCTATAGTAAACGTTTTGTATGCAAAATGTTTTAAAAGAAATACCATGCTTCCTAGTAGATAGGGAGCTCCCTCCAGGAGTTTTGTTGAGTACTTCTATAATCAGATCGCTTGGATCTTATGGAGTTATTTTGCCGAGGGTTTCTTTTGTTTAACAACGGATTCCATCCTTTGGTTCTAAGTCAACCTTGTGTTTGTTTGCTTGGTTGAATTATTTTGGGTAGTAGAGTATAACGATGCATTATATATAAAGGATTTATGTGAATAGCAGGAGTCTGTAGTGACCAACGCCTGGCTGAAATCCGTATCAAATCCCTCTATGATATTGGTATGTTGTAGAATTTGGATGTTCCAATCAAAAGGGTTTCTGATACGGAAGATCATGGCGAGCTGCGTTTTAATTTTTTGTACTGATATCCGTGGTTGCGTGTTGAGTTCCTCCCAGATCTAATCCAAAATTGTGTCCTCCTTTACTAGCATTGAATAGGGATCGAGAAGGTTGTATTTCCATTGGTTGTGTTTAAACTGTTGATGTGGCATTGAAAATGGTTTCCTATTCTGCATTGGACAAATTTTTGTGAACCTTGTTATGCATTTTCGTAGCCTATTCTAGAGTGGGTGTTTCTACCTATATATCATATATTTAATTGTAAATATATAAATATAAAAATATGATCCAAGTTAAAGGGTATTCCATTGTTTGAGTGAGGGCTGGGAACTCACTAGGTCATCCTAAAACCCTTGAAAGTGTCTTTGCATTCTTGCTTGGGATACCGAAAAGAATAGGTCTGCATTCATACCATAGTATTGTTTAGTTAAAACACTCTCAGTGAGAGAGTCTATGAGGAGAATGGAAAGAAAAATGGCAACAATGATGTTGCAGATTGCAATCGACTATTGGAATAAAAATCATATGTCACAACAGTTTTTGTGGATGTAGCCCATGGATTGGGTGAACTACGTACATTGTTGTCTTCCTTTTCTTGTGTTTATTTGTTTTCATTTTTTTTGGTGTTGCCTGTGTATTTGTAATGATGTTCTGAAATCTTGTGATGTTATTAAATGATTTATAACTCATAACCAAGGAAAGTTGATCCTTGTTTGCACACTAAGATTTTCTAAAGACACATGTTAATGAAATGCTTATGGAGTACATCTCTCAACGCTATGAAAATAATTCATTTGAATCAAAATAAATTATTTTCATCGACCCAACTAATACATTGTCGATTGAATATTGTAAGCCCGTTCCATTGGAACAAATGAAGCTGTACCTATTATGCTTCATTAATTGGGAGTAAATGATGAATAGCTTAAGGGGATGATAGTCCGCTAATTCGGCACCTCCAACAATGAATACATTATGGCTAAGGATTAATGATTATAGTATTGATTCTAACTACTTAGAGACCCATGTGTTAGTAAGAAGTTGAAAAACAATGTATGTTGGAATAAGGACAAAGAAAAGTGGATATGTTACAAGGTGAAAGTTGAAATAGTCGCACCCACAAATTCATATTCATGTAAGCATAATAAAAAGAAAAGTGAGTGCATCATATGCATGTTTATATCTCTAAGTTTATTAGCATTCATAGCACCAAATAAATTTACAACATGTCCTAGTGACAAGGTAAAGATTTCATTAAAAGACGATATTCTAAAGGACTCTTGGAAGGATAAGAATGCATATTTTGCCACAGATTAATCCTTATATAAATGTATGTGTCCTCAATGATTAAGAATACTGCGGATATATCTTGATAGTAAGACTCAACTTATAAGATGTGTTCTTCAAAAGTACCATTAGTCGTGTTGTAGTACCAATATATAAGTTGTTTTGTGATAGAGGAAAACTTTTATTAACATACTAGACTAGTTATGTATGAGGAGTAAAAGCTAGAAGTATTTTGCTGAGGTCCCTTCCTAACACATTATGTATTATATCAATCTTAGTATTAGGAAGGGTTGCAATGAATACCTCTTATGCCATTGATTCCTGATCTTTAGATCATTGACTTACCTTATGTTTTACTGGGTATATTGTCATTCACGAATTTTCCAAGATGGTTGTCCAAAAGCGGTTAGAAGTTTATGTTATTCTATTTTATTTTGTTTTGTTGATATGGATTTGTTACAATGAAACTCCTTGATCTTCTTATCATAGAATATTTTAGATAAGTATTTTTCTTTAAACAATATTTTAAATTCTAACCAATCAATCTTACCATTTTTTATTCTTTTAGTCAATTTTAAATCCCTCCACCATAGTGCAACTTTTCCATTTAGATTATATATTGCTAGATGAGCTTTCAATTCGCTTGGATAGGCATCGACATGAAAGTATTTAGACATACCAAGAAGTCGTTCCTCAACCTTTTCTCCTTTATCTAAATAACCTTCAAATACTGGTTCCTTAATAATTTTGAATTCCCCTTTAAGTTTAAGCGTTGTGTTTATAATTTTTTCTATATCTAGGTGGAGATGAGGATGCATATGAGCTCGTGTTGTTGCTTCTTCTTTATTTTTTCAGGTTTATCGGAGGAACTTGATTTGTATTTTTCTTCTTCCTTATATTTTTCATCCTTATAAGTTATTTCCACCACATTACCCGAAGTATGTGATGGATTTTGTTTAACTTCAGTCATATTTTGCAACAATACTACATTGAGTTCATGTTGAGCTTCCATATCGTTCAGGTTGTATTCCTTAATATTCTGTAGTTCGAATTTCATACTTTGCATAGTCTTTAACAATTATGAGTGTGTCATGGTTTTTTGTTCATTGTCTAGCTCAACCCATAGTTGTCCTTCCCATTGAGGTGGTTCTTTTTGTCCTTGTTGGATGGAATTTATTTCATCACTCATTGTTATCTCATTTTTTCTTTCTAGTGTTGTTATCGTCAATTTTGGAAATGACCCACCAATTCTTCTCGTCTTTCTATTGCTTCCCAAGCCCTTTCTAACAGAACCCTCTCCCTTGTAGATATCAGAATTATATTATAAAATTTTTAGGAGTATGAAGTTTGGTTTCGTAGTGGATTTGGCAAGTTTGTTTGTGCTACATCTAGTAGTGTCGTGGATTACCTTAAAGTGAAGAATTATGTTTCTATTAGTTCATAATATGCTAAAAACGTATTATACAATAAGGTAAATGAGCCCATAGGTCACACAATGTTATAAACTTTCCTTTGATACCACCTGAACATCTCAAAATTCTAAAACCTTTTTTTATAAGTATTTACAAGAGTTTTAAACTCGTGACCTTAAATTTACAAATTCTCATCTCAATTACTCATTACAATTCACTCTATAGCTATAATCCCTTTACGAATTGGTTTGATGTTTACTGGAATAGAACTCATGCTATTATAATTTGTAATCTATTTACAAACACTTATAGATTTCTTATAAGGACCAACAGTCTCATTTTCTCTTATGGAAATAAGCCTTTCGTTTGTATATGTTTTCACCCTTAGCCTATGTATAATCTACATCATGGTTATTTATTTATTTGTTATGGAGAATCATTATTGTTTACTTAGCATGATGTTAGCATTAGAGTTAATAATTTTGTGAAGTATTCCCATGACATTAGACTTAGAGTTGGTTGGCTTACTAAGCGCCCAACTAATGCATTTATTATATGTAACACATATACTTTTGTTAAGTAGAAACCCTAAGCTATGTTGACGCATAAGCCATAATTATTATTGAAAGTATTAACATGGGTTATCGTTGGAGTGGGGTCCTAGCATGCATTCTTGGTGAAAAACGCAGGGTCAAGAATTTCTTGGTGGCACATAATATGCATATGGTAACTTTGATTTATTTGAGAGTCTTTATATTGTATCATTGGTGATATTAAAAAACCTTTGTCGTGTCTACGATACTCCAATTTTTTTTTTCAGATGGAAAGATCCACGGGAAACTCAGCAATACTTCCTCACATTCGTGGATGGTAGAGGTGGTAAACCTCCGGCCATCCTAGCAGAAGGCGTAACCCCAAAGGACTCAAAGCTCGAACCCGTGACCTCCCCCAAACCGAAACAGTGTGCGCACTTCTTACCAATTAAGCTAACCGTTGGGGCTTCTACGATACTCCAACTTATGGAATTAACTCACCACAACAACCTACATAGTCAAGGATGTGTATTAGTTATGCATATTGGACTCTAGGATGGATTGTGTATTAAATTTTTTAATTTCATCGATAATGTGACAGATTTTCCCCATTTTCACCATTGTTAATCGGTTTCGCAAGGCTCATTATAGAGATGGGGTTTTGATTCTGCCTTGCAAGAGCTCGAGTCTTATGAATTTGGGTTCAGAACAACCAGATAAAATCCTATTATGTTGGTTAATTTGTTTCAAGGACATAAGGTGAATGGGACAATGACTTTAGTCATTCAGATTTCAACTTTCCATTTTACCATCTCTTCCAGCGTTTTTTCTTGTTACTGTTTCAAGTTTTCAACTTTAACGTTGATTTCTTCTTCTATGCATAGTTGTGGATTCGATGGCTAGAAGGTTTAAATTCTATCGTGGCTTTGTTCAACAATGTTAAGGTACGAAATTTTTTTTTTTTCATTGTTATTTTTTATTATGTAGCATTTCTTTATTTCTTATATATTTAACTCTGTTCTTTTTCCACGTTTGTAGGTTAAAGCTTACCCAGCTCGGAGTATGGACCGGTTTATTGGTTGGAGGATTTTGGCATTCAACTCTCTCCGGTAAACCACCAAATTCGGGTATCATTCCAAGGAATTGCGAGCGTTAAAAGGGAATAGTCCTGCGGGCTATCAAGCATGCAGGTTTTGAATATCCTGAAGTTAATTTTTTCTCTGGTACGGGTTGTGGTTGTGTTCCTATGCTGAGAATATGTTATTATTACTCACTGTTGAGGGATTTTAAGTGTATTCATATGAGTCTTATGATCACAAGGTTCTAATCCATTAGGGTTTAAAAGTATTTATATGTGTTATGTATAAATTCGAGAGGGTTCTTTAAAGCCTTTCTCGTTTACATAGAATTTAGATATTGTTTATATTACGGATATTGTGGGTTTATAAATGTGGAATCTAGGTTGCTAAGTCCCTTTTGATTACAAAGCTTATATTATTGCTTCTATTGCATTGTGTTGTGAATGGAATTAATGCATGTGTAAGGATTTTGTAAATTATTTGGGCATTAAATCGTTAATCTATGCCTCACATGGTTGATAGTCCTAAATGTTTTTGTATTGTGATCTTTACTATAATGTCCCTAAAATACATAAATAAATAAAACATTGTAGGGTCAATTTTACTACTAAGATCTGAGGGACATCTTATTCTTAACTTTGGAATTATAAAAACTTAATAGAGGCTATACCTGTATCCTTTGTTGTGATTGTGCTCATGTAGGTTATTACATCCTATTCTAACTATGATGTTGTTTATTGTCTTTTACTTATGCACTGTGTACTGTATCTTGATGTTGTTAAATTTGGTTTAATAATGCTCTTATGTTGCTTGTTTATAATGGATGTTATTTTATGCAACTTAGTCTTTATTTATTAAATGACGAGGCTAACTTACCTCTTCTTCTAAAGGGAAGGAGAGGCTAGATTTTTCCTACTGGCCCACTTGGAAAGGTAAGGAAATCCTACAATTTGGGCTTACTTAGTTATCATGAACTAATGCATGATGTATCCATGGTTATTGCAGGTGTACTATCACTAAGCCTATGCTGCTGCATAAAACAAAAAGGAATCAGACCTAGAACCTCGAAGCTCTCTAAACCTAAACACTAAGGGATGGAGGCATGGTGTTAAAACAAAAACAAAATACACAAGGAAAAACTGTAGAGAAGGTGGTAAAATATGAACTATGGTGGATGTTTAGCTATCGCATTAAATGGGCCATGTGAAGGCTGAGTGGATTCCTCCATGCTAGTTTCTGCATAAAACACACGCTATGGTTTTTGCACACATTCTTTCGCATAGTTAACTAAATGGAGAAGGGAGTCAAATCCATCGTTGGGGCTTCGCTAACAGAGGCATGGTCACAACGCTAATTTGAAATTATTTGAAACGTATGTATTCAACTTGTGATGTTTTAGAATCTTCAGGAATTTGTTTTAATGAATGGATGCAACATACTTTTGATTCACCTCTAGTTTTGTTCCAGGTTTTGACGAGCATGGAGCAGCTTCCGAGTGTGGCATTGAGAGGGTCATCAAGAGAATGACTGGTAAGCCCATATGAAATGGCCTTCAACCATTTGTTCGGTCATATGTGGTATTTGAAATACATGAGTTTCTATGTCTATAGGTGCAATGGCTTCCCACTCGGGAAATGGCAAGGTTTTGGGAAAGAATGAAGCTCACGCCTAAATCCCATATTTGGGGGTTTTTATGATTTATGGCCCATTCAGTAGTTTGTAATGTGGTACCAAATATGGTGAATTTACTGTGTAATTAAAATATTTTGTTTGAAATTTGATAGTGGTTTTGTTGTTCTATGGTTCTAGCTCTTCGTTGGTTTAATTTATGAAATCGTAGTTAATTTTTAATCTTGTGCGGACTTTTAATTGGGATAGTGATATCTTAAATGGATGTTTTGTTAATTAGTTTTAGAACTCTGTGTTTTCCTTTAAATTGGTGCTTTGTGTAAACAAGAGCATAAATGGAAAATGTGGTTTTATTATTTGATTAGTTTATTTTGGGCACATCGTTGCCAAGAGCATTGTATTTAATTTTATAATGAGGGTTTTGAGATATCAGTGTCATTGCTAACAATGACACTATGATAATGTTATTGATAAATTATTAATTGGATATGGATATAATTTGGGTTTATGCACACACTGTATTTTATGAAATCTTTAGAGTTTAAAGGGTTTTACCTCCGTTAATTTATATTGGTTGTTTTCAATATGGTGTTTCGCTTCTGTATAGAGACAAAGGGAAAATCCCGAGCTCAGTTCAATATTTATATTTTGATGTGGTTTAATATAGTTATAATGCCAACACTATTAATACAACCCTATGGTTTTGATGATTTCCGTATTATCACGAAACCCAGCTTTCCGATCTCACATAGCATGTGAATGTGGAATGGTTGATATATTATATTTATTTCCTATAATACATAGGAAAACTCACAACCAATGTTTATCGGATTTGATGTTGGGCTGTTGTTATTTTTTCTATTTCATTTAGAGGCTTAAAACACTCCCATATGGAGCTTATAGGATTTGATAATGGATTATCATTATTGTAAGTTTATTTAATTTAACTGGTTTATAAGATCCCAGTCAATGCTTATGGGACCCGATGATGGATTGTTTATCATTTATTTTCAGTTGGTGTGAAGGAATTCCAACCAACTCTTAAGAAGTTTCGATAGTAGTGGTGGAATGGTGTCATTATACTTTGACTTTGTTTAATTTAAGGTTTATGTTGAATTTATTTCCTTTCAAGAAATGTTAATAGGATTTCAGCCTTCATTAGCAGAATGGTGGTTTTGTCATGATTTATATATTTGTTGTAGCTTAGTTTATATATATATCAACACTCGTTGACACTAATATGCCAATGTTTCTTAAGGATTGGCATATCCTATTTATATGATGGTTTGAAGTTTTGGAGTTGTGGAAATTCGTTACATGGTTGGTATTTGTGGATGACTGCATATTTTATGGAATTATTTTAATGCTCAAATAATAGACTGTTGCGTATCATTTATGTGGTTTTTGTCACTAAGGGATTCGATCCTTGATTCACGATTATGTGTATTCGTTAGTCTGTAAAAGGTTTGTTTAACTGATAGTTGTCATTTTTGTTATAGTTGTGAGGAATTGTGAATGTTCTGTATTATTATACTTAAGGGTTTTAGTTTTAATCTGAGTTTATAAATATGCATGAGGGATTTATACATGTGTTGTGTTTATATTCTACATTTGTCAGAATGATTAGATATATATGTTAAAATGTTTGTGGGGATATAGGGTTTCCTATGTGTGGATTCAAATATTGTTTTTTATGTCTTGGGAAAATTTGTGGTCATTTAAAATGTTAAACCTAATCTAAGCCCTAACATAGATAGAAGATTTAAAAAATAATTTTACATAAACGTGATAAGAAATTTATCCTAGAATCTATATAAGGATTTAAACTGAGATTGTATCTTAACTAATAAAACAACCTAAACATTTATTCATACTAATGAGGGTTGAATTACAACTCCCAATAAAAAACCCAATGGTTGTGATTACCACCTGTAAACATAATCAAAATAGAGATAAGATATAAAATGTAGAAATCTCATACCTGCAATTATGTAGCTTGAAATAGCTTCAAACCCTGCACACTTCAACACCCAGAATTAATAAAACACTTTCTATCTCTGAGCTTAGGAATGATAACCAGATAAATTCTGGAACTACCATGTTCCTCCCAACCATGATTGAGAATCGTTCACGGTTCTAAATCGGATCCCCCTAAGCTGGATCCAACATGCAAGAGATATATAAGAACTAAGGGTGAGGCTATTGTTGTTTGGAAATCAGGCTTTGTATACGAGGACTTTGTTTTGGAAAATGCTCTCCAATTCCATCCATCAATAATAATCATATCCTTTCCCTTCTCTTGGGTTTTTTGTTATAGATATTCTTTTGGGGAAAATGGGTAGTTGGTTTAACTTCAGTTTAATCAGGAATTCACTATTTTCTTGAAAATAATATTTAGTTTTATTTTTATGTCATAAATATTTATTTTGTTTAAGTAGGAACTTTTAGTAGTTCCTACGAGAGCTTTAGAATATAATAGTTATTTAAATATTTTAGTTTATGATACAACATCTACATAGAATCTCACTTACTATTTTAGTTACAATTATTTCTTTATATATATATATATATATATATATATATATATATTCTCATATACATATTATATAAAATTTACTTATTATCATTTATTATTATTCATGCATCATATATCATAGTTATTTATTTTGATGCTTCTCTTAGTTTACATTGTTTCTTTCATGAAGGCCTCAAGTAGGGTTTGGTCGGTAAAATAGGGTAGGTAGCTATAGATATTCCTTGCATGTTGGATTACG
The DNA here is from genome assembly GCA_001517045.1 of Pseudotsuga menziesii. Taxonomy (NCBI): domain Eukaryota; kingdom Viridiplantae; phylum Streptophyta; class Pinopsida; order Pinales; family Pinaceae; genus Pseudotsuga; species Pseudotsuga menziesii. The sequence goes on from LPNX010116036.1 coordinate 64,328, forward strand.
TCTTATTCATGGTAGTTATCCTAGTCCTCGATGATAAGTAGATTTGAAATTTCAATTAATCAACTTAAATAAGTATGATGAGGGTCGGTTCTATTAGAGTCTTTCCAACTCAACACACTTACCTATAGTAACCCCTAGTTCTCTTCAAAGCCTAATCTCAACACTATTAATTTGGGCGTTACACTAGTGTAATTCCATAGCCTCTCACTCAACACTAATACTAGGATGCACTTGTACAATACACCTACGGATACAATGGCCAAAGATCTGATGATACATAGCTTATGCTCAACATCAATTTGGAGTGCTTCAAGGTTTATATCCAACACATCATAGAAATCAATCATGCATTAATTCTGATCCACAATATATCACAAATAATCATCTCAGTATATATTAGGGCTTGTGCCCAATCACATAATAATAAATACAGTACATCGGAGCCTATTCCGAGTACAACAACAATGTTCCTTGTCCCTCAGGTCCTATTCCCAACATATATAATCATATATAAGACAATAAAAACATCTGCATTGGATCACACCCAATATATCCATATAATCAACATAAATCATGTGCATTCGGGCATATGCCCACTATATAGACATAAACATAATCATCAAAGTAAATAATATACAGTGGGTCTCATGCCCAATATAGTCAAGGTCAAAATTTGGGATATTACATCCATCCTCTCTTAGAACAACACTGTCCCGATGTTCTATGGACTAGAAATGAAATCATGAAACAAGGCAGGGTAAGCCTCTTTCATGGTGGATTCATTCTCACATGTGTCCTTATCAAGACCAAAGTGCATCCATTGCACTTTTAGTTGGACAATAGTTCACATCCTAGGCTATACTTCTCTTTTTTCTAGAATGTGAAGGGGATCTCGCATAAAATCCCCTTCAGGTTCCACCTGTAGCAAGAACCAATAAATAACATGTTTAGTATCATATACATATTTCTTCAATAGAGATGTTTGAAAAATGTTATGAACCTTTATATGAGTAGGTAAAGCTAATTATTATGGTAATGGCCCTCTGTTGGATAGTATGTCAAAGGGTCAACAAAATCTTGGTTCCAAATTTCCGCACCTTCCCAAGATCAATGAGACTATTTTTTATTTTACTTTTAAATAAACATGCTCGCTAAATTGGAAGCCTTTATCCTTTCTTTTATTATCTACATAAATATTCTGGTGGTCTTTTGCTTCCTTCATATTTTGTTTCACTTTGGTGACTAACTTTTCTAGTTCTTTTAGTAAATATGGCCCTAACATGAGCGTGTCCATCGGAATATCCCAAGTTACCGGTGTCTTACACTTTCAACCATAGAGTACCTAAAAGGGAATCATTTTGGAAGAGGTATGGTATCCGTTGTTATATGCAAACTCTATAATGTGTAGATAATCCTCCTATTTTGTGGGTTTGTTCATCACGTACATTCTAAGCATGTCCTCCAAAATTGGATTTACTCGTTTTGTCTCCCCATTTGTTTGAAGGTGGTAGGAGGTAATAAAATTTAACTGTGTCCCTAAGCCGGAGAATAAATATCTCCAGAATCTACTCATAAACTTGGTACCACGATCTAAGATAATTTCCTTGGGTATCCCATGCAATCGAAATATCTCAGCAATGTGAACTACTTTGTATGTTGACTCAACTAGAATAAATTGTGTCACTTTGGACAACTTATTAACCACTACAAAGATGGAATCATTTAGCTTCTTGCTCTTTCAAAAACCTGTCATGAAATCCATACTCATCACCTCCCATTTCCATTCCAAAATGGGTAATGGTTGTAGTAACCAAGAAGGATGTTGGGGCTCAACTTTGACTATCTAACACTCTTGGCATTTTGTGATCATGAATAGTGCTATGTTGTACTTTAACTTAGTCCATGAAAAGTGTTTATTTACTTTTGATATCCCTGGTTCCCCGAGGAGCGATATTGATGGAAATCAATTACAATGTTGGACCTGATGTCTTCTCCCTATGAAACATACAGTCTCTCTTTGGACCACAATACTCCTGTCTCCTCTACCTTATATTGTTTTCTTGTTGGAATAACCTATCCTCCTAAATATTTTTGAGGAATTCCACATAGAAACGATCAACTCTAATTGTCATTCTAATCCTATCATGCAAATCTGAATTGGTTTGGCTCAAATTTACCTCATAAAACATATTATATCGTCCACTTAAAGCATCAACGACTTTGTTTTGTTTTCCCTTTATGTGATTTAAATAGAAGTGGTACTCTCTAAGGAAGGAAGACCATCTGGTTTTCCTAGAATTTAGACATGAGTGGTCGAACAAATACTTCAGACTCATTTTGTCTTTATTTAGGGGAAACTTCTTCCCCATGACGTAGTTGCTCCACATATTCAAGGTGTGCATAATGGTTTCTAGCTCAAGATCATGTGTGGGATAAATATCACAAGTTGATCTTCAAAAATATCCTTACCTGGTGGTATACGGATCGCAAGTCGATCTTCAAAAATATATTTTCTCCTTCAACTTGATCGAACAAATCATCGATCCTAAGGAGTGGGTAAAAAATATTGATGGTCATCTTATTTAGTTATCGGTAATCGATGCACATTCGCATTGTACTGTCCTTTTTCTTTACAAATAGTATAGGTTCTTCCCAATGAGACACGGTAGGTCGGATATAACCCTTCTCTATCAATTCTTGTAACTGTAACTTGAAATCCACCAACTCTGGTGCGCTCATGCGATATGGGGATTTTGAAGTCGGTAATGACCCTAGTGTCATCTCTATGGAAAAATATAAGTCCCTCTTTGGTGGTAGTCCCAGTATTTCCTCATGAAATACATACTTAAAGTATACGAGAACATGAAAATTCTCAATTTGTTGTTCTCTCTCAGCTTCTAGATCCTCGATGTTAAATAAAAAACATTTGGAGGCCTTCCTTATAAATTTCATTGCTTGTAAGGTGAATATATGTCTAATGGAAACCTTCTTGGGTATGCATTGAATCATTTTTTGATCCCCTTGGCTATTTCTGCATAAGATTGAATCTTTTAGACAATCAAGCATCGCATTGTGTTTTTCCAACCAGACCATCCCTATAAGTACGTTATACGATCCTAAGGGTAATATATTTAGATCTACCTTAGCTGGAAAAACGTTCATGTCTATCTCGAGGTATTTGACTAGTTCTTAAACCTTTATTTTTGTATCAGTGGCTAGTTGTACCAACAATGGTTTCTCATGTTTCACTTTCTTTAGTTTACATGTGTCCAAAACCTTGGGGGAAACATAGCTTTGACAAGCATGGGGATCAATTAAAATTGAAATAGAAGTGTTTGACACCTTACCTTCTATTTCGACGATAATGACATGATGGCCTACTTGTCGGTCATCAAGTGTTCCATATATCCTAGGTGTACTAGCCATGTCTTCTATTGTTGGGTATTCCTATAAGTTATGTAGGACTCCATTAGTCTTGTTTGGAAAATATTTGACATAATGGGGCCCTTATCATTTCCAACAGCTAACCTGTAGTGGGGAAGTATTGGCTCCTTTGTTTTCTCCTGGTTTGTTGGTATTTCATGTGGGTATATTTGGTCATACACCTATCTTGTTCAAACTTCTATTAAATGGAAAACTATTGTTATGTTTTATGTATGGATGTGGTTTAAAACCATGTTTTTCGGTTTTCTGAGAAGGTCCTAGACGTGTATAGATTTCCATTTATATATTTCATGTCTCAGTTGTTCATGTTTGTAAGAAAATATAGCCTTGTGAAAGGTAGTGTCTAGATTTTTGGGCATGTGTAAAATCCCTCTTACATGCCCTAAGTATTTTCTAATTATTTAATGTTATTGTACTCATTTTTTTGGTGAGGAGCTCAAGGCCAAGGCCCCACCAGTAAAACCTAGTAAGTAGGTGATTAATTCCCTAAACCTCTAGGTTTAGGAGAACAAAAAGTATTGGCACAATTTAAAACAACTGTAAAATAATCCCCTATGGAAGGATAAACAATAAGGGAAAACTTGGAGGTCGAGAAAAGGTAACTAGGTATCAGCACGGTGTCGATGAGGAAACCATCCATCGTCCTCACCTTCGTCCTTAAGGCACTTATTAGAAACTAGTCAATTTCTCACGCACTTAATTGGGAATTTACTTATTGGAGATAGGTGAGCCTAGGGCTCGAACATGAGGAAATTATTGCATAAAAGAGACTTGATAACCAAAGAGTAACTACAACATGTAAAAATAAATAAGAAAATAGATCACAAGGTTACTTCCACCTCACATTAATCAAGGGAATTGGAAGGAAGAAGACATGCATATTATATATAAAAGGCATATATATATATATATATATATATATATATATATATATATATATANTATATGGAACACTATATAATAGTAGAACATTATATATAGGTGGAACAACATATATTAAAGGAAATTATATATATTGGAATTAATATAGCCAACGAAATTTCATATATTATACATATATGTAAATTATTACCCATATTGATGGAGTATTATGTTACGCTAAGTATTAGTCAAGGTATTGGACCCATTACCTAATTTTTAGCCATCATTTAAGGAGGTGTTACTATTTCATTATATTGGTATTAACTTTTGGGAAGCATAGACTCTGGAGGTGTTAAATTACCCTCACTCATAGTCATCGATTGTGGAGATGCTACCGGAATTCATAATTGTTGATTATGGAAGCATTAGGGTTTTAACAAGTTATATATATTTGTTGTTAAAAGTCATGGGGGGTGGGGGGGAGCTCGGAATTATTTTTGGAAAGAGTCTCTATGCCATAAGGGAGAAGCTCTGTTGGTGTTGGGACAAAATCTCTGAATTTTGTTTTGAGAGGAAATCACTCCCTGTTAAGAAGGAATGTTTGCATTGTTCTGAGAGATTCTGGCATTTTTGAAAGGAAGTTCATACACCTTGAAGGAAAGAGGAGCTCCGTACTTTGGAAGAGAGACTGATCCCCACATCCTTGAGGGAAGGTATAAGCGATTTTCCCAAAAGGTGAACTACTAGCAATGTGTTTTTATTTCACGTTGGATCTGGCATTTTCTAGGTAGTTGATATATATATATATATACACCATGTGTTAGGGTCTGATCTCTGTGATTTCAGCCTGTGTGTTAGAGATTGAAATCTAGGAGAACCCAGAAGCATCATACGGCTGAGATTGTAGCCTCTTATGATAAGTAACCCTTTATATTATGCCTAGACCAATGAATATAGCCTGTTTTAAATCGAAATATATGGGAGTCTAAAAGCGCCATACAACTCAAATGAAACCATCACATGAAACCGGGTATTTTTTGTATTTGTTTGGATGCGTCTTTTCTGGCTGTGTTGTAGATTCCGATATGTTGGTTTGTGAGAAAAACCCACAAATTGTTTGAGATCATTATGTATTTTTTGTTTTGCAATATTAGAGTTGAGCCTTCTGTCTTCAGTTTCGATAATATCCTACCCTCTAGATTCGATCTGGTGGGATGCTTTATATGTTTTCTGAATGCATTTGGTTCTGCATTTTTTATTAATGTGTTGTAGCTGCAACTATTCTCCCCCAATTTTCATGAATTTTTGGGTCCCTCCTCATGATTTAGCATTATTATTGATCGTTAAACTCTTGAGCCTTTTGGGCGTACTGTCTTTTCGAGTAATTTTGAAGATTGATTGTCGGCCTGTTTAAAATTGCCATGTTTGTTTTTCGTGTTGGGTCGCGGACGTGAATTTAGTTTCCTAGCTGAGGATAAGTCAAGTCTTTTGTTTTTTAAAGCTGCTGTTTCGGAGTTAGAACGAATTTTCAACCTTTGCTGATTCTTAAAACTGTTTCAGCATTCATTGTTTTTTGGTTAAATTGGCGGCTCATAACTTGCGTCTCTTCCACCGTTGCGGATCCCAAATTGATTAGCCGTCCGAAACATAAAGAGCTCTGACTGGCGATGTACGTTTACCTTTCAATCATGCACCCAAATCCTTTTCTCTTCCGTCATTGCAGCTGAGAAAGCCTTTTTGCATTCGATGTCAAAGCCTTCTAACTTCCGACCAAAGTTTTCCCGCCCACGTCGCATGTCTTCAGCCTTTTCCCTTCTGTCGTTGTGGCTCTCAAATTCATTGAGATTCCGAAAGGGAAAGGCATCCAATTTCTGATTCAAATTTTTCCCACCCTCCCGTCGCATGCCGGTAGCATTGACTCTTCTGCCGTTGCGGCCGGGAAAGCCATTTGGTTTCCGATGTTGGTTTCCTCCCGATTTCCGCCGTTGGTTTTGTTATCACAAGCCTGGAGAAGAATGAGGTAGTATAGTCGGATTTTGTAAAATGAAGGTGGTGCACCCGACCATTTCCTATGGATTAGTCGTTCAGTAAGTTTGGTTTGCTGCTATGGTTTAAATGCATTTCCCACAAATGATGCTTGTTGTTTGATTGTAGGTATTTTCCAGAGATCGGTCAAGGGAGGCAGACCATTTGATGAAGGTAGAGCCGAAACCAGTAGGATTGTAATATGGAAAAACAAAAGAAAGGACAAAATGAAAGGTGACAAAGGAGCAGTTCTGAAAGGTCTGGCAGTTACTTAGCCAATCATGGGCAGGCATAGAAAAGATAAAGGAATATGAAGCATTGGGGAGCTGAAAGGTCATCCGTTTCGGGGGAAGCCCAAATGGTCTATGACTGTAGTTTAAATACTTTAAAGTTAGAATTTAGAAAGGAATTTTTCCCTAGAAGAATTGGTAAACCATTTTCCTGTAAAAGGAACTATTTTGTTTTACAATCAGAAACTGCAATTTTGACTGCTGGAGAAAGTGAAATGTGGAATGTATCAATGTGATTTAATGAACAATGTTGAAGGGGAACTATTTCGTTTTCAGCTGTGTTTCATCAACTATGAGAGTGTTTAACTTCCTGAACCTATGTTCTTGTTGAATGCTTTTTAGTATATTTTGCGATGTTTTCCACTGTGACTAATGAATGTTGTTCATAAAACAATTGGCTAACTGGTTGTTCAAAAATCTGAAACTGTTCATGTGTCCTGAAAGAAGTGTCAGGTATCTATAACTTTTCATTATGCATGTACAAAATATATTACTCACCAATGAATGATAATTCTTCTCCCTAGGGATAGTTTAGGTAGTTAGTTAATTTCTTGTTGTATGTGATTTGGATGCTAGTGGGCCTTAAGACGAGAGGTAAGAACCTGCGCATCACATTGTGACTGTTCCTCACATATTTATCACCCTGCATTGTTAATTAGGCACTTGCATATCATACTTAAGTCAAAAAATAAAAAATACACGGTGGACCGGGCCGCAACCGGTAAAGCCTTTGTTTTTGTTACTTTGACCTACGGTAGCCGGACCTCAAACTGGACGGATTCCCTATACCAAACAGTCAACGGGCTAGTTGGGAACGTTGACTGGGGAGAATCCCTTACTGTTGTTGCTTGCAAATTTCGGGGCCTCAACAGTTTTGGTGCTAGAAGGAGGGCCGTCAGTGCATGGCTGGCCGAGGAAACCCGTTTTCCCGAGATTATTCCACTGGTAATAGTACTGAAAGCAGTGGGTTTCATAATCCAATTTCAGAAGAAAGAGAACATCTATATTCTGTTGGTAACAAAATTGTTAATGATCTGAGAAGACACACCAGGGCATACGTAAAGAAGATTGGAGGATTTCCAATCATCCCTGAATTTCCCAGAAGAGAGTATAAAAAGAAAGATCGTCCTATAGAGGAAGACTCAGTGTTGGTTGGAGACTGGGAAGAACTTGTAGAGACAGCCTTACAAGAAGTTGTGCTACCTTTACACAAAAGTTCTACAGGCCCTATTACAAGAAACGAGAGGACAACAATCAGTCTCAACCTCCTGCGCATAATACAGCATCTATGAATTTGACAGAGATAGGGATGGAAAAATTTTGCACTTTCCACCAACAACCCCACTCGGAGAAGAATTGTTCGCAATGGATAAATTCAATGACGTTGTTCATGAACCAGATGTTGGATTCTATATTAACTGAAGAAGGAGATGAGGAAAGAAAAGAAAGTACCGCTGCAACGAACGAGCAAGAAGAGGAAACTATAGCTTTATGGAATTTCGTTTCCTTATTTGATGCTGAAGAGGAAATCAATGTAGCAATGAGTAGCCAAGGGTTGATTAAAGACAACAGTCTTATACTTCCAAAAATCAAAAGGCTGCAAAGAAATATAAAGAAATATCAAAACAGACCCTCAGTTGATATAGTTCCAGAACTCACTATTACCAGCCAGGATCCTAGGCAGAATGATGCACGAGCCAAGACAAGTGAAGAAAAGATGAATGCTGATAAACCTCACCACATTGAGCAGCCGATGGACTATGACATCGTGCAGGATTTAAAGAAGATAAAAGCAAATGTTCCACTATTCGAAATGTGTAAAGTGCCGCAGCAAAAAGAAAGACTGCTGAAAGCACTTGAAGCATTAGATGAGACGTTGCCCATGAATAATCAACCTCAGGAAGAAGAAGAAATTGGAGAAACCAGTGTTGGAAGAAAGTCGAAAAGCAAACATCCACCTTTCCTCCTCACGTTTGAAATTTTCAATCATAATGTACATAATTGCTTGGTAGACTCAGGGGCATTAATTAATGTTATGCCCATATTAGTGTGTAAAAAGATCAATGGGCAGCCTAATCCATCCACGTGGAGGGTGGTTCAATTGGACAGAACGGATGTAAAGGTAATTGGTGAGATGGAATATGTCCTAGTCCGTCTGGCATCTAATGACAAGGTATGCCAAGTTATTAACATCGTGGTGGCCGATATACCAGATGCTTATGGTCTTGTCCTGAGCAGAGATTGATCAGCAAATTAAATGGATATTTCGCCTCAGATTGGTCGCATCTATGGTTGCCATACAAAGGGAGTCCAAACCAGATTAAGATTCTAAGAGAACCTCACATGAAGTACAACGTTACTCAACTAGATGAGAAGAATGCATTAGTGGATTCCGTTCTAGGAAACTATTTTATTGAGTTGGAACCTGGCAATTACCAAGCAGAAGAAGCCAGCAACACATCCGACACTCAGCCTGATCTCCTTCGTTTCTCATAGGCTGATGAGATTGAGTGTAAAATAGTAGACTTAGTGGTAGGAATAGATTCACATTCAGTAGTTAGTGATTTTTGGACTTTGTTTTTTGATGGCTCTAAGACATTAGAGGGGTCAGGAGATCGCTGTGTCCTAATCGACCCCCAGAAGAACAAACATTTTCTTTCTTTTAGATTAGATTTTGATTGTACTAATAATATAGCTGAGTACGAAGCACTGGTGCAGGGACTAAAGAAAGTGATTGAATTAAAGGTAAGTAATCTTAAATTCTTTGGGGATTCTGAAATTATTGTGAAGCAAATCCGAAATCAAATACATTTTGTTTCCCCTCACTTGAAAGCTTACCAAAATGAGGTATGGGACCTGCTTAAATGTTTTAATGCATTCAACATTATTTCAATTCCAAGAATTAAAAACGCAACAGCTGACCTATTGGCCACATTAGCCGCTAGGCTCATACCCACTAATAATCGATGTTCTGTCAAACTGCTTTTCAGGCCATCAGTATCGGATATGATCACCAACTTGCAAGTGTTCGATGATGATCAGCAAATAATAGAATGCTTGAGGAATGACGAGGTCTTTAAAGGAGCCATTATAGATGATGAGGAGCATCAGGCTGAGATGAAATATGACAATTTAATTCCTAAAGGAGTCAGAACGTTAGAAAAAATGTTCGATTTGAATGAAAAGTTCAGAATACCAGCCAACGTGAAGACCCATAGCTCATCTCTACAATTCGAGCTGATAAATTTAGGGACTAAGACGAATCCCAAATTTGTGAATCTCGGCGAGTGTTGTTCACCAGCAGAAAGAGACAGATGCATCAGTCTATTTAAACAATATAAATATGTTTTCACATGGACGTACGAATATTTGAAAACATATGACACCAGCATCATCAAGTATGTCGTCCCCATTAAAGCAGGCGTCAAGCCATATCAGCAACCGTTAAGAAAAATGCATCCAAAATTGGAACCGCTGATTTAGAATGAAGTGAAGAAATTATTGGATGCTAGAATCAATTTCAAAGTCAGACACTCTGAGTGGGTATCAAATCTGGTACCAGTAAGGAAAAAGACTGGAGAAATCAGACTCTGTGTGGATTTCAGGAACCTAAACCGTGCATCACACAAGGATAACTATCCTGTTCCACCCATGGAGCAATTGCTACAGATGGTTTCAGGTTCTGAACTGTTTTCATTATTAGATGGTTTCTCTGGATATAATCAAGTATTAGTAGCCGAAGAAGACAGATTGAAGACCATGTTCATGACCAAATAGGGAGCCTTCGCCTACAGGAGAATTCCCTTTGGTCTTATAAATGCTGGAGCAACATTTCAGAGGGCTATCGACATAGCTTTCCATGGATTGATTGGCCGAAGTGCTGTAGTATACCTTGACGATATTACAAAATTCTTGAAGAGAAGAGGAGAGCATGCGCTTCACTTAAGGCAAATTTTTGAACACTGTCGAAAATATGGCATGTCACTTATTCCTAAGAAGTGTGTGTTCGCTGTTATAGAGGGAAAGTTGATGGGTCACATATTTTTGAAGAAAGGAATCTCTATAGATCCAGAAAGAATTAAGGCTATTGAACAAATTCCCTTGCCCCATAATAAAAAGGGGATGCAATAATTTATGGGAACGATAAACTTTGTGCAAATATTTGTGCCTGATTTTGCTCAGATTGTCAAACCAATACAGCAGATGGTAAAGAAAAATGCACTATTCAAGTGGACTGAAATTGAGAAGAGCGCATTCAGCAAAATCAAAACTGCTATCACACATGCACCATCCTTGAAAATCCCAAATTTCGACAAAGATTTTATCTTGTATATCTTTGCATCCGATGATTCACTAGCAATGGTGCTCACCCAAAAGGAAGATGGGGGGGATGAATTCCCAATATCCTTTATGAGTACTGGTTTACAGGGGGCCGAATTGAACTACCCAGCTGTTGATAAACAAGCTTACACTGTATTCAAGGCAGTAAAACAATTCAGGCCTTATATTTTAAAAAATAGAACCAAGGTAATCGTCCCCTACCCAACTGTGAGGTCTCTTCTTATACAGAAGGAGTTGGGAGAAAGAAGAGGCAACTGGGTAATAGATCTTCAAGAGTACGACCTTGAATTCAAGCCATCATCTATAGTTAAAGGACAAGGGTTGTGCAAACAGATGACTGAAAATGGAAAATATGAAGAACACACCTGGGAAGATGAAGTCGAATTACATGTAATGGAGCTATGTCCTTTGTTTACAGCTCTTGAGTCTTGGTATAGAAACCTTGTGCATTGCTTGCAGGCAGGGTTGTTGCCAGAACATTGGATTTCCAAGAAAAGAAGGGTGCTGCGTCTTTAATCAGCCTCCTATCAACTTGTTGAAGGAGTATTATTCAAAAAGAATTATGATGGGGTTCTTCTCAGATGCTTAGAAAAGGAAGATGTGAAGAAAGTGATGGCATAATTCCATGAAGGTCCTGCTGGAGGACATTATTCAAGGGATACCACAGCCCACAAAATCCTCAGGGCAGGTTACTATTGGCCTACACTCTTTAGAGATGCACACGCACATGTCAAGAAGTGTGATATTTGCCAAAGGTGTAGTGGGAGACAACCTAAAGCCGCAGCACCCCAAAATCTTGTGATGATCACGGAGCCATTCGAGCAATGGGGGCTGGATATTATTGGAGAAATAAAACCAAATTCCTCTATGCAGCACAAGTACATTCTCACTGCTACTGATTATTTCACTCGCTGGGTCGAAGCTATCCCACCGTGCAAGATAAATGAAGATGAAGTCATCAGCTTCCTGCAAGATCATATCATGACCAGGTTTGGAGTTCCAGTTTCATTAGTTTTTTATAATGCTAAGTATTTTTCATCAATTAAATTGACTACTTTTTCTCATGATAAAGGGATAAAATTGCATTATTCTGCTAATTACTATCCACAAGGAAATGGCCTAGCTGAATCCTCCAACAAAAATCTGATTAGAATTTTAAAGAAGACTGTGGTAGAAAACCAGAGGAGTTGGCACTCAGCATTACCAAATGCCCTTTGGGCCAATAGGGTCACCCCAAAGTCTGGAATTGGAGTGTCTCCATATACCCTTGTCTATGGTAAAGAAGCAATCCTTCCTCCCAATATCATGCTGCCATCTTCCATACTAGCTCAAGAGTTTAGGGGGTCGGATGATGAAGTTCTGCAAATAAGAATATATAATCTCCTAAAAGAAGAAGAGGCTAGGTCTAAAGCCATAGAATGCTTTAAGCAGTAGCAGGAGTTAGTTAAAAGGTGGTTCGACAAGCATAAAGCTGGAACAAAAGACTTTGACGTAGGAGACTTAGTCCTCAAATGGGATCACCCCCATGATGAGAAAGGAAAGCACACTCAATTCCAGCAGTTGTGGGTAGGTCCTTATCAGATAGTGGCAAAGCTTAGCCCTTCTACTTATAAGTTGCAAGATATGCAAGGATGGGAAGAGAACTTACCAGTAAATGGTTTTGTTCTCAAACCTTATTTTTCCTTATTTTCTGTTAAGTTCTTCTATTTTGTATATAAATAAGTTGTTTGGCTGTCTTTTGGGTCATGTTTTTCAGTTTGTTTGAGTTTAAGATTTATTGATTTCAATAAAGGGAATGAACCTGCGGTTGCATGGGGAACAGCCAAAATTTTTGGGATTAATAAACGTTTTTGGGTATCAAACTATGTGCATTGCTATTTATGTTGCTAAAAGAACTTCTTCCAGTTTAACAGTTTTCTCGAATAAACCTTGTGTGCATTGAAGTCATGCTTAACCCCTGTGAAATAAACTGGATTCGAAGAGTCTGGAATACTATGTTGAGGCTCCATCCACGTCACACTTAAAATGTTCTAAGGAGCGACATCAGAAGACCCATGGAAAGGAGCAAGGTGAATAGTATATTAAATATAAATGATCCCATGCCAATAAATGAATTCCAAAAGGAAAATAAGAATCAAAAGAAAATTCCTATGAAAGCATCATACATCAAAGCAAATGTTAAATGATAAGTACTAAGTGGCCGACAGATCCCCTCCGTCCGTGAGCTAGACATGAAGTACACCGCTCACACAAAAGGACACTATGGGATAGAGGATCCTGAATTAAAATTCAGTAAGAAAGGCATACAGGAAGACTCATATGAAAAGGGACAAAAGTCCAGAAGCACAGAAAGTGCTAAAGTGGCATGGGAATGAGGAACAAACGAATATTTCTGTTTGCCATATGCTACAATCCTATTGTGTCCAAGCTATCCGCTACCTGAAGACAAAGGTAATAATGAAACTCATCTTCTGGCCTCAACAAAGTTATCTGGACTTGAAAATATTGGTTTCCACTCTCCCTTATTGGACTATCATCAATGATTAAAGGTACACACTTCTGTCATTTGAGAAATCTGGAAAGCTGGAAGAATTCAATAGATGCATTATTGTTAAACAGTCTGTCACCCAAAGAACACTCACCCAGAGATCTAGGTTCACCCAGGTAATTGCGAGTTGTTGTAGCTGCAACTATTCTCCCCCAATTTTCTTAAATTTTTGGGTCCCTCCTCATGATTTAGCATTATTATTGATCGTTGAACTCGCGAGCCTTTTGGGCGTACTGTCTTTTCGAGTAATTTTGAAGATTGATTGTCGGCCTGTTTAAAATTGCCATGTTTGTTTTTCGTGTTGGGTCGCGGACATGAATTTAGTTCGCTAGCCGAGGATAAGTCAAGTCTTTTGTTTTTTAAGGTTGCTGTTTCGGAGGTAGAACGATTTTTTAAACTTTGTTGATTCTTAAAACTGTTTGAGCATTCATTTTTTTTTGGTTAAATCGGCGGCTGATAACTTGTCTCTCTTCTGCCGTTGCGGATCCCAAATTGATGAGCCGTCCGAAACATAAAGAGCTCCAACTGGCAATGTATGTTTACCTTTCATTCATGCACCCGAAATTTTTTCTCTTCCACTATTGTGGCTGAGAAATCCTTTTCTTGTCTGATGTCAAAGCCTTCCGACTTTCAACCAAAGTTTTCCCACCCACGTCGTGTGTCTTCAGCCTTTTCCCTTCCGCCGTTGCGGCTCTCAAAGTCATTGAGCTTCCGAAAGAGAAAGCCGTCTGATTTCTGATTCAAAGTTTTCCCGCCCTCCCGTCGCATGCCGGTAGCATTGACTCTTCCACCGTTGCGGCTGGGAAATCCATTTGGTTTCCGATGTTGGTTTCCTCCCAATTTTTGCCGTTGGTTTTGTTATTACAAGCCTGGAGAAGAACGAGGTAGTATAGTCGGCTTTTGTAAAATGACAGTGGTGCACCTGACCATTTCCTGTGGATTATCCATTCAATCAGTTTGGTTTGGTGTTGTGGTTTAAATGCATTTCCCACAAATGATGCTTGTCATTTGATTGCAGGTATTTTCCGGAGATCGGTCAAGGGAGGCAGACCGTTTGATGAAGGTAGAGCCGAAACCAGCAGGATCATAAGATGGACAAACCAAAGAAAGGACAAAATGAAAGGTGACAAAGGAGCAGTTCTGAAAGGTCTGGCAGTTACTTAGCCAATCATGGGCAGGCGTAGAAAAGATAAAGGAATATGAAGCATTGGGGAGCTGAAAGGTCATTCATTTGGGGGGCAGCCCAAACGGTCTACAGCTGTAGTTTAAATACTTGAAAGTTAGAATTTAGAAATGACTTTTTCCGTGGAAGAATTGGTAAACCATTTGCTTTTAAGAGGAACTGTTTCGTTTTACAATCAGAAACTGCAATTTTGCCTGCTGGAGAAAGCGAAATGTGGAATGTATCAATGTGATTTAATGAACAATGTTGAAGGGAAACTATTTCGTTTTCAGCTGTGTTTCATCAACTGTGAGAGTGTTTAACTTCCTAAACCTATGTTCTTGTTGAATGCTTTTCAGTATATTTTGCGATGTTTTCGAGTGTGAGTAATGAATGTTGTTCATAAAACAATTGGCTAACTGGTTGTTAAAAAATCTGAAATTGTTCATGTGTCCTGAAAGAAGTGTCAGCTATCTGTAACTTTTCATTATGTATGTACAAAATATATTACTCACCAATGAATGATAATTCTGCTCCCTAGGGATAGTTTAGGTAGTTAGTTTATTTTCTTGTTGTATGCGAATTGGATGCTAGTGAGCCTTAAGACGAGAGGTAAGAACCTGCGCATCACATTGTGACTGTTCCTCACATCTTTATCACCCTACATTGTTAATTAGGCACTTGCATATCATACTTAAGTAAAAAAATACAAAATACACGGTGGACCGAGCCGCAACCGGTAAAACCTTTGTTTTTGTTACTTTGACCTACGGTAGCCGGACCGCAAACCGGACGGATTCCCTATACCAAACAGTCAACCGGCTAGTTGGGAACGTTGACTGGGGAGAATCCCTTACTGTTGTTGCCTGCGAATTTTCAGGCCTCAACGTAACCCTTTCTTCTCCTTTTCTTGAAAATCTATGGTGATTCCATAGCCGGTGATGGGAGTACCTTGTGTGCATAAACAGACCCAAGCCTGGGTTGATAGCAAATTTATGCCTAGGTATTTAAAGCGTGGACTGAGTTACATATTTTATGGATCCAGTGTTCACAATTTTTTTTAGTGTCTAGATCGGTTATGTGGGTATCGAGTTGATTGGCCATTTCATATCCGACGTCTTTTTATTTTAGCTATGATAGCTATGGGTATCGACTCAATGGACAAGCGTTAGGTTCTGAGTAATATACTTATCAATACCAGAAAAGTAGTTATGTGACCTCCATGCATAGGCCCATTATGTGGGTATCGAATCGTATGTATTGAACAAGGAAGGAGTTACATAATTTATATATTTCAATGAATTTAGATTTACAATATTCCTTGTCTACGATCACGAATCCAGTAATTGGATGTTACAAAGTATAGATCCGATATATGAGAGTATCAAATCAATAGGTAGTTGATAGGGTCTGAATACTTGTAATTATAGATCTTTGATCAGTAAGATATGTAGTATTAGAAATAGGTAGAGAAATCATTGGGTTAAACGTTTCTCGAGCTTGGCATTGTTGTTGATTGCTACTAGCAACAATCGTATAAATATTATTATTAATTAGACTGTGAAGAATAATAGATTATGAAATTATGAAAAGTAGTTTGTTGACCACTACCATTGGTTACATATCTATCATAATCTGAATAAATTGGAGTTTGAACTTACGTGGTATAAAAAAAACATTATCGAATTTAAACACGGCCTTCGATTCTGGTAGTAGGGAATTATCTCAAAAATAAAG
Organism: Pseudotsuga menziesii; assembly: GCA_001517045.1. NCBI lineage: Eukaryota > Viridiplantae > Streptophyta > Pinopsida > Pinales > Pinaceae > Pseudotsuga > Pseudotsuga menziesii. The sequence goes on from LPNX010116036.1 coordinate 80,736, forward strand.
CATACTAAGAGAATATGGCGTATCTGCATTTATGATTTTACCATATCTCAAGCTGTTTGCATCTCCATCTATGGGGTTCAAAATCAGTTAATATTGTATTGTTGTAAAACCTTTCCACCTTTGCGTTTGATTTAAAATGAGATTGGTAAGGATTGTCGTAAGCACTTCCATTTGAAATATTTTGTTTTATAATATATGTATATGTATTATAAGGATACCATTCCTATGGATATATATATATATATA
>LPNX010116036.1:87954-119394 GCA_001517045.1 Pseudotsuga menziesii
TTTACGTTATTTCTTTTATGAAGGCCTTAGGTAGGGTTTGGCCGGTCAACTAGGTTAGGTATCTCTAGATATTCCTTACATGTTGGATTACTTCATACTCGTGGTATTTCTTCGAGTCCTTGCTGAGAAGTAGATTTGAAATTTCAATTAATCAACTTACATAAGTATGATGAGGGTCGTTTTTATTCAGAGTCTTTCCAAGTCAACACACTTAATTACAATAACCTTGAGTTCTATTCAGAGCTTAATCTCAACATTATCAATTTGGGTGTTACACTAGTGCAATGCTCGAGCCTTGCTGTCAACATTAATACTAGGATGCACTTGTACAATACAACCAGAGATACAAGGGCCAAAGATCTAATGCTCCAGAGCTTATGATAAACACAAAATATCATAACCCATGTTCTTCAGATATTACGATCAACAAAAAATCTCATAACCCATGTGCTCCAGGGTTTATACTTAACACATCATAGAAATCAATCATGCATTCGGTATTCTACACAGTACATCAAAAATAATCATCTCAGTATATATTAGGGCTTGTTTTGAATCCAATAATAATAAATCCACTACATCGGGGCCTATGAAAAGTATAACAATAATAGTCCTTGTCCCTCATGGCCTATTCCCATCATATATAATCATATATAAGATGATAAAAGCATGTGCATTCACTCATGCCCAATATATCTATCTAATCAAGACAACTCTTGTGTAGTGGGGTAGACACCCAATATATAGACATAAACATAGTCATCAAAGAAACTCAGATGCAATGGGGATCATGCTGTGTAATATCCCAAATTTTGACCTAACACTAATGGGCATAAGTCCCATTGCATATGATGATGCTTTGATGTTTATATTTTGTATATTGGGCATAAAAACTTCACTACACACGAGTATGATGATTTGTTATATATATTTGGGTGTAAGCCAATGGATATGTTTTATTTAGCATATATGTGATTGTATGTGTTGGGCGTGGATCCTAAAGCACATGATTGATGATATTTTATGTTGAGCACGAGCTCTAGAGCACATGAGTATATTTAATTTTTTTGTTGAGCGCAAGCTATGGAGCACATGAGTTATGAAATTTGTTTGTTGAGAACAAGCTCTAGAGCACATGATTCTTTTGATTTTTGTGTCCAATGCGAGCTATGGAACACATGAGTTATGAAACGTTTGTGTTGATCATAAGATCTAAAACACATGAAAATATAAGAATTGGAAGTGTTTGGAACAAGCCCTAAAGAATTCCAAATTGATGTTGAGAATAAGCTCTTGAACATCGAATCCTTCGCCATTGTATCCCTAGGTGTATTATACAACTACATCCTAGCATTAGTGTTGAGTGAGAGGCTCTTGAATTGCATGAAGTGTAACTCCTAGTTTTTAGCGTTGATTGTGGGCTCTGAATAATCCTAGGAGTTATTGAAAATTATTTTTTTGATTGAAAATGACTCTGATAAAACACCAACCTCATCTTACTTATTTTTAAGTAGATTAAATGAAATTTCAAATATTTGTGTCTCATCAAGCACTGAAGAACTACCACGACATACAAGGTAATCCAATATGCAAGGAGGTTCATAACTTCCTAAGTTAGTTCACCAACCTTACGTGAAGTCCTTAACAAAAGAAATGATTATAAGCCAATGAAAGTATCATGTGATAGGGATCATGCTATATCATACCTAAAGTAAATGATAACAATGATATATGTACATATCTAGTTTATTTATGTTATGAATAAAAGAGTAAGCATATGTATTCGTAATAGTAACTATAAATCATAAATAAAGAACCTATGTATTATTATTTACTAAAATAATTAAATAAATATTTAATACCTAAAGAGTAAAAATAGGAACTAGTCAAAGAGTTCCTAAGTTATGTTAATAAAATTGTAATTTCACATAAATCAAGTAAAATATTATTTCAAGAAAATAAATGATTCTTGATCTAAATGAAATTTAACTGCTCTTTTTCCTAAAGATGGTCTATAAAGACCCAATCCAAAGAAAGGCATGGGGATCTCCATTCTATTCAAGCTCGTCATTATTTTTCTAATATTTTTGGAGAGCATTCCAAAAGAAAAAAAAAAATTGATTCAGAAGCTGAATTTTAGATAGGAGAATCCTTCTCTAAAGTAATTGCATGTTGGGACCATATCGGGGGGATCCAAATTGAAACCAGGAATGGTTCCAGGTCATGGTAGGGTGGATCGTGATAGTTTCTAAGTTATTCGGTTGATATATCTCAGGTGAGAATTGTCTATTTTCTTATTAATTATGTATGTTTAAGTGTGTAGGGTTCTAGCCATTAATCAACTACAATTTGCAGGTATGAGTTTTTTACATTCGCTAAGTTCTTATAGATTTTATTAAGTAGGGTTTATAATATTGATTGGAAATTGATGCATGGAATGCATGCCTTCAGCTTAAATTCAAACCCTCAACCTTAAAATCCAAAATGTTGGCAGATTTCATATTGCCAACGAAAATCTTTTTGTTTCCACATTCTAAGTAACCATAAACATCATATCATAAAACCAACCAAACATTAAAAAAATACTACAAACCATACTATAAAAACATTATAATATTCCTAAGTATCATTAACCCAAGCCAACCATCGAATCTTGTACAGGATTGACTACGGTCTTTTACATATTTCATTACATAAAGTATACATCAAATATTTCAACCACGCCAACCATCAAATCCTGTGAATGATTGGTTGTAGGTCATTAATCCATTACATACAATTCCAATGTTAACAACAAATTAAAATAAACCAATTACATATTCGAAAATATCAAAATAGATTCATTACCTATGCATCGCGCTCGTGGAATCTCATTAAACTAAACCATGAATTCACATTATAAAATCAAGAAGTATTCTATTACACCTCTTTTCATATAAATCAATTGCATCCAATATTGAATCCTCTGAGATGCCCAAACAAAACTAACAAACCACAAATCCACCTATTTATCTACAAGATGAGGATCGAATCTTGTAGGGATAAACAAACAACCCAATGCACTATCAATTATACCTTAAGGTTATAACCTCTTAGGATGCCCTAAAGAACTTTAAAAATAACCAACTATGTAACAAATACGACAAGATTTATGCTCTTTATAAATCATATGCACAGTCAACGTTTAAACCCTAAATATTTTTTTATAAATAAACCCAGGCTATGTATCCACGCTAAGAGTATAGCCAATATTAAATATTACACCCAAAAGGTAAACCCATCCACTAACTAATGCACCCATTTTATTCGCTACCCATGTCTACCAAAGCATAAATTACATAGTCGAATCATCCATGGTTCCATTGCAAGCAATGGCACTGTAAAATACTAAGAAGTGCATCATAAGAAGAAACGTGGAGTCATTACCAACAGAGCTTCCATTAAATATTTAATAAAAAAAATACATATTGTTCAAAACGAAAAAATTATACACAAAGCTGATCCAATCCATTAACAGTGTTTACATATCCAAAAATTACATATGGTTGAGCCATGAAAGGCCACACATTCTCATATGAATGCCAAGATTTTTATCCAAACTTTAAAAAGAGAAACGACTCAACAATGTTTCTTCCACAACCAAAATCCTTTGCTAAAACAAACAACGAAGGTAAGGCCTTTGCCAAATTCAGGGCTTACCCAAAGATTGGTTGTTCCAGCAACCTACTCCATTGCCAAGCAACACAGAGAATCCACGCCCTATCACCTACATAGAATGAAACTCTTCAATTAGGAGTATGCATTTTGAAACCAAAACCAAACCAACAATACGAAGTACACAATAACACTACAACATACATGTTCAAAGAGCATGGGAGCTTGCTCGTAACATAGCACGAGAAGCATAGCTTGCACCAGGATCTTGAGACCACCGTCACCTCCACCATAATGATAACCACCAAATGAATCACATTCAAAACCTACACGGTGCTTGTGGTATTCTGCCTGTGATTCCCAAGGTGCAATAAATTTTCCACCATGTCCACCATTATCATTTGAATCAAAACTCATCGTGCTATAGTTTGGTTCACGTTGTATCCACCATTACATACCCAACACCATGTCTTAAACCTTAATCCCTGCTTTGCCTTGCTATTATAAGGTTTCAATGGCATATAAATTATGCCATAAAGATAAAGCTATTACACCATATAGTCCAAAGAATATATTACCATGCATCTAAGCTTTCAAACCTTAGCATATAGTTTATATAATGAATTTTATAAATATTCATAAATATATTCTCATAAACATTATTACCATAGTACTTAGGAATAGTTTAGTCCTCCTTTCACATAGTCATGAACATGAATAGTCTAGTACCAATATCGTTTGTTGTAGATGTAGGATGCTTTTATTTCCACAATCATATGGAGAGTTCACTGACAAATCATATAACATACCTCAAAAATAAAATATATAAAAAAATAATTTTCTTTACATCCATATATCTACAGACACATTAATAATATACCCAACTATTATGAAATAAAACAAATAAAAACACACCATTGCTAGATTAAATGGTCAAATGCATCCTTGTATAATCATCCTCAAGCGTAAGGACCCTTGTAGAAGTCATACTTCCATCGTTAGATCCATTATGTAACCACAATAGATATTTCCGCAGTAAATTGAGGTTTTCTCCCTTTCGTGTTTCCCTTTCATCCTTCCACTACAGACCTTAGAAGTTGAAAATTTCATGAAACAACATTTTGGACTCTGTGCCTTCCGCCTTCTTCTTTATTCCTTCCGTGACAGAACTTGAAATTCGAAACTTCATAAAATTATCACTTGAACTTTCAGTTTTCCGCATTCCACTCTGGAACTCAGAAGTTAGAAAATTTATAACATAATCACTTAGACTTTCTACTTTATTCCTTCCACTTTTTGTCTTCTATTGCAGAACTCAGAAGTCATAAACTTCATACATCGATCACTTGAACTTTTTTATTTCTACCTTCAAATGCAGAACTCAGAAGTCAGAAACGTTTTACAACGATCCCTTGAAATTTCTTCTTTCCGGCTTCCACTTTTCACCTTTCGTTGCAGAACTCGAAAGTCAGAAACTTCATAAATCGATCACTTGTACTTTCTTCTTTTTGGATTCTGCTTTCTGCCTTCCGCTTGAATTAAGTTTTTTTGTACCTATTTCGTTGTTAGTTCCATATCTTCTAATAAATCAGATCCTAACATTAACATATCAACAGGACTGCTCCATGTGATTGTATTATTACACTTACGCCCATATAAAATTTCAAATGGACTCATACTTGTAGAAACATGGAAATTATTGTTATAAAAAAATTCGACCAACTGTAGGTAGTCTTCCCATATACCTGGTTTGTCCATAACATACATTCTTAGCATGTCCCCTAGAACTTGGTTTACTCTTTGAGTCTTCCCATCCATTTGTGGATGATATGTAGTACTGAAATTTAACTGGGCACCCAAGCCTTTAAACAGGGCTTCCCAGAAATTACCTATAAATTTTGTGTCTCTATCCGAGACTATTACTTTTGGTATTCCATGTAACCTGAATATTTATTTCATGAATATGTCTACAATACTAATAGCTTTGTAGGTAGATTTGACAGGTATAAAATGAGCGTCTTTTCTTAATTTGTCACCCACAACCATGGTGGAATCATGTTGTCTGAAATTCTTGGGCAATCCATTGATGAAATCCATATTAATGGTCTCCCACTTCCATTCTGGAATGGGTAGTGACAACAACAATCTTGCGGGGTGTTGATTCTCTTCTTTAATTTGCTGACATTCTAGGCAGTGAGCCAAACATATTCATCCACTTCCTTCTTCATGTTTGGCCATAATGAGTCTTTTCTGATCATGGTAATCATTTTATGATACCCGAGATGCCCCGAGTAGGGCCTTTTATGCAGTTCATCCATGACTGTCAATTTAATTTATTTTATGTTAGTTATATACAACCTATTTTTATACAACAATAATCCTTGTTGGTTTAGGCTAAAGTCTATTTTTACTTGTTTTTGTTCATTTGTAATATCATTTTCTTGTAACCTCTCATATTCTCCATCAAAATTTCCACTACTTAAAATATGGTCTCCTAGATCATATTTGTAGTTGTTTCTTCCACACAGTAATTTTGCATGTAGACTCAAAGAATCTGCTACTTTATTTTATTTTCCCTTTATATGCTTTATTTCAAAGTCATAATCACTTAGAAAGGACAACCATCTCACTTGTCTTACATTCAAATTAGGTTGATCAAATAAATATTTAACGTTTATGTTGTGTGACATAAGTAAAAGCTTTCTCCCAATTAAGTAATGTCATCACATTTGTAAGGCATGAATTATAGCAGCGAGTTATAGATCATCTGTCACATAATTCTTCTGAAGATCTTTTAGTTTTCTGGATTGATAAGATACAACATAATTATTTTGTAGTAATACTCCACCTAACCCTTCATTACAAGGGTCGGTAGATATGACGAAATCCTTGAATGGATCATAAATGTTTAAGATTGGGGCGTTGGTTAATAGGTGTTTTAATTTGGTAAAACTTCCCTCACACTTTTTATTCCACTCAAATTTTTTTCCTTTCTTTTGCAAAGAAGTTATGGGATAGGCAACCTTATAAAATCCTTCTATCCACTTCATGTAATATCCAGTAATTCCCATAAATGATTTGATGTCAGACACAATTTTAGGAACTGGCCATTCCATGATTGCCTTTACATTCTATGGGTCGATTGAGATTCCCTCCTTGGACACAATGTGTCCCAGGTATTGAATCTGGTCTTTTAAAAAGTCACACTTCGTTAACTTTTCATAAAGTTTTTGTTCTCTTAAAACTTGCAAAACTATTCTTAGATGCTCTTTGTTTTCTTGTCCATTGTTAGATTAGATTAATATGTTGTCAATGAAGACAACCACAAATTTATGCAGATAGTTACTTAAGATATTGTTCATTAAACACATGAACGCAACAGGTGTGTTTGTTAACCCAAAGGGCATCATGACAAACTAATAGTGACTATAAGGGGTCCTAAATATTGTTTTAAAAATGTCTTCATCATTTATTCGAACTCTATGATAATCCAACCTTAAATCTATCTTCAAAAAGATAGTTTCCTATGGAAATGATCAAACAGATCATCTATATGGGGAAGCAAGTATCTGGTTTTAATAGTCATTTTATTTTGTTTATTGTCATCCATAAATAATATTAGTGTACCATCTTTCTTTTTCACAAACAAGACCGGTTCTCCTCATGGATACACACATGGTCGAATCTACCTTTTATCAATTAGTTCTTGCAACTGTAATTTTAATTCAGTGAGTTCGTTTATGTTCATTTGATATGGAGATCTCTATGCTGATACTGCTCAAGGTATCAGATCGATTGTGAAGTCTATATCCCTTTTCTAGAGGAATCCAGGGACTTATTCCACGAAAATATATTCAAACTCCTTTAAAACAGGCATGTCTTCGAGTTTAGGTTTTATATCTTTTTTCTTATTAGTCATTATATATAGTGTGAATAACTTACATCTGTTTCTTACTGATATATTCATTTGTAGAGCACATTTTTCTCTAATGGCTACCTTCCTAGGAATTCCTTTTACTTTTACATTATTTCCATTATCATCAATACATGTAAAAGTTTTATCAAAACAATTTAGAAAAAATTTAAGTTCTTCAAACCAATCCATTCCTATCAATAGATCATAAGATCCTAAAGGAAACATACGTACATTCATATGTGTAAGGAAATCATTCAACAATATCTAGCTAAGACTTATCAAATTTTTCTGGTGCCAAATTGCATTAATCAATGACTCTAGGTGAAATATAACTCATGCATGCACCTGGATAAATTAAGATAGAGAGAGTTTGATTTTTTATCATACCTTCAAGTTTGATCGTGGAAGTCTAGTGGCTTGCCTGCTGATTTTCTAGTGCATCACATATTCTAGGCATGCTCCCGACCATATCCCCAACTTTCATTGCTTCCTGGATAGAATGGACATTAAACTTCTGCTTGCTCACTAGACAGTCTTTAAAGTAGTGTGGATCTCAACAATCGCAACATTTTAAGTGTTCTTTTTGTCCTAGGTTTTTATTAGGAATAGTTGAGGGTACTGTAGAATATTGAGGTTTAAAACCTTTGTAATTACTACCCTTATTTGCTCTGTGGTTATTTCCCCTATTTTTATAAAACTTAGTTTGGTTTCCTTTAGAATCAAAATTACTTGGCCTTTGATTTTTTGAGGCTGGTATATTTTCTCTCTTTTTCTTTTGATCAAATTAGAAGTTCACCTTCCTATTACTTCCTCCAATGTCTTTGGATTCATCCTATTCAATCTGTTCTTTAAACATGAGGGGAAGGAAGTGAAAGAACCATTTTATTTTGGGCCTCTCATCAATTATGTAGGGGACATAGCGAAGTAAGCTTAAGAACTTACTACAGAGTCATGGACCCTAAGCTTAGTTCATAAAACTCCTTGCATTTTTCTTCATAGTAATGTTCAAATAAATATTTTCTTTTAAACAAATTCTTAAAAAAATTTCAGCTTACATGCCTTTCTTTTATACCCTTAACTTTCTTTATGTAGTACCACCAAATATCTGCCATTTCGGTCAGATTATAAATGGCCATTTTTTCCTTCCAGTCATATGAGTAATTATATATCTGGAAGTATTTTTTCATACCAGACAACGAGGCTTCTTCTTCCTCGCCCTTATCAATTTCCCCATTAAACATGGGTGGTTTTATTTTTTTGAACTCCCAAGAGATTTCCTCATAGTGTCTGTACTTTTTCATCCTTTTATTTTCATCACTCCTTTCACTTGACTCTTGAGTTTTTATGTGATGTTTAATTGACTCTTCACTTAAAGTGTCAGAGTTATGGCTAGAAAATTCCCGCTTCCTACCCTTATATTTATTGTATGAGGAAGTTTTAGGAAGTTCCTGATCAAAATCCTCATTTTAATTATTTTCCTTCATTATGAATTTTTTCTAATAGGATAGTGTTTAGTTCTTCTTGAGCCTTCAAAATTCTCTCATTATCCTCTTTAACCTTTCTTAATTCATATCTTAGTTCATTCACAGTCCTTTTTAATTCAGATTTATTGTCCTCACATTCATTTAGATCTATCCATAACTCTCCATCCTTAGAGTACCCTCTTCATTTAAAGGTTGTTCTAGGCAACGTTCCTCTTCTACAAACATTCCCACATCTGCCATAATTCCTCAAATAATATTTTTACTTCTCTTTGCTGTGTAAGGGAATTTTCAAGAAAAAATAAAGATGATTTAGTTTGATGTTTTCTATAGTAGTTTTGTGTTGAACCTATTCATGCCTAGTGCTCAAACCATCACTTTGATACCATATGTAACATACCTCAAAAATCAAATTTATATATCTTTAATTCTTTACATCCATATATCTGCAGACATATTGATAAAATACTCAACTGTTATGAAAGAAAACAAATAAAAATACACCCTGTTTATATTAAATGGTCAAATTCATCCTTGTATAATCATCATCGGGCATAAGGACCCCTCTAGTAGTCATTCCGCCATGGTTAGATCCATTTTGTAACCCCAATAGACATTTTTGACCTAAACTGAGCTTTTCGTTCTTCCGTATTCTCCTTTCCACATTCCTCTGTGGACCTCGAATGTCAAAAAATTATGAAACAATATTTTAAACTCCCTGCTTTCCGCCTTCTACTGTGAAACTCGGATGTAAAAAATTTATAAAAGAATCACTTGAAATTTCTCTCTTTTGCCTTTTGTTTTCCTCCTTTCACTGCTAAACTCGTAATTCATAAACTTCATGACACGATCACTTAGACTTTCTAATTTCTTCCTTCCTCTTTCCGTCTTCTCCTGCGGAACTCGGAAGTCAAAAAATTCATACATCGATCACTTGAAATTTCTCCTTTCTAGGTTCCCCTTTCCACCTTCTGCTATGGAACTTGGATGTTGAAAACTTGTTAAAATGATCACTTGAACTTTTTTCTTTCTGGATTCTTCTTTCCACCTTTCACTGCGGAACTCGAAAGTCAGAAAAATCATGAATCGATCAGTTGAACTTTCTTATTTCCTCCCTTTTCCTGCCTTCCACCATAGAACTTGGAACTTGGAAACTTATTAAAACAATCACTTGAACTTTCTTTTTTCTGGCATCTGGTTTCCTCCTTCCCCTGTGGAACTCAGAAGTGAGAAACTTCTTAAAACGATCACTTTAACATTCTTCTTTCTAGCTTCTGCTTTCCACTGTAACATCCCTGTTGTATACCCCTAAATATTTTGTAATTTTGAATGTTTATGGTACTTGTTTTCTGGTGAGGAGCTCAAGGCCAAGGCCCCATCAGTAAAACCTCAAAAATTAGGGGATTGAATTTCCTAAGTTGTGAACTTCGTAGAATTAAGTCTTTGACACAACTTAAAGATGGGAAACTAAACCTACTAAGGCTGAAATTTAATGGTTAGGAAACCATGATTTTGATACCGTATTCATATGTATCATCTAGATTGTGGTAGTGTTAGTTATATGGTTCGTGCTATAGGGATTCCTATTTCACCATAATTATTCCAGAAATGATACTATAGCTTAGTTATTTAATTCTAATTTGGTTAAGCCATGATAGCGAACAATTACAATCATACTAACCTCGACGTATAAGGTTAAGGATGTATAAAGTTTATGTATATATATATATATAAAGAGAGAGAGAGAGAGAGAGAGAGAGAGAGAGAGAGAGAACGAAAAATATCATCCTATATACACAGATATACCTCGTGTAATATTAAGTGGTGATGTACCAATTACGTGGACTAATATATGTTGACATATATTAACTTATATTATACCTTTATTAATTATGGCGTGATATATATATATATAACCATATGTTCGTAACCCTAAGCATAAATTTGATATATATATATGTGTGTGTGTGTATGTATCAAAGCTATTTGTTGAAAAAATAAAGCCTGAAGGGATACTACATGATTTCAAATAGGGACTTGCCATTTTTCCTAATCGAGGAGATGTGGTTTCCATGTAAACTCTAAATCACTCTCACCTCTCTATCTATGAGAGAAAACATTTAAAATTATACCCTTGCTCAATTGGTGATTGGAGGTGGGTAACTGACTCATTTAAGAGATCTTATTTAAAGGTTTATGCGTGGATCCTTTTTTAGATTTTTCACCAAGACATAATCCCTTTAGAGTAGGTTGGGAGTATCTATAATAAATACAAGCAATAAACAAATAGTGGGGGAAATCCCAACTCTGATGTCGGTTTTCCCCACACTATAAGTATGATGAAAATGCAAAGTAAGGGGATCTGCCTTATGAAGTTGTATACTTTCACAAGGGGGAATTTTGGGGAAAGCATGGAACTTCTACTTATAAGCATGCATCCCTCTTTTGGAAGGGATGGGGGAATTAAACCATGTTTCAAGGCTTGACTCCATGAGTGTGTGATTCCACCGGCACATCCTAGAAAATCGATAATGGTGCAAATCAGATCTTGCACTACCTTCACATTGCTGGTATCATTTAGTTTCTTCATCGAGTAGGGCATATCACTCAGTTTTAAGAATGCGCCTCCCTTTTCTGCATGGAAATTTCCTCGGCCTGGATTGCACATTGGTTCTTAATTGGGTAATGTTAACTTCTGTATGTGTTTCCTTCATCTACGGTTTGGATCTGTCTTGATCCTTGTAAGAATTCTTAAACAATGTGTGTGTTTTGATGGTCAGTACAAATCCTGGTATGCATTCTTAAACACTATCATTTGATTCGGTAAATAGATCTAAGTGTTATATATAGAAACCATGATTTTCTTGAGTGTGAATGTGATAAGAATATATGAGAATAGATGCATTATTATTGAGGAGTTTATACCCAACTATGTGTCGTTTTCAGTATATATCTAGCACTCAGTGTTTTGCATTTAAGAATTCCTTACAGATTTAGAAGAAAACCATAGATGCATTATTATCTAGGAGTTTATACTTAACTATATGTTGCATTGAGTATATATTTAGCACTTTGTGTTTTTCATTTAAGATTTCCTTGTTGGACTTTAATATGGATCTGATAAGAGACCATTCTTTCGCTCTTCCAATTTATATGAAATGCCTCTAATTGCTTACGATTGAGATGAGTTAGGGAGGCTAGGGAAATTGTAGTTAAAATGATCAAATGCAATTACATTTAGGTATGCTTGCGTTCTCATATATTTCATGAATGTGTTGTGGTTTATAAAGTATTAGTGTGTGAATGGAATGGTAATATATCGATGAACTTAACAGAAGCATTGATTTTAAAACCAAATTGATTGAATGCGATTTGGTTTATAGGGTTATTAGTGTGTGAATGGAATGGTAATGTATCAGCGATCTAAACTAGAACTTGATATTAATTCTTGCACATGATCTAGGAACTAAGATTCAATCTCATCAAAGAATTATTAACAATTACTCATGAATTGGAAATTTTTAGGAACAAAATAAGTTTCCTCTCTGTATATTATATAAACAATAAAGGATTACAATACCATGCATGAGCCATGGCTTAACTCAATGAAGAATTCTAATAACTAAGGGACAATTCGAATTCCCATGCATGAGTCTAGCTTAACTGACTCTTTGCCATGCAATACCACTCAGTTAACCACTTGACAAAAAACCTTAATTGACTCACCAATCCTAACTGAAGTTGGAGTGAAATAAATGACTTAATCTCAACTGAAGGAGATCAAACACATGTCATAGCAACCAACCATCAAGTGCTAGTACTGCATGACTCCAATAAACCTTGATGGGGTTAACTGAAGCTGAACTGACCATCAGAAGTTGGCGAAAGCGCCTAGTTCAATCCAGTTCATTAAATAATAATAAAATAATCAATAAATAATGATTAAATAATATATTTAATGCATGGAGGCGCCTTAACTGACTGTAACTGATTGGTTGAACTGAAAGTAACCCCCAGTCAGCAATTAGGTGCATGAATGTCAACCAGATCACCCCTGGAGTGCTCTAGTTAGCCTCCTTGGTTGTAGGAAAGGCTAAGTTAGCCTCCTTGACTGTAGGTAGGCGTGGGAGTGACTGGGATGATGGTAATTAATGCTCCTTGATGTCAATTAAACTTAGGATAGTGGTTTAACTAGGCCAATTTGACTGAAGAGTGTGTATGATGGTAAATGTCTCCAACACTTGACTCTAAACTAATTTTGATTGAATGTGTTTGGTTTATAAGTTATTAGTGTGTCAGTGGAATTGTAATTATACCAGTGATCTAAATAACCTTGAATGCCTGCATATTGTAGAGTCATAGGTGTAAGTGAATGCCTATTTTTTAGTCCAGAAATAGACATGGATTTATATATTTGAAATTTGTAATATATCGACTATCTGAACCGAAGATTTGATTTTAAATTGATTTGATCGAAAGCATTTTGGATTTATAAAATTATTTGGAATTGAAATATATCTGCAATCTAAACTAAATCTTGGATTCTAAACCATTTTTTATTGAATGTGTTTGGTTTATAAGTTGAAAGTGTGTGAGTGCAATTGTAATTATATCGACGATATGAATAACTTTGAATTCCTATGTATTGTAGAGTCATAGGTGTAAGTGAATGCGTCTATTTTTATTCAAGAAACAAAGATGGAATTATATATTTGAAATATCTCTATGATTTGAATGGAAGCTTTGATTTTAAACTGATCTGACTGGATGTGTTTTGGTTTATGAGTTATTAATGTGTTAGTTGAATGATAACCTACATGCGATCTCAAGAGAAGCTTTGATTTTTAAGGAAAAAACTGATCTGATTAACTGCGTTTGATTTAAAGTTATCAGCATTAGATTAGTTGGGTAATGTATGATGCGAGCAATTTGAAGGTTTGCGTTTAAATAGAAGCCAATGCCTACTTTCTAAATGGATTAACTCTAGATCTGAATGTTAAAATGTACCATTGTTTTATCTACATTTTGTATAGATCTAGTATTACCATCCTTCTACCTGTGATTTGAATTGAATCCATATTATTTGAACCTCTGTGTTTGAAATCGACGTTTATTTGAAGATGAAATATATCTGCACTATGTAATCCACTACGTGTTGTTTGGGAATAGATCAAGTGTCTGCATTCTATAATGTATAAATTCGTTATACTAGTTATGCATAGTATATTTCCAAGGGATGGATAGGAAATATTAGAATCTTATGTATGGGTTAGGATTGGAGTAATAGATACAGTGTCTTATTTTTACTGCACACCTTATCAAGAGCACAACAAGCCATTTGATTGTATTATAGGTTAAGTATCACATGATAGTAAAATAAATTTAAAGGTTTTATTCCATATAGCCAATGTAAACACGGTGTTTCGATCCCATGTCAAGAACACAATTGGGAAATAGCTCAGAACTACTCTCTGAGAGAGAGTCTATGACAATAACAGGAAGAAGGTATGGCAACCATGATGTTGCATATTGTAATCCATTTAAGCGGATTCGATATTACATGAGGTGGTAGTTTTGTGGATGTAACCCATGGATTGGGTGAACCACATTGTAATGTCCCCAAAAATTGAAAATAAAAATAAAAATTATAGGCTAGTGAAAACTACCCCTAAGTGGATCATTATTAGTCGTGCGGAATTACATGAGTTACTTATACTTTTGGTCTCTTTAGAAACTTCCCATACTATCTTGTTAATATCTTATCCATTGAGTGATTATTAGTTCATTTACTTCTTATGTCTTAATTTTGTTATTTAAACTATTTATAAATCTTCATTATTACTGTCGGTGAATTAATGAATTGTATAGATCATTGTTTTAATCATACACACATGTAATTTGTTTATTTAATAAAAACTAACTTAACTTTGTTGATGGGAACAAAGTGGTGGAGTGGTGGGACTCCTTTTCACATTACAATCTAAGAGGTAAGGTCATTCTTCATTATGTAGGCTTACTTAGTTCGTTTGAACTAAGGAACCTTATTTATTGACTTACATGTTACTTTTGCAACATCAAGATTATTTGGTTACTTGAAGCAATTCAGTTCCTAGTTATACTTCTAGTTCTGCCTTGCACTTTTATTACTGTTCCGTTTTATGACTCAAGTGAGCCCTATGTTCATTAATTATATTTCTTAGTTAATTAACTAGAAGTTGTGAATTAACTTACTGTCCTTACCATTATTAATTATCTATCTCTTGGTTAATTAATTATACTTCTCTTGTTTCTATTTTCCAGGTATGCCTTGGTTACGAGTTTGGAAACTCAAGCTTGTTCTTCCTAGCGAGGGCATCTTGGCATACTACGTTTGTCATGTTCCTAAATACTACAAAACCTAGACTAGAGACTTATGCACAAACGCTACCTATATGAACTAGAAAAGGGAATGTACCAACACATTACTTTGATGCTAGGGGGATAAAATGTAAACACTATACAATAGTGTTAAGTCTGTGCACACTTTAGAGTTGAAAGACTATGGTATAACTACCATGTCATTGGTAATATGTCGTCACTGGCATTCAAACGTGGTGAAAATATAGGATATAGTGTGCACCATGATATAACAAGGTTTAATATTATCACTTGGTTGATATGTAATATAACGATGATTCATAAACTATGGTGAGGGTTTATGAATGCGTTAATGGCCACCAGCTGGTGCCATGAATGCCATCGGGGTTTGTGAAAATGCTTGGCAAAGGATTTGGGCATTCGCTGTTTATGTATTATGTGGTTTCAAAATTGGGGTTTCATGTGGCTTCTGCACAGTTGGAGAAGGGAGGTGACCTCCATCGATTTGTAGGTAATCTAACCACCATACTCTATGTAAACACATTGTTTCGTTGTTTTATCCATGGCATGGTAATGCTTCTCATGCCATCATTGATTTGATTGCAGGTGAAAATGAAGGCACTCTAGGGTTTGAACAGAGAAACACTTTTGATTTGGGGTTGCTACTCCATGGCCATGGTAAGCCTTCTAGCAAGATATTACTTTCCTCCTTTCTTTCTGGGCATTTCTGAATTGGGATTCTTTACAGGGTTGGGGTTTTAGATGACACTTGATGACTCTACCTTCGAGGTTTGTAATGTAGCTTGATCTGGGTTTTGACTCTTATTGGGAGGTTTGGTAATTTGAGCAATGGCTGGACCATTACTCATAATGGTTCCATAGCTCATAGCTTGCCATTTAACATTATTAATATGTTGACTGTTGTAAAAGAGGATTCGTGCCTTACTATGTAAATATACTGCACATTGGATTTTATGCAAAGACTGTAATGTGTTTTGGTATAAGATGCATATGATTTTCGTTCAACATTTTTAATAGATTATACTGTGTAAATTCGAGACTATGTAGTTATTTTAATGCTACGTTTAAAATGTTGACTTGTTGGGTGCGATCGTGGCTTTAAGCCTCTAGAATTTACTCTATGTATAATGGTAACAGTTTGGTTTTTTGAAGTACGCACAACACTCAGTTTATATTATTTGTAATTTATGTTTGGGAAAGCTTCTAGAGCTTGGGGCGTTATGCCATGGGCTGCACCATTATTGCAATGGTGTCGTAGTGCATTGGCTTGCCACTGTAAGCTTTTTGTTACCGTTAATGGAAACAATGTATTGTACAGAGTGTTGTAATTTGGTTTTGTAATGGTTCAACATTGGTGCAGGACATGCCATGAATGGCATGTGCCTCTCCCAATGACTGCGATACCTTAGTTGGAATTTCAATATGTAATTTTTTATTTAAAAATATATGGCTATAACATACTGGGTTATGGGAAACCGATGATATCATTTTGGTTATTGTAGCACGACTGTGTGATTTGATTTGGAAACTTGACCATGGCCGCTGTGACTGGGTATACGACCTTCGGGATTTGGGCCTCAATGATACCAAATTGTAAAACATTTTATATGTAAGAATAGAAAGGATACTATGTATTAGGCTATATATTTTTTAAAGAACTACAGTAATGATTTATGTTAAGGTTATTATTATGTTATCCTTGGGTCACAGACATCCATGGGGTTCGATGTCGCGACCTCTGTTGGCATAACATAGGGTTTTCTTCTTAAGAGGAATGATTCCTTGTTTAAATAAGAACTATAGAGATGTTTTTAAGATGAATTTTAATTTTTCTTATGAATTATATTTGTAACCCATAAGGGTTGATACCACGACCTCTATTTATTAATACAGAGTTATATGAATTGTTTACTTGGTAAAATTATAGGTGGATGTTTATGATGAATATTATATGGGACCCTTAAAGATATAATGCATCTGATTTATGGTATTTTATTATAGATGTTAAGACTGTAGGTTTTATGGAAGAGTCTTGATAAGGACCACATGGATGGTCACGATATCCCTCTAATTAAATTTAATGTTTGTTCCAGTTATGTAAAGTATTTTGTTTTTAAATGATTATGTGGAACAAAACATGGAAGGGCTTTAATAATTTGTTTAGCTTGTTTATTATATCAAATCTGTTCTTAGTAGATCTAGTTTATAATATATAGTTGTATTAGTTAGCATAATTAATATTTTAATTAATTACTACTAAACTAGTTTCTTTAAAATTTAGGGAAAGCCTTTGCTGAAAAATGGAATATGTCACCAGAGTGTTCAATACAAAGAACAAAGTATAAACATAATACTAAGATCAAAACCTAGTTAATACAGGAACATTTATGAAAGATACAACCCTGAACATAAACAACATATAATAAAAAATTCTCCAGCCTATGATTAGTAAATTGCAAATACAAACCCTAGAATATTGTTAACCATAAAACATAACCATTAGGGTTAGAAATTACATTGCAGCCATTACTTAACATAAACAGTAATGAATCTTTAGGAAAGAAATAGAATATGCCTTCAAGGGTTTCATAGCTAAATTATAAGCTTTGTGAATGACTACACCTCCACACTTAAATAACCAGCATTAATAATTCAATGTAGATCTAAGCTCTGTTTGATGACCAAATCACTTGGAAACTACCACGTTCCACCAAACCATGACCCGAAATCGTTCCTGGTTTAAATCCAGATCCCCCGGAGTTGGACTCCAACATCCAATTAGCTTAGAGCTCCTAAGGTAGGGATTCCTAACTAGTAATCAATTCTGAATTAATCCTCTTTTCCTCGCAATAAAAGTTCTCGAAGAAAATACTTGAGAGCAAAAACATGCAGAATAATAATTCTCCTAGATAAAAATAAAATCCCCAAGCCTTTTCTTGGCTTGAGTCTTTATAGACAGACTTTTTAGTCAAAGGGGCAGTTAAATCAAGAAATCCTTGATTTATTGATTTAACCCTTCTTTAATTACTGGCGTAATTTTTCCAATGCTTAACTTAGGAACTTTTAACTAGTTCCTAGTTAATCTTTCATAGCTATTTCACAATTAATTAAACCTTTAATAATAAATAATAATTGGTGGAGCTTCTCTTCTTTCTTTATTCAATTATATAATTAATCATAATTATTTCTTTATACATACTATTTATAAATTACATAGTATTATAATACCTGTTAGCATTTGTCTTTGGGCATCATGTATCATGATCCCTAGACTTAATGACACTTCTTCATGAAGGTCAAGTAGATAGATGGCTTAGGTATACTACTAGGAAACTCTAAACATCCTTGCATGTTGAATTTCCCTCGTATAATGTGGTAGTTCTTTAGTACTTGATTAGAATAAAGAAATTCAAAATTTCATTTAATCACTTAAAAATAAGTATGATGAGATCAATATTATTCTCAAGTCATTTTCACTTGGAGGTGATTTTAATATTTTCAGTAATCCATAGTTCTTACTAGATCCTATTCTCAATGCTTATAACAAGGAGTTACAAACATAGTGCAATTCCAGAGCTCTCACTCAACATTAAATGCTAGGATGTACTTGTACAATACACCTGGTGATACAATGGCCAAGTATCTGATGCTCGAGAGGTTATGCTCAACATCAACATGGAATGTTCCAGAGCTTATGCCCAACATTTCCAATTATATTTTCATGTGTTCCAGTGCTTTATGCTCAACAAAAATGTAAGTACTCATGTGCTCTAGAGCCTCTTGCTCAACACAAAACATCCCATCGACCATGTGCTTCATGGTCCACACCCAACACAAAACATTTCATCAATCATGTGCTTTGGAGCCCATGCCCAACACAAGCAACATATATATACATATATTCATCCACAGTTTCCTTACGCCCAATATACAAATCAAATCATCATGTTCATATGCAGTGGGGTCTTTGACCCAATATAAAAATAAAACATCAATATAATCATCATGATCAATAGGCTCATGCCTATAAATGGTAGGTCCAAAATTCGGGATGTTACACACATACATTGGTCTTGTTCTTCTATTCTCTTCATTTATTTTATCTTATGTGATTTTGATATATCTAACTTATGTTCTCATGATAACAATGGTGTAAATTATCGAATGATTAATCCAAAGGAAGATTGTTTATTTGAAATTTATAACATGTTAAACAGTCTAATGTGGGATAATGGCCAGAGTTATTAATTAAAGTTTTTTGTCAATGTGTTAATTATTATACAAACAAGGATCTTAGGAAGGATTGAAATAATTGACTTTAATACAGTTGATTTATGATTTTTCGATGATGGATTATTATGTGTTTTAGTTTGTATATTACCACTCACAAGTATTAAAGATAGTTGTTCAAAGGTATAAATAGTCTTCCGAAAGGAATTTTTTTTAATGATATGGGGATGTTACATCTGCCTTTCATTGCAGAACTCAAAAGTTGGAAACTTCTTAAGATGATCACTCGATCCTTCAGCTTTCCACACCATTCATCCTTGATAAAAACAACCTTGATCGTCAATCTTTCTTGATGCGGATATCACATCTTAGACAACTCCAAGTTTCATTAACTTATTTCTTAACCCTCTCCATTCCGCATTCCTCCTAGGCTTTCCACACTATTGATCCTTGTAGAGATAAATTTGATTGTCTATCTTGCTATATGTGGAAATCGGACCTCAAGAGCTCAACCTATTTACTTGTCTTCTTCTGGTTTCCCACCTTTCTTATTCCGCAACCTCTAAATAACCGTCAATCTCTTTTACGACTTTAATCCTGACCGTTGATATGAATTCCTTTGTGTATTTCACTATCAAACTTTTGTGACCAATATCAATCATTCATCTTCTTTACAAGTGAATTCTCAACCGTTGATCTATTAAACTTGTGGATTGATGTCTAACCTCGTGGATTATGGAAGTCAGAATTTCAACCTTTCGGAGCTAAGCTTCCGCAATTTCGTCTTCCACACCTTTGTGAATCGTTGATCTCAAGGAAGACTAGATCTTAACCATTAATCCTCTAATCATGTTTAATTTTGAGAAAATTCAAGGGTTTTTGGTCTCATTTGGGGTTTTATTCACTGCAATTACTTGGATAGGGAAACTATCTTATTTCTTACAACTGAACCATTGTTCTGTTCACTGATCACGATTGAGAACAAATCCCCAACTGCTCTAAGTGGCTTATAGGATTTGTATAGTTTAATTACGGTTTTTCTCTATGCAGATCAATTCAATTTCAATATTCAAAACCCAGATCTAAACTATAAAAAAGTTTTATAATTTCATTTGGCAACCTGAATTCGTAATGTAGAATTAATAAATAATTCTAGAAGTCAAAGGGAACATAAATGTACAATAGGAAGATCTCATACCATGTAGTATAGAGGATCCAATCCATTACACTAAGAGCCAACATTAACATTTCAATCGGCATGCTAAAATCAAGAAACAAAATTAATGAAGATCTAACTGAAATTGTACAGATGGTTAAAAAACCTTTAAGATAGGAATAAGGTTTGCAATAGAGGATTCCATTTGTTATATGCTACTAATCAATTCTACAATTCTACAATTATTGAATTTCAAACCAAACCGATCACATATACATCCTACTGCATCTAAATCATTCAAAGAAAGAGAGTAGGAACGTGGAACCAACACTAAGAAAACACAAGTGGAGAAGTTATTCCTCCCAACCAACTCCCAAACTAGCCAAATTACTTGCTGCAAAACCCCCGAGCTTGTTTGTTGAACCACAAGAGAAAAATATCTTAATGTTCCATCTCTTGCATTACACATATGTTAATTCCAAATCCAGTGTTGGCCTCATGATGCCCATGGAGATACTATTAAATAGTATTTTTCCTAAGACTTGGTTATTTATGAGCCTCGTGCACTTTAACAACTCAACTAGGTTTGGAGACTTGATTTTTGGGGATATTTCCTCTTGCATCTTGATTTCTCTCTTAGTGGTATTTTGGATTTATCATTTTCCTCTTGCGGGTCAGCAAACACTCTTTCAACAGATATATCCACTTGTGTTCTCCTTCAAAAAAAAAATTTAATAAGGAATGTTTTATTACAAAAAAATGTTTTATTCTCGACCTTGTGTCAAAGAATAATGACATAATATTAATCAAACAATTTTCGAGGAAAAATATAAAATATTAAATGAGGGGGTATTACAAATCAACATGTAGAAGAGAAACATGATCCTGTATTACTTCATGACGAACTAAGTAATCCCCTTAAGTGATAGGCATCCTTACCTTTCCGAGTGGTACCTCAAGGTATAAAACCCCACCACTCCTCCCCTTTACATAAAGAGGTAATTCAACCTCTTATTAAATAAAACCATAAACAAATTTGAAGACATGTAATGTAAAAGTAAAATGTAACATAAACATAAGTGTCAAGAAATGTTTGCGACTAATAGACTGGGAAAGTAAACGTACAAACATGTCGAAGTAATAAGAACAACGCCAAGTAAAACAACATCATTAGATAGGAGAACACATAGAAGAAAACAACTTATGACACTTAGGTTCAGTATACAACCAAGCTTTATTCCCGAGAAGTTTTAATGATGTCCTTGAATTTGGTATATTAGCCTACCAAATATATTTATGAATCTTAAGGACATTACATGCCCAATATAGTCAAGATAAAAATTCAGGATATTACATTTAGAGTGTTTAATAGTGATATAATATGCATTGTTATTGTTTATGATTTTCACATCAAATTATCCATGACATTACAGGAGATTTGATCTCGATGGTTGATATAAAGAAATTTTTTGTTGTAAATACTATGTTTCGAATCCTTTTATGGATTCAATATCTTAGCAATATAAGAATACAATTGTGCTATTATTTAATGTTCTTTAACCTATTTACATTTTGTTAATACTCTATTATTTGATAGTTCTTTATGGAGAATGGCCTCGCAGTTTTTAAAGAGGGAATGCAAATAAGATAGGATGAATGTTCTCATTATGCACTGGTTTTCTTCTTGTAAAACCATATATATATATATATATATACACACACACACACACATAATCAAATATTCTTACAAAACATAGTATATGGAATACAATGTAAGTATATTTATATATAAAAGAAAAAGACTCATAATGTTAGGTTTAAAAAAAATATGTATACTTCATTATATGATGAGTAAAACTACTACCTTAACCTCAATCAAACTAATAAGCATAAAAGTACTATATTATGAAGAATTTCTTCACACTAGTGAAGTTAATAAAGTAAAAATACCAAAACCCTAGCTATATTAGAAAAACAAAGGAATGAAATATTTTTCTTAAAAATACTATATTATAAAACATATTTTTATAATCTCGAAATTATTGAAGTAAAATTGTCAAAATACTAGCGATATTATAACATAGAAGAATTAATTTTTTTCTTTCCAATCCAAACAAGTTGCTTAATAACTAATATTTAATATACGAGAGCTCAATAATAATAATAATAATTTTCGTCAAAACTAATTAACTCATTTTGAAAATTAAGATTTCTATAGTAAAATGAACTTATGAACAAAGGAAAAACAAAACATAAATTTACTTATCTCAAACCTTCATGAAACTGGATATGAGACTATCGAGTTCCACCCCACCCTAGATATTTGCAACTGTTCATAATTTTTCGACCCTTGCACACATCACCCCCAAGTTTAACCAAGCTTACTCGTAATCTATACTTAGGGTTGTTTGATGTGAATTTCTTGTCCGTAGGTAGATGTTTCCATCAATTTTCCTTTAATCAACATTCTAGATTTCCTTGTTTGAAAAAGTTTTCTCTTTTAGGAATCTCACTTTCCATGCCACACACTTGGAATAAAATGACTCTTGGTACTCATATAGAAATCTAGGCGAGACCTTTTCATGCAAGTAGGTAGCTCTCTCTCTCTCTCTGCATGCTCTTCCATCTACTATTCATTCTTATCTTGTTTATGGCATTTTTGAAGGGGGGATTGCTCTCTATTTTCCATTCATAAACTATGATGAGAGAATAAATTCAAAGGAGAGGAAGAAAGAATGAAATAAATTATTGGATTAATAAGCAATTAGGGTTTTCCTTTTATTTCCTCGCAATTATTTAAAATATTAATTATGATTATCTTATTTATCTTTTCCCTTTTCAAACTTTAATTACTCTCATAAGTCTTAAACCCCTAGTAATCATGGTCCCCCTTTTAAACTAGATGTCCCATATCAAGTTGGTAGAAGTATTAAGAAAATAAACTTGCAATTTTCTTACATAAATTATCATAGCTCATGATGACTCGCATCACTCATAGGTTCAAATCCTATGACTTAATCAAACCATAGTTTATATGCACAATGTGTTTAGGGGAAAACTTTTAGGATCTCACAAATCACCTATGACGCACATTGCAACCCTAAGTGCCAAGCATTAATTGATGATCACCTCTAGTAAGTCGGTATCCTCTTAATAAATCGTTAATTGACAATATTATGTTGTCCTAAGCTAGTAGCCGAGTAGAAAATAAATGCATTAATGATGATTATATTTCATTAGTCTACCATAGTTGAAATGAATTGGAAACATGCTTCAAACACTTAATGCAACTTGAAACCAATTGCTTCTCAAGTCCCAACCAATCAATGTGCACAAACAATTCACTTTGTTGGACAATATATTATCACGTTCATTCATAAATGGGGTGTTTTAATTTTTAAATAATAAGGTCACTATATTTTAGGTATTAGGGAGAGGGGAGGAGGATATCGGGGGTTTATAGGTAATGAGGGGAATAAAATGTTATATCTACAAAAAATATTGAATATTTAGTAAAAATAGGGTTCTTTTTAAATTGGAAATATGTATTGGGAACACGGGTGAAGAAAAGAATTTTTGTAGGTATTTACCAATATATAGTGAAATTATTCCAATTCTTCAATATCCCATGAAGAATGCGCAATGACATAGTTTCACTAAGTGAATACCTTGTTTCTATGTGTAAGGTCCATAGGTAATCTATTAACAGAGAATGCAACCAGATAATGTAGAATTAAATTGTGCACTAGATGATAAGAAATTAAAATTATAATTCAGCATTTTCACACTATTTTATAATTAATATAGTTTAATGATTGAAATTAGGGGATATGGATTTAGACCAATGTTGAATCGAAATGTGATTATGAAAGTCGATTTGAAACTTTGGTTAATCAAATGGTTATTGGATTTTGGAAATTTGATCATTGAAAGTTTGGAACTTAAGTCGTTTTAAACATTAAAAATTTGTTTATCATCATTCTAATTTCCAAACTGGTCGACTGTGCTTAGTTTGTACCTACTTGCACCATTACCATTGATTCTTGAGTCTATTTCAATTTCATATTTCTACCTTTTTCATGTTTTGGTAAATGTTGGAGTTATAGTAATCATATAGGGGGAGGGAGCTCATGCCATAGAACATGTAGCTTAGAGCTTTAATCAAGACTCGTAAAAGTTAGCAAATTTAGTTGTCTAGTTAGGTGAACATACGTAATTGTCAAGGCTCATGTTGGACAAAGTTCCTTGATCACTTCCCCATCGGGATTTACTTCTTCATTAAGAACTGAGATGTCGATATTTATGCTAGTAAGCGAGATGGTTGGTCACTTCCTCTTTGATTGGATTTGTGACTAGTTGATATTGATACTTGAAAACTAGAGTTCATCCATATATAATGAATGGCTAGATTGGTTTTTAAATATAGATGAATGTAGTTCTCAAAGGCCCCCAAAATTCATAAGAGGGAAACTTGCCTTCTCGTTTGATATCACAATTAGTATTTGCAAGACTCATGATCAACTCACATAGCCTATGAATTATGATTCAAGATGAAGAGGTACCTTGAAATGTTCCTATCAAAATGACAAGTTCAAATTGGAGTAACTCTTCTCCCTTTCTTAGGTTGATTCCACTATCTAGTTGAACCCTTGTTTAGGTTGTTTACACCATCACCATTGACACTTTCTTAGGCTACTTCGACCCTTTCTTGCCATACTAATTGATAAGGTATATGATACCCTCTTTATACTCCAAGGGATTTTTCTGAGCAAAGGATGTATGCATCCCTCATAGCACCACTAGCCCGGCACTAACATTCATAAGTGTACATCTCCACTAGAGAAAGAAAATATACCTTTGTAATGATTATTTACTATAAGGGAGTATGTCTCTCCTTTGATTAGAAGAGTTGAATGGGCCTAAACATATATGAATGGATTCCTTCCCTCAATGGATCTCTATATTGGTTGGGTTGCTTAACGTTGAATGATTTTTCAAGTATATGCATCACCAGTAGTTTATTGGTTATATTATTTTATAAGTATTTATTTGCTTCTTCTTTGAAAACAAGTGAATTTGATTATTCAAGTGATTCAAGATAACAGTTTTGTTATTCATGAACATATTTTTTAGGTTCATTCAATCTTTTGTATTTATCAATTTCTATGTTTAATGGACATTGTACAGATTCTATTTCATTTCATCCAACCTTTATTTTTTTTGCTAAAAGTTTTAGTACTTTGAATGTGAACCTTGATTGGTTATAAATGTTTTTCAATTGATTTTCTTATATTGCCACGTTTTTTTTATGTTTCTAACATTTCTTTTATATAGTTTCATGGGTTATTTGGGTTAGAGATTACTTATTAAAAGCCATAGAGTAAAAGAATGCAAATTTTGTCACTATACTTGGGAATGTGATTACATGTCTTTTAATAGACAATAAAATTTTGTTCTATTACTACACTTTCAAATGAAAACAATTAATTTATTTCAATATTTTATCATTGAAGCCTTAAATATATCGTAATTTTTCAAAATGAAATAAAACCATGCCTTTCAAATGTGATCCTTATGATCCTTCGGGTCAACTCAAAGAGGTCTACAAGTAACACAAAGGAAACTAGGCACCTGAGTGGGCCCAATGGTTAAGAACTTGTGTTATCTCCTAGGAGGTCACATGTTCAAAACCGGTGGGGGGTAGGGATGTCTATTTAGCCCGTTGTGACAAGGCTCGAAGGGTAGGCGACCCCTGGGATAGGTGCCCACCTATAGGCAATCCCTGGGATGTGGTACCGGGACGTCTCGGCCCCTGCTAAGTCACAAGTTTCTAGTATATCTGGCTTGCGGGCTGTTGGATATACCCTTGGGAGGTTGCTGTTCCCATGGTTAAAAAAAAGTAACACAAAGGAAACTACACATGTGATTGCATACAACAATGAAACTAACACAAAAAACTACAAGTTTAAGGTTGATCTCAAAGAAGTCGACAAGTAACAGAAAAGAATGTACACATTTGATTGCATACAGTAATGAAACTAACACAAAAGCTACAAGTTTCAACTATATATTAGATAGTAGTGAAAGCCACTTTTTCAATTCAACATAGCTTTTCCATGTAGATTGTGTACATTTGAACATTACGTTTTGTGATGCCGATCATTTTGTAGGATTCAGATTTGTAGGCATACGTGATATATGCAGCTTCTTTGAATATGGCCATTTTAATGTTTTTAAATTACTTTGGATGGTGTCCTAATGGTTTAAATAAAGTGTGCAAAATTATTTTGAATTGACGCGTAGTGCACTTTATTTAAAATAAAGTGTGTAAATGAGAGCATCCTATGTTGTGATAACGACAATAATGAAAAAAACAAAAACTAATGGTGAGTGTAATTTTAATCTTTTGTTTTTTAGGTTAGTGGTAAGAATAAAAAAGTATCTAATTAATATATGTTTAGATAGTATTTTTAATTTTATTGAGTAAATCAACAAAATAACTAGAGTGTAACAAATATATATTGAAGATTCATTTTTATTATTTATTAAATAGTATTTGTTTTATATTTTTTATTCTTTATTTATTATTTATGTTATATCTTAAATTGATATTTATCTAGATCGGTAATTAGTTTAATGTTTAGTATTTGTTCAATAGTCACCCACTTTTTCTAAAACTAAGTGATTAACTACCTATATCTATCAGTGTTTACACCTACCACTTGATTTCTCACTATGCTAACAGATATTAAAATGAGAGGAAAGATATCTTCTGCTTTTAAGTAATGATTCTCAGTATTTTCCTGAAATATTTCTTTGAGATTAGCATAAATGCTTCTGAGTATTTTCCTTAAATATTTTGTAATGTCCTGAATTTTGGACCTACCATTTATAGGCATAGGCCTATTGATCATGATGATTATATTGATGTGTTATTTTATATTGGGTCAAAGACCCCACTGCATATAAACATGATGATTTTTTTTGTATATTGGATGTAAGCAAAGTGTTGATGATATATATGTATATATCTGTTTTGTGTTGGGCATGGAACCTGAAGCACATGATTGATGAAATGTTTGTGTTGGGTGTGGACCCTAAAGCACATGATTGATGAAATGTTTGTCTTGGGTGTGGACACTAAAGCACATGATCGATGAGATGTTTTGTGTTGAGCGAGAGGCTCTAGAGCACATGACTACTTACATTTTTGTTGAGCATAAAGCTCTGGAACACATGGAAATACAATTGAAAATGTTGGGCATAAGCTCTGAAGCATTCTATGTTTGTAGCGTACCTCTTATACCTCAATGCCAATCAGGTGGAAAAATGGGTAAAAATTTTGTTTTCATTGTTACTACAAAAGGATTTAA
Source organism: Pseudotsuga menziesii (assembly GCA_001517045.1). Classification (NCBI taxonomy): domain Eukaryota; kingdom Viridiplantae; phylum Streptophyta; class Pinopsida; order Pinales; family Pinaceae; genus Pseudotsuga; species Pseudotsuga menziesii. The sequence continues at coordinate 116,143 of LPNX010116036.1, forward strand.
GTGTTAGTGTCAGCATTTACATAACATTGAATATGAAGCATGTTTAGTCAAGTTCGGTTACCTGCACTGCAACCAATCTTTTACCAATTTACATCCATCCTCATCATGAGGAAAAACCAAGCATGCAAACTACATCCATCTTAGTAGGAGTCCTGTTGATTCCTATTTGTTCACTTGATAACATCCTCTACGTTCTTTTCAAGACAATTTCAGCTACATTATCCTTCGGCTTAACAATATGGAGCCATGCTAAGGGATTAAGTTTTTCTTTTAATTAAGTAAGTATTTAGCCACCATGTTTCCATTGTCTAGTTACTGAGCTTTCATCCTCTTAAGCAAGGATCGATTCGACGAACTAATCAGGGTTTAAGTAATTGGATAGTGTGAGATGCACTCTCTTTCATTTCATTAGCATATCTTATAACTTTCAAGTATACATCATGATAATCCCGTTGATGACAATTGTTTTAGGTAACATCCCCTAAGATAATAATCATAACCACAAAAAGTGTAGTCCACAAGTAATACATATTCACATATTCACAGTGCCATTTAAAAACGTACAAAGGTGTAACAAGGAATCATTATGATAGTAACATTGCTCGATTTGTTATTTTTAAGATATTTCATCCATTGTAAAATGCTTGTGAAGCAATCATATAAGCACACAAAAACACACAAGGAACTGCAACATTTAGACACAGAAAACCAGAACGTAAAGAAATACGTGGTTCACCCAATCCTTGGGCTACGTCCACCAAAGAGAGTCACATCCCATGACATTTATTTCAATAAGCACAAAAAGTTACATTCTGCGACGTCCTTGTTGCCATAAGTACTTACAACCATTAAGTAGGTTATTGAGTATCAACCGTCTTAGCACAAGGTGGAAAAATCCCTACACAACCCTAGGAAAACACCTTACCATAATTTAGGACTGTTCGTATTAAATAAACTGCTCAGCATAGCTGAGCATACAACCGTATGTTTTGGCTCGACCGGAAGAGTACATTTCTTTTATATATATAATCATTAGAAGGATTTCTGATTCAAAGGTATAACCTTAAACATAAATCCTCATGCAGTCACAGATTACTAAAGGTCTTTAATCATTTCAGAGCTGGTTTTCTTTTCCTTTCTTACCTGCTAAAGGGTTTGTTAATATGCTCTTACCTTTACACCAACCCAGATACACTATCTTTCCAGAATTCCTTTCTCATCTAGACATTCTATTTAACAACCGTAAACCAGAAGCAACACATACAAGGTAGGCCCTACCTTCCAACTATGTAAATAACACCAGTTAAATCTGGATCTAGGAAATTTTAGAGTGCACTTACCCTCCACACAGAGAAATCCAACGTATACACACATCAAAAGGAAGAATTATTTGCCAACGCTGTGCGTAGAGAGACAGCGAGACTTCTATTCGTGTTGAGGATAATATCTATCCAACGCATGGGTGCACTAAAGCTTACCCAAAGCTGTGACTATGCTCTAATCATATCATTATTACAGAATGTTTTTCCAAACGACATGACCAAAACAGTATGGAATGCAGGCCACGCCCGACTCGAATTGACGTGGGATACTCTATGGCTAGGTTTTCCTTTACCCAGATCTCTGCAAAAAGAATTAGAATAGCTGCAGGCTAGGATCCATTACCCAATGCGCATATGTAAAGGGGCCAGAACAAATCTACCCAGATCGTCAGAAAAATAAATTGGACACTAAAGAAAATCGCTAGCTGGTCCCCTCGAATGGTGAGGACGACTATGGCAAACAAAAGATGATAATACGGTCTGATTCCAAACGTGGACTAGAATGCCGTAGACTTCAATTAGGGATATATATATATATATATATATATATATATATATATATATATATATATATATCTGTATCCTTAAGCATAATAAGGGCGTCATGGAAGAAAAACACAAGGCACACGCTGGCATACAAGCTGGACCCTCCTGTTGTCATCATGGGTTCGTACTTCAAAAGACTCCAAAGCATAGGAAAGGGCGTAATGCAAGAAAAACACAGCACACGCTGCTGTAGGAAGCCAGACCCTCCAATTTGTTATAAAGGGTTACCAATATAAATAACTTGAAGCATAAGGGCGTGAAATGTCATGAATTTAAGATAAGTAATTCAATCAGCCATACTTTCTACATCTGTATAAAGAAACCCCACACATAGCAACCAACAATGTTCAAAAGCAAACAGGCCATTTCGAGATCCATGTTCCAGGTCAGGTGAACATGATCCAAAAAAAAAACATACAGAGCGTGTAAACTATCCTTCAGGATCATGGAGGGTTCTAATAAATGATAGGCGTACTTACGAGAATGATATAGGGCAGAGAGAAGAAAAAAACAAAACCACAGTCATGGCACTGTTCGCGCCATCCACCATTTCTTCCTTTCTTGAAGCGTAGACCATAACGTTTTCCCTCGGACTTGCTTCCTTTCCATTTGGGAAAATGTGTGCAACTCATGCCCTGACAGTTGGTCACAGCAACTCGGAAAAACATCTCTCCAAAGGACAGAACGCGGCTCCCTTATTTCTCCCCCCGCGCCCCGCTTATGCACTGAACTGGCGCTTAAATAATACATCCTTTATCCCTAGCAATTAGGTTTCCTACCAGAAAAAGTAAACGGTAAAAATACCAGCAAGCTCCACCCATTTTTCCAAGGTGAATTGAAAAAAAGATACTTATGCCCGAGCAGAGCAATCAAGTCTTCTCTCTTATGCCAGAGCAGAGATAATAATATTTCTGCTAGCATGCCGGAAAAATTGCCGTATGCAGAAATGCTTTAATGCTATTGTCATAGTAGGTACGATACCACCGAGATAGATGCGGAAATTGTGTAATTGATATTTAAAATAATAGTTGTTTCTTGCTGGGTTCTCTCCAATCCCAAATCTCGCTAATCGTTGGTTTTCTCTCCCCCGTAACACCGCCGTGAATTCCCTCCCAAGTAATTATTAATTTAGGAATTAGGTAATGCTTGGTCGTTACATCTCTCAGCAGAAATTATTAAGGCTTCCTTAATACTTAATCTTTGTTGTTTTTCAAAAATTAAGACCTGCAGAGGAGGTAATAACGCCTCCTTAAAAGGTGGCTAAACATCAGATATCCAGTCCCATCAATTACTTATCATCAACTCCATAATTATGGTCTGTTATAATGTACTTATATATATATCCAATGTATGAAATTGCCCTCTCTATTCTAGTTTCAAGATA
>LPNX010116036.1:119553-243061 GCA_001517045.1 Pseudotsuga menziesii
GTCCTTCATATATACTGATATATGAAGCTCATTTCTTTCCTTGTTCTTCCTATTAAAAATTCATGACTAATCGACCCTGCCTTGTCGAAGTCAATAAGAGCGTAACTCTCCTCCATCCTAGCTCAAACATACCTATAGCTAAAGGATAGCCTATGGTAGTTTTAGTTTGGGCTGATTTCGGAAATAAATAGGAGGTACCTAATCTTACCCTTTGCCTTCATAGGCTCAATTTTCCCATCATTAAGCTGCAACCAGATCCTAAGCCTTCAACTTGGATCTTCGACTATATTAATTTTATCATTTTTCTTCTGGCGGGGCCTTGGCCTTGAGCTCCTCACCAGAAGAATGAGTACATCATACATTCAGAAACCCAAATTTCTTGGGGTGTATAAGAGGGACATTACATCCTTTCCCCCTAAAATTAACACCGTCCTCGGTGTTCTTGTCCTTCGACTCTTTCCCTCGTATCCTGAGTCATCTTTTTTCTTTTCATCTCTTCATTTTGAACCCTGGAGATCCTTTGGTAATTCTCAAGTCCCCTTCATTCAAGACTTGCAATTACCTGCACAAGGTTCGGGTCTAGCCAAAATTTCTTAGCAATTCATGTTAAAAAATTGTAATTCGATTAATCATATGCCATAGATAATATGTAATTTTCTGGTGTCCTTTTATGCCATGATATCCAATCATGTTCATAATGCAAATAAAACATGATTACTACCATTTTCCGTTTGTTTTATCTCCAACATTTGGTCAATTAGGTCGTCCTCTACCTGAGGAACCATTTTTCACCTTTAGCAAGGTAACAGTCTTTTGGAAAGGTCATTTAACATGCTATTATGCTCGTTATGTTTTTCCAAACTCCCTTGGATTTTCTTTTTCTTTTTCTGGTGTGGACTTACAATAATTCTGAGGTTACTCTCCTCAGTGACATCAAACAGCGTCCTGTCTTTCCAGATGTCCAAATTTTTTTGCCTAGGTCTTTTGCCACACCATATGCCTAACACCAATGTGCTCACGCGGCAATCACTTGCCTAACACCATTGTGCTCCTGTGGCATATATGCCTAACATCAGTGTGCTCACGCGGCAATCACTTGCCTAACACCACGGTGCTCACGCGGCATCCAAAATTTTTCCTTGTTTGTACTTGTATGAATTTTAACCTTGATTATTGTAATGCACACTCCATGGTGCTTTCATGAATTTATTTTCATTGTCCTGTTTCATGAATCAACTTCCATAATCAGTCAAGGCCTTCATTGATAACCCAAAATTGCAATAATTGAATTTCATAATTTGCATCGATTTTTAATCGTCATTCACGAGTTACACATCCTTGTAAACAAAACAAGAGAATTATTCCTTACTCCTTTTCTGAGTAAATGAGCGTAACTTACATGCACAGGAAGATTTATATACCATAATGTGCTTCGATGTAGCAATGGTCATAATCTTGGGGAAGCCTACAATGTTAGTATGCACCAACATCACCAACAGTTAGCCCTTGTTTACAAAAACCATCGAGGTTCAACACTTATATTAAGTAAAATAATACCGATACTTAACCTCCTTATCTATGGCAACAAATATTTCCTAACGGTTGGCTCCAACCGTTAATGTTCCTAGCCTATCCTGCCATGTTAGCATATCACATTATACAGCATTCATCAACTTATTTATCAATATCAAATCCATATCAGCGCTTAATATGTCAATCTTAACATCACCCAAGCAACAACAATGTTCCCAAATTCTTGATGGTTTCATTCACAAGACCACCAACAAGATCATTTAATCTAGCGCTAGAATTCAATTCTAGGGTTCTTGCTAAAATCTAAAAATAGACATATGATAGCAATAAAATGGTCTATTAGCATATCAATACCCAAAATAATAATAAAAAAACCAGCCATGGGAAAATCCAAACATAAGATAGTTCAAGATCAAGACTCAATCCAAGCAACAAGGAACCAATTCCAGAATGTTCACTAATAAGAGCATGAATCTAAGAATTCATTTTCTTAATTAGGAAGCTGGTACTTGTAACTACACATAAACATTTCAGTATGCACAACATCATTCACTAATATCCAAAACATCCCTAACGAGGTCAACATGGATCAAGAAGTACGTTCGCCATTCTATTTAAGGATTTTCAATGCTCAATCCAGCAATGTCATGATTCATAAGGAGATATGGCTTGTCTTGTATTTTTTTTCATTTGTGACTTTACTGAACAAGCAATAGGTTTTAACATACAAAACTTCAAAACCTCTATTAATGAATTTATAACCACAAATCAAAAACATTAAAACATTCAAACCTTCATTTTTCTGTCGTTGGCAAGAAATGTGTCAACATTCTATAAGCATTTAATTAGATCTTTGGTATTCAAGTCGCAAGGGAGGAGATTAAGTATCAGAAAGAAACTTACCAAGAATTAGATTCCAGTTAATACAATGTCAGCAAACAGATTCATAATTGTTACTTGATTAAATTTGGAAGCCAATCAAGGATTTCGATCTCAATACTCAACCACAAGGTTAATGGATTACACATATCAGTAGTAATTCCAACTAAGGAAATAGGAGGCATTCCATTCATGACTCTTCCATTAACCTTATCTAATCAAAATACAAAACAAGGTCCCGGTCCATGCCCATACATGCAATCACTAGATCTTGATAGAAATCAATATATAAACAGATCTATCCCTGCAACTCATACCACCACGAGATCGAAATTCCCATACATGAGATCTATACTTGGCACACTTACAATCCCTTGGATCTATTCATGCAACTATATACAAGCATCAGGTCTAACAGGATTTATTTCCTATGATCAGATCTATCTTTCCAATTTCATACAACCATGGAAATCTAAGTCTCACAACCAATCTATACTCCAATGCATACTGGAATTCATGCAATAATATAATCGCCAAAGCGTACTCATACTTGGATGCATATCTAACAATCTCTTAACCGGTCGCATAATGAGGTCTTGAACGCATATAGAAAAACACACAAGAATCACAGATACATACTCATGCCCCGATGTAATATTGAAATTCTAGGTGCATAAGGAAACTCAAGCATAAATCTCAGAATATAATCATAACCAAATCCATATTTATGAACTGAAGCAAAATCACAGTACGTACACATATACAAAACTATGAATCCCCAATTCCCATATTACTATTTTAATAGAAACTCCTATGGTACTTTCGTTGACCAAGAAGACCTCTATACCTCAGTAAATTTTTATTGGCACAACTCAAAATAGAGACGAAGCAATCATCTTCGCTATTTGTAAACATATTCGTAAGTGAGCAAGCAAATAACCGGATACCTGTCTACTTACATGCTCGGGTCTCACATAGAACTGTCAAGGTATAGGGTCATCTTCGTTGTGATTTTGAGCTAATGTTCCAGCCTCCCCTGCACAACTCCAAGGTCAGTAAACATGTAGTTCTAAAGTAAAACATGTAGGATCGTTTTGAGCCCAATTAGTCCCAAGTGTTTCAACTTGGCTCTGATACCATATGTAGCATACCTCTTATACCTCAATGCCAATCAGGTGGAAAAATGGGTAAAAATTTTGTTTTCATTGTTACTACAAAAGGATTCAAGTGTTAGTGTCAGCATTTACATAACATTGAATATGAAGCATGTTCAGTCAAGTTCGGTTACCCGCACTGCAACCAATCTTTTACCAATTTACATCCATCCTCCTCATGAGGAAAAACCAAGCATGCAAACTACATCCATCTTAGTAGGATTCCTGTTGATTCCTATTTGTTCACTTGATAACATACTCTACGTTCTTTTCAAGACAATTTCAGCTACATTATCCTTCGGCTTAACAATATGGAGCCATGCTAAGGGATTAAGTTTTTCTTTTAATTAAGTAAGTATTTAGCCACCATGTTTCCATTGTCTAGTTACTGAGCTTTCATCCTCTTAAGCAAGGATCGATTCGACGAACTAATCAGGGTTTAAGTAATTGGATAGTGTGAGATGCACTCTCTTTCATTTCATTAGCATATCTTATAACTTTCAAGTATACATCATGATAATCCCGTTGATGACAATTGTTTTAGGTAACATCCCCTAAGATAATAATCATAACCACAAAAAGTGTAGTCCACAAGTAATACATATTCACATATTCACAGTGCCATTTAAAAACGTACGAAGGTGTAACAAGGAATCATTATGATAGTAACATTGCTCGATTTGTTATTTTTAAGATATTTCATCCATTGTAAAATGCTTGTGAAGCAATCATATAATCACACAAAAACACACAAGGTACTACAACATTTAGACACAGAAAACTAGAACGCAAAGAAATACGTGGTTCACCCAATCCTTGGGCTACGTCCACCAAAGAGAGTCACATCCCGTGAAATTTATTTCAATAAGCAAAAAAAGTTATATTCTGCAACGTCCTTGTTGCCATAACTACTTACAACCATTAAGTAGGTTATTGAGTATCAACCATCTCAGCACAAGGTGGAAAAATCCCTACACAACCCTAGGAAAACACCTTACCATAATCTAGGACTGTTCGTATTAAATAAACTGCTCAGCATAGCTGAGCATACAACCGTATGTTTTGGCTCGACCGGAAGAGTACATTTCTTTTATATATATAATCATTAGAAGGATTTCTGATTCAAAGGTATAACCTTAAACATAAATCCTCATGCAGTCACAGATTACTAAAGGTCTTTAATCATTTCAGAGCTGGTTTTCTTTTCCTTTCTTACCTCCTAAAGGGTTTGTTAATATGCTCTTACCTTTACACCAACCCGGATACACTATCTTTCCAGAATTCCTTTCTCATCTAGACATTCTATTTAACAACCATAAACCAAAAGCAACACATACAAGGTAGGCCCTACCTTCCAACTATGTAAATAACACCAGTTAAATCTGGATTTAGGAAATTTTAGAGTGCACTTACCCTTTACGCTGAGAAATCCAACGTATACACACATCAAAAGGCAGAATTGTTTGCCAACGTTGTGCGTAGAGAGACAGCGAGACTTCTATTCACGTTGAGGATAATATCTATCCAACGGATGGGTTCACTAAAGCTTACACAAAGCTGTGACTATGCTCTAATCATATCGTTATTACAGAATGTTGTTCCCAATGACATGACCAAAACAGTATGGAATGCAGGCCACGCCCGGCTCGAAGGGACGTGGGATACTCTATGGCTAGGTTTTCCTTTACCCAGATCTCTGCAAAAAGAATTAGAATAGCTGCAGGCTAGGATCCATTACCCAATGCGCATATGTAAAGGGGCCAGAACAGATCTACCCAGATCGTTAGAAAAATAAATTGGACACTAAAGAAAATCGCTGGCCGGTCCCCTCGGATGGTGAGGACGACTATGGCAAACAAAAGATGATAATACGGTCTGATTCCAAACGTGGACTAGAATGCCGTAGACTTCAATTAGGGATATATATATATATATCTGTATCCTTAAGCATAATAAGGGCATCATGGAAGAAAAACACAAGGCACACGCTGGCATACAAGCTGGACCCTCCTGTTGTTATCATGGGTTCGTACTTCAAAAGAATCCAAAGCATAGGAAAGGGCGTAATGGAAGAAAAACATAGCACACGCTGTTGTAGGAAGCCAGACCCTCCAATTTGTTATAAAGGGTTAGCAATATAAATAACTTGAAGAATAAGGGCATGAATTGTCATGAATTTAAGATAAGTAATTCAATCATCCATACTTTCTACATCTGTATAAAGAAACCCCACACATAGCAACCAGCAAGGTTCAAAAGCAAACAGGCCATTTCGAGATCCATGTTTCAGGTCAGGTGAACATGATCCAAAACAAAAACATACAGAGCATGTAAACTATCCTTCAGGATCATGGAAGGTTCTAATAAATTATAGGCATACTTACGAGAACGAGATAGGGCAGAGAGAAGAAAAAAACAAAACCGCAGTCATGGCACTGTTCGCGCCATCCACCATTTCTTCCTTTCTTGAAGCGTAGACCATAACGTTTTCCCTCGGACTTGCTTCCTTTCCATTTGGGAAAGCGCGTGCAACTCCTTCCCTGACAGTTGGGCGCAGCAACTGGGAAAATCATCTCTCCAAAGGACAGAACGCGGCTCCCTTATTTCTCCCCCCACGCCCCCCTTATGCACTAAACTGGCGCTTAAATAATACATCCTTTATCCCTAGTAATTAGGTTTCCTACCAGAAAATGTAACCGGTAAAAATACCAGCAAGCTCCACCCATTTTTCCAAGGTGAATTGAAAAAAAGATACTTATGCCCGAGTAGAGCAATCAAGTCTTCTCTCTTATGCCAGAGCAGAGATAATAATGTTTCTGCTAGCATGCCGGAAACATTGCCGGATGCAGAAATGCTTTAATGCTATTGTCATAATAGGTACGATACCACCGAGATAGATGTGGAAATTATGTAATTGATATTTAAAATAATAGTTGTTTCTTGCTGGGTTCTCTCCAATCCCAAATCTCGCTAATCGTTGGTTTTCTCTCCCTCGTAACACTGCCGTGAATTCCCTCCCAAGTAATTATTAATTTAGGAATTAGGTAATGCTTGGCCGTTACATCTCTCAGCAGAAATTATTAAGGCTTCCTTAATACTTAATATTTTCCGTTTTTCAAAAATTAAGACCTGCAGAGGAGGTAATAACGCCTCCTTAAAAGGTGGCTAAACATCATATATCCGGTCCCATCAATTACTTATCATCAACTCCATAATTATGGTCTGTTATAATGTACTTATATATATATCCAATGTATGAAATTGCCCTCGCTATTCTAGTTTCAAGATATATATATATATATATAAACCTTTTAATATATACTATTTCAATTATATAAAAGGTTATTAATCCTTTTATATAGTGGCCTTTTTATAAATTATACAGGGGCTCCCTTTTGATATGGATATATATATATATATATATATTTATAATACTCTCGCGAATATATATATATGTATACTTTAAATTTACATGCATAATATAGTTCTCCCTTATTATGCATATGTCCTTCATATATACTGATATATGAAGCTCATTTCTTTCCTTGTTCTTCCTATTAAAAATTCATGACTAATCGACCCTCCCCTGTTGAAGTCAATAAGAGGGTAACTCTCCTCCATCCTAGCTCAAACATAGCTATAGCTAAAGGATAGCCTATGGTAGTTTTAGTTTGGGCTGATTTCGGAAATAAATAGGAGGTACCTAATATCACCCTTTGCCTTCATAGGCTCAATTTTCCCATCATTAAGGATCTTCGACTATATTAATTTTATCATTTTTCTTCTGGCGAGGCCTTGGCCTTGAGCTCCTCACCAAAAGAATGAGTACATTATACATTCAGAAACCCAAATTTCTTGGGGTGTATAAGAGGGACATTACAATGTTGATGTTGAGCATAAGCTCTCGAGCATCGGATCTTTGGCCATTATATCCCTAGGTGTATCGTACAAGTACATCATGGCATTTAGTGTTGAGTGAAAGCTCTGGAATTGCACTATGTTTGTAACTCCCCGCTATAGGTGTTGAGTACGGGATCTGGTAAGCGCTAGGGGTTACTTAAAAGAATTTAATAACTTTCGAGGAAAAACGGCTCGAGAAAAATACAGATCACCATCATACTTATTTATAAGTGATTAAATGAAATTTCAAATTTCTGTATTCTCATCAAAGTACTGAAGAGCTACCATTTTATAAGGGAAATCCAACATGCAAGGATGTTTAGAGTTTCCCAGCCTAGTAGACCTAAGCCATCTATCTACTTGACTTTCGTAAGGAAGTGTCATTAAGTCTAGGGATCATGATACATGATGCTTGAAGACAAATGTTAAGAAGTATTTAATACTATGTATTTTATACATAGTTTGTATAAAGAATTAATTATGCTTAATTATATAATTAAAGAAAGAAAGAAGAGAAGCTCCACAAATTATTATTTATTATTTAATAAATAGTGAAATAACTATGAAAGACTAACTAGGAACTAGTTAAAAGTTCCTAGGTTAAGAATTTAAAATTACCCTAGTAAATTGAAAATGGTTAAATCAAGAAATCAAGGATTTCTTCATTTAACTGCCCCTTTGACTAAAAAGTCTGCCTTTAAAGACTCAAGACAAGCAAAGTCTTGGGGTTCTGATTTTTCTCTTGGAGAATTATTATTCTTCCTGTTTTTACTCTCAAGTCTTTTCTTGGAGAATTTTCTCCTTCAAGGAAAAAAGGACTGTTGGAGAAGTGAATACCAGTTAGGAAACCTTACCTTAGGAGATCTAAGTTACTTGCATGTTGGATTCCATCTCGGGGGGATCAGGATTAGAGCCAGGAACGGTTCCAGGTCATGGTTGGGAGGAACGTGGTAGTTCCCAAGTGATTTGGTAATCAAAATCAGAGGTTAGATCTATCTTAAATTGATAATGTTGGTTATTTGAAAAGTGTGTAGGTTCAGCCATTAAAGGAGCTTCAGAAAGATAAATCACATGTATGAATTCTTGGTATGTCAAAGTTCATTTCTAGGGTAAATGTAGGATGCTTTATGTAAAAGATTATATATATTTTACTAACCCTAGGTAATTGATGTTCTGCCTAGATTTTCCTAGGGTCTTTATTTCTCTTCAATATTCCTAGGATTGAATATATTATCAAAGGCTGTATATAGCTAGGATTCCCATCTTTAAAATTTGTGTTCTGTATTCATTTCATATTCAGAAATTTATATTGTAGATTAGGTAAATCTAGATCTACTATTTAGTTGTTCAAATATTACTTATACCTCTACTAACATATTGCATTTGTTAGTAGAGGCATCTCTTTTAGATTATACTAGATTTAACCATAGGAGTAAGTTTAAAGAAATAAAAATACTATATAGATACCCTAGGGTATTACTTACAACGAGAGCTATTCTTTGATAAGGATAACTATATATACATATAAATAAACTATTAGGTATAAATCTCTATAAAACTATCTATGCATTCATTTCCAAAATTAAGTAATCCATCTAAGACCTTTGAAGTTCTGTAATCATATAACAAATTACATTAAAAATACTCCACATAAATGAAAACCACATTAAATTTAAACAGAAGGATATCGTGACCATTCATGTGGTCCTTATCAAGACTCTGCCATAAAATCTATAGTCTTAATATCTACATTAAAATACCAGAAAGCACATGCATTATATATTTAAAAATCCATATAATATCCATCTTTACATAATCATAAACCAAGTTACATAATTCAACATCAGAACATAAATCCATCCAAAATTTTCATCAAATAACATTCCATACAACTCTGTATTAATAAACAGAGGTCGTATTTAATTAACAGAGGTCATGGTATCGACCCTCACAAGTTACAACTTCTTTTCTTGAACAAAATTAAAATCCACAATAAGAACAGTAACATAAATCATCACCATAATCAAAACGCATAACAAAAACCATAAAATAAAATCCTACTTCCATTTCTTTTATCTCTTATAAAAGATTTCATAGTTTGAAATTGCCCTGGCCCAAATTGATGAAGGTCGTATACCTAGGCACCGACCACGGCCCAATTTTAACAAATATAACCACATAGTATTTAATCACATAGGCCATGACTCACACCATTGCCTTATAATTAAAATGCCTACGCTAGCAGAGAGGTCATAAGACTCTAGCTACAGCACGACCTCTGTCATTAAACAATTTAATACAGAGTCCAGGTTATTTAAAAACAATGAGTGCCATCAATGGTGTGCATACCTTGGCCTCCACAAAACCCACTAAGAGTTAATACACAGTGCTCACATAAGATATTGCCTCGGCCAAACAATGATTTAAAATAAAGTCTAATGTTCACATAAGAACTAGTTTCTCTATAAAATTCAATCAAAGCTATCGTAGCACTGTGGGAAGGCTCATGCCATTTATGGCATAACCTTTACCCATGCTATCAAACTATTACATTTATCAAACTAATCAACAACAATTACACACAGAGCATCCGGTAAGGCGTATGCTTCTGTTCTTTTAAATACAAGGTTAAAGAAAAATGCAGGAGGAAATTGCATACACCATAAACATTTACAAATAATAAAAACCAGTGCTTACATATATTTACATAGAGTTCCCAAATGTCTATACACAGTCGCCATTAAAGTCCGAGAGCAAGGTTTTACACATGTGTTCCAATGGGCTATGGCACCATTGCTTGCAATGGTGCAGCCCATGGCTTTAACAGTCCAACACCAAAACTGTAATGAGTTACATAGCAAAAATAAGATTTCAGAGATCCGAATGGCCTAACCATAAAGTTAGGGCATAAAACCTCAAAATTTAAAATTAACCAAGTATGTACTCAAGCCTGAAGGTGAAATTGATTTCACTACCACATCAAACCCCAACCAAAAAACCATGTGAAACGTAGCTCTGCCAGAGGATTGAAGGGTAACAAGCATAAGCTTGATGGGCAATCTTACCATGGCCATGAATGCAACGCTGTGAGAAAACTATGTTGTAGCCATGCTATCCTCCATCCCTTTCGGCACCTGCAAGCAACAACCAAATGGTGATGAGAAGTATGCCATTACTTCCAAACTGTAAACCACATAATGTACAGGATCAAGAGTTCACATGGGCTTACCTTCACAAGTAGGAGGTCACCTCCACGGCCATACCTCTGCGAAGAGCCAAACAACGAAACCCCCAAATTACAAATACATTACACAACTATCATGAGCCAAGCCTAAGGGAAGGCTATCCCGATTCACAAAGAGCATTAAATGCACTAGGCTAGTGTAATGTCCCACTTGTTGTACCCTAAATATTTTGTAACTTGTAGAAATTTTAAAGTGTAATTGTTCTGGTGAGGAGCTGAAGGCCAAGGCCCCACCAGAAACAAGAACAGGAACTCAATGTGAATTAATTACCTAAAAAGACAAGCTCACGAGACCTAGTGCGTGGATGCCACTTAACGACGGTCAATTAAGCCCACAAGGGCTGAAAGAAAACAACCAAACGAGATATTAAGTGATGACTCAGTCTTATTTATCATTTGAAGTATGTCAGTATTAGAAAAAGGTTCGCCTTGTAAAGAAATCGCTACTTCCCAAAGATGATCCCAAGTAGGATACCCTATGCACTAATCCTATTTTGACTAACCTGTGTTAGAGGGAGTCGCAATCATCTTTTTACGTTGTTTACGCTGCATTAAAAAAAAAAAATAAATAAATAAAAAGGGCAGAAGCGAAGTAGTTAAAGCTTAAGAGGGGAAAACCAACCTATGAAATTAACGGGACCATAGGTAATGGCCACCTTTAAAAAAATTGAAAATGAAATTCTCAATCATACATCAAATAATAAATGGCGTTGTACCATTTAAATATATGACAATAGATTTGGGTGTTCTAAATGCGTCCATAAGAGTATATATCAAATGATAATACTAGGCATTAGACCATTTTAGATATACGGTAACATATATTTAAAAGGGGGTTTTTGAAGATGTATAAACTTACACATAAATTTATGATTAGAAAATAATCTAAATTCTAGGCGAGCATATGCAAATATTTTCGGATGAACACTATCCCCTATGCCAAATGTTGCCTGATTTTTTAAACTCGCTCTAGAGGAAAGTATTTATTTCCTTCCTTAGTGGGGAAGAGCGATTAGAGGAAAGCAATTACTTCTTTCCTTAGTGGAGAGGAGCAAATAAAGGGAAACATTTATTCTTTTTCCTTCATTAGAGGAAGGCTTTTAGTTTGTTTCCTTGTGGGGAATATCTTTTTTTGGGGAGTTATGTAGTTATTAGGGAAAAAAAATTTACTTAAGGGGGGAGCTTACATGGAGAGAGGGCATCGAAAATCTCTGCGCTTTTGAGAAGCAAGGGGCTTGGTGAGCTTGGGGGAATGACATCTGCATTTTTAGAAGGAGGGACCCTTGCTCCATGATACGGAAAGGGAGAGCGAGTTCATGTATGATCTCAAACCGAGATAGGGTTGCGATGGAGATCTGACCAAAAGGAGAAATATGGACTGCGCCACCCATTGGTATGCGTTCTTGCACCTAGAAAATGGATCCAGGGAAATCGAACTTAAGAAGAACTGGTATGCTTTCCACCCTTTTATTTCGAGGTATCAGTAAGCATATCATTTGTTATATGAGTATCCTTTAGCTTATGTGTGTGATTGGATTTTATGGCATCTTCTAAATCAATGGCTTCTGTCAAAGTCCCCTCACACCATTTGGGGTTTTCTGTATTATGGTTGATGTCATTTATATACCGTTTCCTAGATCATTCCTCATGACTTACATCATATTTGATTGATATGAAGTTAGATATATACTAATACCCTTGCCGTGTGTCTTTATAGATTGAGTCGAATCTATGGAAACAATTGGGGAACAATAAGAGTTAGACCATATTATATAAATTCTATGTATCTTTTTGTGCAAAATCGTGCTCCTCAATACGTGTTGGTGGATTAGATCCATAGTACCGATCCAGAATATGAGCCAGATCTGATATCCCTTGTATGAGTTTTGATGGTCATAAGATATTTTATTGTTTTTGTTTTATAAGTCCATAGCTATACCGAATAATTGAGAAATCATGGCCTAAGTTCAAGCCTGTCATCTTCCCAATCGATTTATGACTTACGTTTTTAAGATTTCCTTTTGTTCCAGCATTATGATCTAAGTTCGATTCAAACTCGATCAGTAAACTCTTATGTGAATCATGGGAATAAACTGTGGTTTTTATATATCAGATTCCATAGAACACCATGGCGACCCTTCACGGGATTACTCTGTTGTTCTTACCCTGAACTGGTCTCAGCAACATAAAAATCCTGCGTTTTGACTTAAAAACAGACAAAAAACACTCCCCTTAACATGTACGTCTGTTCGAGGGTGAAACACTTTCCAATTGCGATCCAAGGTTTGAAGAGTGATAAATAGAAGGAGACGGATGTGAATCTTAAATAGTCTGGTTCTTTTCATTGTATAGGAAACATAGAAAATTGCAAAGTGATCGAGCTCTTCTAGGGAGGAGCCGTATCTTATGTTGCAAGTATGAATCCACCAGAAATTAGCCTGTGACTGCTGGCTTGTTTTGGTTCGGTAAATTCCTATCAAACACGGTGTCCTGGTTCACTGCAGGGGCCGGAGGAATATTAAGTCGTCCAATAGGGTCTATCTCTCTATGATCTTTGTTAATCGAATGGCATCTCTGAGAAAGGCATGAAAACCAGTACAAGACCTTGGTTGGAATAGTTACCCCAGTTCTGGCACCTAAGTTAAAAGGAGTTGTGGTATGTGTTGCAGCCCTCTCAATCTCGGGTTGTCCTTTCTAAACAATTAAATTTTTTTAAGAGAGACATCGTCTATACATATATATATAATTTATAACATAGAGACATCTCACTTTTTAGGTAACATTTGTTTAAGTATGGAATTGAACTTAGATAATGATATTTAGTGTATGCATCCGACTACTGTTCATTAAAGGTTGCATGAGTTACGAGTTGAGGAGAACTGAAAGGAAAATGGCAGCTTTTAGGTTGTTTATTGTAATTTTTCTTTAATAAAATAAATTTCACAAGATGTGACAATTTTTATGGACATAACCCATGGAATGGGTGAACCACGTACGCTGTTGTCTCTCTCATGTTTGTACCTCGCATTTATTTTAGTATTTTTCTAGTTTCGTATTGAAGTTTATTGGTGCAAAGTGTTCCTTTTACTTTGGATCTACATGTCTACTGACCTTGGAGTTGTGCAGGGGAGGCTAGAACATTAGCTCGAAATCACAATGAAGATGGCCCAATACCTTGTCAGTTCAATGTGAGACCCGAGCAAGTAAGTACACAGGTATCTGGTTATTCTCGTGCTCACTTATGAATATGTTTTACAAATAGTTAAGACGATTGCTTCGTCTCTATTTTCAGTTGCACCAATAAACTTTACTTAGGTTTAAAAGTCTTCTTGGAGAAACTCATGGTTGACGAAGGTATTATAGTAGTTCCTATTGTAATAGTAATGTGGGGTTGGAATTCGTAGATGAATTGGCTGCGAAATGACTTGATATATGTTAAAAGAATTCCGTGTGGAAAAATTGTGAAAGTTTACACTGTAAAATATAGGAAATAATATTGTTAAAAATTAGCATTGAAAGGGAAACATGATGAGATGACCCTTTAGGAGTGACTATTTAGCTGCAAAACTATCACGCATAGTAAAGGATTTAAGCACAAGGTAAGCAATGCTAAAAAAATATGTTGTATTGTCAAGACTATATGAGTACAAACTTTATTAAATAAATGCTATAAATAATAACGTTGGAGCATTTTTTTGCACTTCCAGTGTCATGCAAACCATGAACAAATAACTTGCACAAAATCATATGGATGACCTACTCATCGTAACATGTTGGGTGGTTTGATAGCAACCATGTCGCACATCAAAAACTAGGCTTATCTTCCCTTAAAAGGTTTGTTTCTTGTGTAATCCCTTTGGGCATTAACACCATTGAATAATTGCTTTGTATCTAAAACATCAAGCATTGAAGGTGAATGCCATAAGTCCTTCAAACAACTTTGCACTTAACATTCATATCATTTGTTTTAGATCTGAGTTCATTGCCTATTTGAATTTGGTTGATAACATTGGGAATGACTACTGATATATATAAACCATTGACCTTCTGGTTCAGCATTGAGATCGAAATATTTATTTGGATTCCAAATTTAATCAGGTATCAATTCTAAATTTGTTGCTAAAATTATATTAATTGGAATCTGATTCTTGGTGATTTTTCTTTTGACATTTAGTCTCCTCCATTGTGAATTGAATACTAAGGATCTGATTTAATGCTTAAAGAATGTTTGACACGTTTCTTGACACCGTAGTAAAATGGAGGTTTGAAAGTTGATAACCTTTTTGAGGTTATAAATCCATTAATGGAGGTATTGAAGTTTTGTGTTGTAAAACCTATTGTTTGTTCACTAAAGTGACAAATATAAATACAATTCAAATTGTATCTCTTTATGAATCTTGACATTACTAGATTGAGTGTTGAAAATCCTTAAATAGAATGGAGAATGTACATCTTGATCAGTGTCGACCTCGCCAAGATTATCATGGATACTGGTGAATGATATTATACATACTGAAATTTTTTTGTATAGTTTACAAGTACCAGCTTCATAATTGTTAAGTAAATGAATTCTTAGAGTCATGTTCTTCTTGGTGAATGTTCTAGAATTGGTTCCTTGTTGGCTTGATTTGAATTTGGATTTGAGTTTTGATCTTGAACTATCCTATGTTCCGATTAGCCCATGGATGGTATTTTAATTTTGGGTATTGATATAGTATCCAAATAGACTATTTTATTGGTATCATATGTCTATTTTTTCTAGCAAGAACCCTAGAATGGAATTCTAGCACTAGATTAAAGGATCTTGTTGGTAATCTTGTGATTAAAACCATTAAGAATTTGATAACATTATTGTTGCTTGGATAGATGATATGGCTTTGATTATCTAAAGATATTGATGTTAAAAAATAAATGAGTTGATGAATGTTGTATAATGTTACATGCTAACATGGCAGGATATGCCAGGAACACTATCAGTTGGAGCCGACCGTTGAAAAATATTTGTTGCCATAGATAAGGAGGTTAAGTATGGATATTATTACTTAATATATTTGTCGAATCTCAAGTTTTTTTTTAAAGTGGCTAACTGTGGATGATGTTATTGCATACTAACATTGTAGGCTTCACTGAGATTATGACCATTGCTACATTGTTGTACATTATGGTATATAAATCCACCTACATATTGAAGTTGCGTTAAATTACTCAGAAAATGGGTAAGGAGTAATTTTTCTTTTACGAGGATACGCAAGTCATGAATGACGTATAAAAATCGATGCAAAGTATGAAACTCTGATAATTTGATTATTGACATTTTGGGTTATCAATGAGTGCTTTGACTGACCATGTAGTTGATTTATGAATCAGAACAATGACAATAAAGTCATGCAAACACCATGGAGTGTGCGTTACAATAATCACGGTTAAAAATTTATACAATTGTTTTTTCTTTTTGGATGCAGCGGGAGCACCATGGTGTTAGGCAAGTGATTGTCGTGTGAGCACATTGGTGTTAGGAATACATGCTGCAAGGAGCACAATGGTGTTAGGAAAGCGATTGTCGCATGAGCACCTTGGTGTTAGGCATGTGGTGTTGCAAGAAGACCTAGGCAAAAAAATATTTTGGGCATCAAGAAAGACAGGACGTTGTCTGATGTCACTGAGGAGAAAACTTTTACCTTGGGGTTAAAAGGGAGAGTAACCTCAAAATTATTGTAAGTCCACACCAGAATGGAAAGGAACTGAAAAGGAGTTTGGAAAACTTAATGAATGTTGAAATGTGTTAAATAAATTTTCCAAGATACTGCTACATACTTAATGTGTAAGGTGAAGAAATGGTTCCTCGGGTAGAGGACAACATAGTTATCCAAAATTTGGAGATAAAACCAACAGTAAAAGGAGAATAATCGTTGTTTTATTGATGAATCTATAACATTATGAAAAATAATTGGGTATCATGATACCAATAAAAATCTAGAAAGTGTTGCTTAAATGAGGATCCTTTGCTTATATTTTAAGTTGAATTATAAATGTTTGACATGATATACTGAATAAAATTGGGCTACACCCGAACTTGTTACAAGGAACCGCAAGTCTTGAACGACAGTGGCTGATAAATACCGAAAGATCTCAGGGGGGGTTCAGAACAAAGGGATGCAAAGAAGAAAGATGATGAATGAAAAGAAGGTAATCTGGTCAAAGAAAGCACTGGAACACCAAGGACGGTGTTATTTTAAGGGGGGAATGATGTAATGTCCCACTTGTTGTACCCTAAATATTTTTTAACTTGTAAAAATGTTAAAGTGTAATTGTTCTGGTGAGGAGCTCAAGGCCAAGGCCCCACCAGAAACAAGAACATGAACTCAATGTGAATTAGTTACCTAAAAAGACAAGCTCATGATACCTAGTGCGCGGATGCCACTTAACGACGATCAATTAAGCCCACAAGGGCTGGAAGAAAACAACCAAAGGAGAGATTAAGTGATGACTCAGTCTTATTTATCATTTGAAGTATGTCGGTATCAGAAAAAGGTTCTCCCTGTAAAGAAATCCCTACTTCCCAGAGATGATCCCAAGTAGGATACCCTATGCACTAATCCTATTTCGACTACCTGTGTTAGAGGGAGTCGCAATCATCTTTTTACATTGTTTGTGCTGCATAAAAAAAAAAGAAAAAAAAAGGAGAGAAGCAAAGTAGTTAAATCTTAAAAGGGGAAAACCAACCTATGAAATTAACGGGACCATAGGTCACGACCACCTTAAAAAAAATCGAAAATGAAATTCTCAATCATACATCGAATAATAAATGGCGTTGTACCATTTAAGTATATGACGATAGATTTGGGTGTTCTAAATGCCTCCATAAGAGTATATATCAAATGATAATACTAGGCATTATACCATTTTAAATATATGGTAACATATATTTAGAAGGGGGGTTTTGAAGATGTATAAACTTACACATAAATTTATGATTAGGAAACAATCTAAATTCTAGGTGAGCATATGCATATATTTTTGGATGAACATTATCCCCTATGCCAAATGTTGCCTGATTTTTTAAACTCGCTCTAGAGGAAAGTATTTATTTCCTTCCTTAGTGGGGAAGAGTGATTAGAGGAAAGCAATTACTTCTTTCCTTAGTGGGGAGGAGAAAACAAAGGGAAACATTTATTCTTTTTCCTTCATTAGAGGAAGGCTTTTAGTTCGTTTCCTCATGGGGAATATCCTTTTTTGTGGAGTTATGTAGTTATGAGGGAAAAAAAATTTACTTAAGGGGGGAGCTTACATGGAGAGAGGGCATCGAAAATCTCTGCGCTTTTGAGAAGCAAGGGGCTTGGTGAGTTTGTGCGAATGACATCTTCATTTTTAGAAGGAGGGACCCTTGCTCCATGATACGGAAAGGGAGATCGATTTCATGTATGATCTCAGACCAGGATAGGGTTGCGATGGAGATTTGACCAAAAGGAGAAATATGGACTGTGCAACCCATTGGTATGCGTTTTTGCACCTAGAAAATGGATCCAGGGAAATTGAACTTAAGAAGAATTGGTATGCTTTCCACCCTTTTATTTCGAGGTCTCAGTAAGCATATCATTTGTTATATGAGCAGCCTTTAGCTTGTGTGTCTGATTGGATTCGATGGCATCTTGTAAATCGCTGGGTTCTGTCAAAGTCTGCCCTCGCCATTAGGGGTTTTCTATATTATGGTTGATGTCATTTATATACCGTTTCTTGGATCATTCCTCACGACTTACATCATAGTTGATTGATATTAAGTTAGATATATACTGATACCCTTTCCGTGTGTCTTTATAGATCGAGCCGAATCTATGGAAACAATTGGGGAACAATAAGAGTTAGACCATATTATATAAATTCTATGTATATTTTTGTGCAAAATGGTACTCCTCAGTATGTGTTGGTGGATTAGATCCATAGTACCGATCCAGAAGATGAGCCGGATCTGATATCCCTTGTATGAGTTTTGATGGTCATAAGATATTTTATTGTTTCTGTTTTATAAGTTCATAGCTATACCGAATAATTGAGAAATCATGGCCTAAGTTCATGCATGTCGTCTTCCCAATCGATTTATGACTTACGTTTTTAAGATTTCCTTTTGTTCCAGCATTATGATCTAAGTTCGATTCGAACTCGATCAGTAAACTCTTATGTGAATCAAGGGAATAAACTGTGGTTTTTATATATCAGATTCCATATAACACCATGGTAACCCTTCACTGGATTACTCTGCTATTCTTACCCTGAACTGGTCTCAGCAACATAAAAATCCTGCGTTTTGACTTAAAAAGGGACAGAAAACACTCCCCTTAACGTGTACGTCTGTCCGAGTGTGAAACGCTTTCCAATTGCGATCCAAGGTTTGAAGAGTGATAACTAGAAGGAGACGGATAGGAATCTTAAATAGTCTGCTTATTTTCATTGTATAGGAAACACATAAAATTGTGAAGTGATCGAGCTCTTCTAGGGAGGAACCGTATCTTATGTTGCAAGTGTGAATCCACTAGAATTTAGCCTATGACCGCTAGCTTGTTCTGGTTCGGTAAATTCCTGTCAAACATGGTGTCCTGGTTCACTGCAGGGGCTGGAGGAATATTAAGTTATCCAGTAGGGTCCATCTCTCTATGATCTTTGTTAATCGAATGGAATCTATGAGAAAGGGATGAAAACCAGTCCAAGACCTTGGTTGGAATTGTTACCCCAGTTCTGGCACCTAAGTTAAAAGGAGTTGTGGTGTGTGTTGCAGCCCTCTCAATCTCGGGTTGTCCTTTCTAAACAATTAAAAAAGTTTATGAGAGACATGGTCTATACATATATATATAATTTATAACATAGCGACATCTCACTTTTGAGGTAACATTTGTTTAAGTATGGAATTGAACTTAGACAATGATATTTAGTGTATGCATCCGACTACTGTTCATTAAAGGTTGCATGAGTTACGAGTTGAGGAGAACTGAAAGGAAAATGGAAGATTTTGGGTTGCTAATTGTAATTTTTCTTTAATAAAATAAATGTCACAGGACGTGACAATTTTTGTGGACGTAACCCATGGAATGGGTGAACCACGTACGTTGTTGTCTCTCTCATGTTTGTACCTCGCATTTATTTTAGTATTTTTCCAGTTTCGTATTGAATTTGATTGGTGCAAGTTCTTCCTTTAAATGGTATATTATATGCTATAATTGATATAATAAAGAATGATTTTCTTTTATGCATTATGGTAAGGCATCTTGTGTCCAGTTGGGCATTCTGGAAATGTAAGATAGTATTTAGTGATGCACTTTCAATGAATGGTTATAGTAAGGCAAATTATTGGTAAGGTGTTGGCTGATCATAACAGTGAAATGAAAATAACATTGATCCATCGCCTTGCACTTTAAGGCCTCTTGTGACCGCCCCCCCCCCTCCCTTGGGCCTTTGAAATATTCAAGGTAGTTTCTTGTGGGCCACTTTTCACGGATTGTTATGAACTTATGGTTAGGGAGAATCCTTAATAATATACTGGAAGACTAATACTGAGTTATTTCTTTTACATTCCTATGATAATCACATTTTATTTTGATTTCTGTCTAGTAGGAGATGAATTTCTATCAAAGGGCTAAGAACTTTCTCCTTTCCCCGTGCATCTTAGTATGCTCATATTATGATTGCTAAAAGTTGTGAGAAATTGATGTCAAACTCAAATTCAGAAATTGATGTCAAACTCAAATTCAGAAATTTATGCCAAACTTAAATTCATATACCACTGATCATTTAGTTGGATTGCATCTATTAGGTTCTTATTTACTTTGCATCTTTTAAGGTAAAGGGTGTTTGTAGAAGTCAAGCTGGCCACATTTATCCAATGACTTTTCCATGTTCCAATTTGGGTAATTATCAAACTTTAACAATCGCTATAAAAATTGTGTTTTTGTTCTATCTATCAAGCAAAGTTCTTATATGAGCACTATATAGGCTGAAATTTTTGTGAGGCTGCTAATGCGTTCCACAATGCTTGCAAGGAATTGTATGTATTAGATTTGTAGTTGGACATTTGGATATGCCAAATATAACTATCTGGTGCAGTTCTTTAACTATTTTCTACACTTATTGATAATGTATCTGAAGTGTCTATTTTAGAAGATACATTGGACAGTCTAATAAAAATAAATCTTGTTAACGTAAGAGATTGTTGATACATCACAAATAATTTTGGGTTAAAGTCATTATAACAATTTATGGGATGTGATTCAAAGTATAATTGCAGGTTTTAAGGTATAAGTAGGTTTAAGCTTTGAAAAACCTGGTTTACTTGGACATGGGGAGGTCACGAGGGTGACAGTTATTTAAGGTTGTAAAGTGCTAGAAAAATTAGAATGGTTGGAAAGTTATAGTTGTCGACTACGGTTTGGCGCAATGCATTAAGTAAGACGACTATGTAAATCTCATTAAAAAAAAATTTGCAACAGGAAACCGTAACACGAATTATGGTACCTTGGATATAGCAGGTTGTCGTGACAGGTAAAATCAACCACTAACATGATTGACTCATTGCGTAGTAATATAGAAACAAAAAAAAAATTACCCATAATTTTTACTCATATTGCCACTGAGGTATAAGAGGTACGTTATAGCTAGAGTCCATTAATGTTCCAACAAACACACTCCCATATACAAAATTTGTTACAATGTATCGAATATCACCACCCTTCATACCATTGCTTAAACCCTGTAATATATGGTTCATGCCATATATTATGTTACCCCAAACTTTAAACAACAACGTTAACTTAATACAAAGCTTGCACTATGCTAGTATTGTCATAATACTTAGTCACAAGTTGCGCTAGTTCAAAAGTTTAATACCCTTGCTTAGGATTGTAGATAAGGTTTAGTACATAGGCTTAGAACTTAGGGTTTAATTCCATAGTATTAAGGCGTTTAGGCTTAAGCACCATGGCATACCAGGTATGGCATGTAAATCTCTCGGATTATCAAATCCAAAGCTTTGCTCTCAAACCATTAATATCCTGCCAATAAGAGAACATAAGAAATGTTAAAATAGAAGGTATAGTAAAAATATACATAGCACGAAAAGATATTAATGACATCTAAAAATGACGAATTTAAGCCCATAATGAAGAATAATCAATGTACAGGAAATTTAGTTGTAATGGCTAAATTGACGATAACAACACTTAGTAAGTTTGAAAAAAAAGAACCAAGTCAATATTCAACATAATAAATAGCACCAGGTTATCGACGACCAAGGTTGTCAACACACTATACATCTAATCCCATCGCAAGTAATGAACTGCATAAACAAAAGAGAAAGGTTCATTAGTTCAATTGAACTAAGTAATCCTATGTAACCAAGTAATACCTTACCTCTCATATCATCATGAAAGAACTAGTCGTGCGACTCCACCACTTTTTTTCCATCAACAAAGTTAAGTTAGTTTATACTTAATAAACTAAGAACACATGTGCAGAAGTAAATCAATGAACTCTACAATTCACTAACACATCGACAATAATAATTCAAATGTACAAATAATTTAAATAACATAATTTAGGCATAAGAAGTAAATGAACTAATAATCACTAAATGAATAAGAGATTTACAAGACCGTATGAGCAGTTTCTGAAGAGATCAAAAGTTTTAGTGCATGTTTTTCCGCAAGAGTAATAATGATCCCATGCGAGTAGTTTTTACTACCCTATAATTTTTTTTTTCAATTTTTTTGGACATTAGAAGTGGTATCAAAGCCCAGTTTCAATGCTGAGAGACTTATGGGCACACCAAGAATTCATGCAGAGAAAATAAAGTATGATAAGTAAATTTTGTTACTAACAGAAATTTTTGCTGCTATTAAAAAAATTTGTGTTGAAGGAAAATTTTTACAACGTTGTTCAGTTTATGAACACTGAGAGAGAAAACAACTGGCAATAAGAAATGACCACCCCCACTCCAGAAGTGAACTTGGTGGTCGAGATAAAATTTAATGTGCTGAAAACTTTGCATAGTCTTCAAGCTAAACTGAAGAGTTTTAGAGAAGACATTCTAAATGAAAGAAAGGAACAAAAAGCTATAAATAAAGCATTATTATGTAACATGATGGGAGGGATCCTACAAGGTAAACCTAACCAATCCACCAACAGATACGAAAGAGAACCATACCATGAGTAGGACAACAGCCCAAGAGAAACAGAAAAATAAGGTATCCATGAAGCAACTGAAGGAGATCATCACAGTCCTACTAGTGATGACTCACTTTCTCCGTGGAGAAAGAGGAAAAGAAGTGATGACAGTATTCAAGGGGAGTTTCGAAAAATAAGAGACCCAACCTATGAAGGTGAAGTAAATATGGGAGAAAAGGATGAAGAATAGTTGTTGGGAATGAGTTAGTATTTTTAGGTTCATAACTATTCAAGTGTGATGCAGGATAGGCTTGCTATATACAACCTGAATGGTAAGGCGACAAGATGCTGACAAGATTTAAAGAACACCAATAAAGATGAGCTGCGAGAAATAAGCTGGGAAAACTTTTGAAATATTTTCCTAGAAAAATACATGTCAAAAAGGTTCTTTCACCACAAGGTAAAACAGTTCCATGAACTGTGGATGGGGTCCATGACTATGGATGCATTTATAAACATATTTCTAGATCTGCTACATTATGTACCGTATATCAAAGAAAAGAAGGTTAAGATCAAGCAGTTCCTAGGATTTCTTCCTCCCAGATTTTGCTACAAGATTGAATTCGACATGCCGAAAATGATGGATACTACAATACACAAGGCCAGACTCTGCTATGAGCATGGGAAGTTACAGCAAGAAAACCAGAACTGAAACAAAGAAAATTCTAGAAACTTTGTTGATAACCGCAAACCTGGGTCAAACCCGCAGCCTTATAGAAAGAAAAATAATAGCTTTCAAGCAAATAGGAACTTTAATACACCAGGTACAAAACCTTATTTACCAGCTCCTAATGGTAATAAGCAAGTGGAAAGTGGAGCCAATGCTACCCCTTTAGTGATCAAGTGATGGAAGTGGAACAGGCCACATTATGCTGAATATTGTAACTATAAGAACAATGGAGTCTTGCATAACCTGGAAGAAAAACCTATCGTTGAGGACAATAGTGGGAAGCTCACGAATCTATGTAGCATTAGATGGTCGATAAGAAGACCATCAAGCTACAATGGTCGAGATCGAAGGTAGTATCTTAAACACCTCTGTTTCAATACTTATTGATCCTAGTGGTTTCCGGAGCTATTTTGCACCTAAGATTGTTCATTTATGCAAGTTAGGCAAAGTAACGCATGATAAAACTTGGCTGGTACACTTAGCCACCGATACAAAATGGAAGGTTTCAAAAATTGTTAAATAATGTGAAGTAAATCTGAATGGTTTCCTTACTAAGGTAAACATGAACATCCTACATTTAGGATCGTACGATATTCTTATCGGCAAGGACTGGTTTGAACAAAACCATGTCATGCTCGATTGTCTACACAAGTCTATCTTGTATATTGATAGCTAAGGGATCTGGCTGAAGGTTTAAGGCATCCCCAAGAATTTTTCTATAATACAACTATTTTCCTTACAAGCGAAGAAGTGTGTTAGGAATGAATGCAAGTCATTTGCAGTGAACATTCGAGATGTAGAGTTGGATAGAGAACAATGCATAAAAGACTTCCTCGTTCTTGAAAAATTCAAGGACGTGTTTCCCGAGGAAATCCCTGGATTACCTCTGAAACAAGACCTAGAATTTTCCATCGAACTGACCCCAGGATCAGTTCCAGCCTCCAATCCTGCTTACTGCATGAGTGCACTAGAATTGGTGGAACTCAAACTATAGTTGCAGGAGTTAATAGAGAAAGGGTATATCTGACCTAGTGTGTCCCCTTGGGAAGCATCGAATTTGTTCCTAAAGAAGAAGGACGGTATGATGTGGATGTGCATTGATTACTGTGAGTTGAACAAAATGACTATAAAAAACCGTTATCCGCTCCCTAGGATTAATGATTTGTTCGACCAGGTGGGAGGAGCCAAAATATTTTCAAATATTGACCTACGACCCAGGTACCATTAGGTATGGATTCGAGATGATATTCCCAAAACCGCTTTTTGTATGAGGTACGGGCACTACGGGTTTGTAGTGATGTCATTCAGGTTGACCAATGCACCCACAAACTTTATGTGTATGATGAACAACATATTCACTAACTATCTGGATAAGTTTGTACTAGTCTTTATTGACGACATTCTAGTTTATTCCAATAATAAAGAGGAACACGAAGAACACCTTCGCATAGTACTTCAAGTGTTGAGAGAACACCATCTCTACACTAAATTTAGTAAATGTGATTTTTACAAACCACAAATACAGTATCTAGGTCACATCATATCCAAGGCAGGAATAGATGTGGACCCAGAAAATATTTGAGCAATAAAGGAATGACCTACCCCAACTAGTATCATTGACATTAGGTCCTTTTTGGGTTTAGTCAGGTATTATCGAAAGTTCATTGAGAACTTGTCAAGAATTGCTTTCCCCATGATGGCTTTGTAGAAGAAAGCAAACAAGTTCTTATGGACTGACAAGTGTGAAGAAAATTTTCAAAAGCTTAAGCAGCTTTCAATAATTGCACCAGTGTTGTGGATTGCAGATCCTGATGGGGATTCCGTTGTATTCATGGATGCAAGCAAGGATGGACTTAGAGGAGTCCTCTTGCAAAATGTCCAGGCGATATGTTATGAATCGCAGAAATCGAAAGAGCATGAGCAGAATTATCCCACGCACGATCTTGAGCTAATGGTTATTATCCATGATCTGAAGATGTGGAGGAACTACCTCATGGGAAGGAAGTTCCTTCTAAAGACTCACAATATGATTCTAAAATATTTTTTCGATCAATCCCATCTAAATGCGAGGAAAGCCATATGGTTGGCTTTCTTGACTGAGTATCACTTTGAACTAAAGCATATTAAGGGAAAAGAGAACAAAGTTCTCGATTCTTTGAGTCAATGAACTCATATGATATATGAGGTGACCCTAAGCCAAACTTATGCATATTTGCATGAGTATATTAGAAGGGCCAACAAGGTTGACCCATTCTATGTGGAAATCCTCAAGAAGGTTCAAGAGGACTGGTTGTTTCAACAACAGAAGAAATACAAGGTGGATGTCTCCGGACTACTATGGTCCAAGGATAGATTGTATGTTCTAGATGGAGGGGACATTCGGTCCAGCATCCTCACATAATTTCATAGGGAACCCTTCTCAGGACACTCGGGATATCAAAAAATGATATTTGCCATCAAGAGACACTTTTTCTAGTTTAAGTTAAAAGCTGACATTGCAATTCTTATTGCAAAATGTTAGGAATGCTAGCCAGATAAAGTTGAGCACCAGCATCCTTCAAGATTGCTACAGCCATTTCCCATTCTGGAATGGAAGTAGGAGGTTATCAGTATGGATTTTATTACTGGCTTACCAAAAAGCAAGAAGAAAAATGATTCCATATTCATAGTCATTGACAAGCTATCAAAAGCAGAACACTCCATCCCCATGAAAGTAACCTACAAGGCCGTGAACATTTTCCATATCTTCCTAAAAAAATATTTAGATTGCATGGGATACCCAAAGTGATTATCTTGGATCAATATGTTATGCTTATAGGAAACTTTTGGAGATATTTATTCTTTGGATTAGAGACACAGCTTAACTTTAGCACTGCTTATCACCTGCAGACGGACCGACAGACTGAAAGAGTAAATCAAATTGTTGAAGACATGCTTCGAATGTATGTCATGAACAACCCCACCAAGTGGGAGGATTATTTGTACCTTGCACAATTTTCATACAACAACGGGTATCAGGCTTCCGCCAAGATAAGTCCTTTCGAGGTACTCTATGGAAAAAAGTGTAGGACCCCATTTACTTGGCATAGTCTAGTGGATGAGCTCATGTTAGGGCCTGACCTGTTATTGGACTTGGAAAAGTTAGTTACCAATGTCCATGGAAACCTTAAAGAGGCACAAGACCATCAGAAAAGTTATGTGGATAGGAAAAGAAAAGATAAAGACTATCAATTAGGTGATCATGTCTACTTGAAAGTGAAATCAAAATGGAGCTCATTGAGCTTGGGTAGGTGTAGTAAGCTAGCATCTAGATTTTGTGGACCTTTTGAAATTTTGGCCAAGAAAGGACTAGTGGCTTATGAGTTAGGATTACCTATGCACGTAAGATTTCATAATGTTTTCCATGCATATTTATTAAAGAAATATGTTTATGACACTAATCATATCATTGATTGATCCTTATTACAAGTGGAACCTGAGGGGGAGTTTTCCCCTGAGCCTTTGCATATATTGGACAAGAAAGAAGTGCAGCTTCAGAAGCGCACTGTAGTCCAATTGAAAGTGCAGTGGAAGAAATTTGAGGTAGATGAAGCTACCTGGGAGACTAAGGCCACCATGAGAAACACTTACCCCACCTTGTTTCATGATATCATTCAGAGTCCCTAGAACATGAGGGACGATTTTGTACTAAGTGGAGAGGGATGTAATGTCCTGAATTTTGGACCTACCTTTTATTCGAATAGACCTATTGATCATGACGATTATATTGATGTTTTATTTTATATTGTGTCAAAGACCCCACTACATATAAACATCATGATTTGTTTTGTATATTGGACGTAACCCAATTGTTGCTGATATATATGTATATATATGTTTTGTGTTGGGCATGGACCCTGAAGCACATGATTGATGAAATGTTTTGTGTTGGGCGTGGACCCTGAAGCACATGATTAATGAAATGTTTGTGTTGGGCGTGAACCCTAAAGCCAATGATCGATGGGATGTTTTGTGTTGAGTGAGAGGCTCTAGAGGACATCACTACTTACATTTGTGTTGAGCATAAAGCTCTAGAACACATGAAAATATAATTAAAAATGTTGGGCATAAACTATGAAGCATTCCATGTTCATGTTGAGCATAAGTTCTAGAGCATTGGATCTTTGGCCATTGTATCCCTAGGTGTATCTTAGAAGTACATCGTAGCATTTAGTGTTGAGCGGAATCTCTCGAATCGCACTATATTTGTAACTCCCTGCTATAGGCATTGAGTATGGGCTCTGGTAAGTGCTAGGGCCTACTAAAAATAATTTAATAACTTTCGAGCAAAAATGGCTCGAGACAAATATGGATCATCATCATACTTATTTATAAGTGATTAAATGAAATTTTGAATTTCTATATTCTCATCAAAGTAATGAAGAGCCACTATGTTATATGAGGAAAATCCAACATGCAAGGATGTTTAAAGTTGCCTAGCATAATAGACCCAAGCCATCTATCTACTTGACCGTCATAAAGAAATGTCATTAAGTCTAGGTATCACGATACATGATGCTCGAAGACAAATGTTAACAACTATTTTAATACTAGGTATTTTAT
Organism: Pseudotsuga menziesii; assembly: GCA_001517045.1. Taxonomy (NCBI): domain Eukaryota; kingdom Viridiplantae; phylum Streptophyta; class Pinopsida; order Pinales; family Pinaceae; genus Pseudotsuga; species Pseudotsuga menziesii. Next base: position 147,743 of record LPNX010116036.1, read on the forward strand.
ACATAGTATGTATAAAGAATTGATTATGATTAATTATATAATTGAATAAATGAAGAAGAAAAGCTCCACCAATTATTATTTATTATTTAATAAATAGTGAAATAACTATGAAAGACTAACTAGGAATTAGTTAAAAGTTCCTAGGTTAAGAATTGAAAATTACCCCAGTAAATTGAAAAGGGTTAAATCAAGAAATCAAGGATTTCTTGATTTAACTGCCCCTTTGACTTAAAAGTCTGCCTATAAAGAATCAAGCCAAGCAAAGGATTGGGGTTCTGATTTTTTTCTTGGAGAATTATTATTCTTCCTATTTTTACTCTCAAGTTTTTTTTGGAGAATTTTCTCCTACAAGGAAAAGAGGATTGTTGGAGAACTGAATAGGAGTTAGAAAACCCTAGCTTAGGAGCTCTATGTTACTTGCATGTTGGACTCCAACTCATGGGGATCCGGACTAGAACTAGGAACGGTTTCGAGTCATGGTTGGGAGGAACGTGGTAGCTCCCAAGTGATTTGGTCATCATAATGAGATGTCACATATGTTCTAAATTGATAATGTTGGTTATTTGAAAAGTGTGCAACTTCAGCCATTAAAGGAGATTTAGGAAGATAAATCACAGGTACGAATTCTTAGTTTGTCGAAGTTGATTTCTAGGGTAAGTGAAGTCTCCTTTATATAAAAGTTTCTATATATTTTACTAACCCTAGGTAATTGATGTTCTGCCTAGATTTTTCCACGGTCTTTATTTCTCTTCAATATTCATAGAATTGGAAATATTATCATAGGTTGTATATAGCTAGGATTCCCATCTTTAAAATTTGTGTTCTATATTCATTTCATATTCAGAAATTTATACTGTAGACTAGGTAAATCTAGATTTTCTATTTACTTGTTCACCTATTACTTATATCTCTACTAACATATTACATTTGTCAGTAGAGACATGTGTTTCATATTATGGTAGATTTGTCCATAGGAGTAAGTTTAAAGAAATAAAAATACTATATAGATACCCTAGGGTATTACTTACAATGAGAGCTATTCTTTTATAAAGATAACTATATATACATATAAATAAACTATTAGGTATAAATCTCTATAAAAACTATCTATGCATTCATTTCCAAAATTAAATAATCCATCTAAGACCTTTCAAGGTGTCTAATCATATAACAAATTATATTAAAAATACTCCGTAGAAACGAAAACCACATTACATTTAAATAGAGGAAAATCGTGACCATTCATGTGGTCCTTATCAAGATTCTGCCATAAAATCTATAGTCTTAACATCTACATTAAAATACCATAAAACACATGCATTATATCTTTAAAAATCCATATAATATCCATCTTTACATAATCATAAACCAAGTTAGGTAATTCAACATCATAACATAAATCCATCTAAAAGTTTCATGAAGTAACATTTCATACAACTGTGTATTAATAAACAGAGGTCGTATTTAATTAACAGAAGTCATGGTATTGACCCTCAAAGGTTACAACCTATTTTCTTAAACAAAATTAAAATCCACAATAAGAACCATAACATAAATCATCACCATAATCAAAACACATAACAAAAACCATAAAGTAAAATCCTACATCCATTTCTTTTATCTCTTATAAAAGATTTCAAAGTTTGAAATCGCCCTGGCCCAAATCGACGAAGGTCGTATACCCAGGCACCGTCCACCACCCAATTTTACCAAATCTAACCACACTTTATTAATCATAGAGGCCACAACTCACACCATTGGCTTATAATTAAAATGCCTACGCAAGGAGAGAGATCATAAGACTCTAGCCACAACACGACCTCGCCTGTTAAACAATTTAATATAGAGTCCAAGTTATTTAAAAACAACGAGTCCCATCGAGGGTCTGGATACCCTAGCCTCCATGAAACCCACTAACAGTTAATACACAGTGCTCACATAAGACACGGCCTCAGCCAAACAACAATTTAAAATACAGTCCAATGTTCAGATAAGAATCAATTGCCGTATATAATTTAATCAAAGCTATCGTGGCATTGTAGGAAGGCTCATGCCATTTATGGCATAGTATTTACCCATGCTATCAAACTATTACATTTATCAAACTAATCAATAACAATTACACAAAGCATCAGGTAAGGCGTATGCCTCTCTTCTTTAAAAACCCCATTTTAAATACAGAGTTAAATAAAAAGGCACGAGAAAATTGCATACACCATAAACCTTTACAAATGATAAAACCAACGCTTACATCTATTTAGATACACTTCCCAAATGTCTATACACAGTCGCCATTAAAGGCCGAGAGCAAGGTTTTACATAGGTGTGCTAATGGGCTATGACACCAATGCTTGAAATGGTAGAGCCCATGGATTTAAAAGCTAAAAACCAAAATTATAATGAGTTACATAACCAAAATAAGATTTCACAGAGCCGAATGGCCTAAGCATCAAGTCACGGCATAACGCCTCAACATTTAAAATAAGCAAGTCAGTATTCAAGCCTGAAGGTGAAATCAATTTCGCTACAGCATCAAACCCCAACCAAACAACCATGCGAAACGTAGCTTTGAGACAAGATTCAAGGGTAACAAGCATAAGCTTGATGAGCAGGCTTACCGTGGCCATGAATGCAAAGCTGTGAGCCAACTGTGTTGTAGCCACGCTGCCCTCCATTACTTTCGGCACCTACAAGCAACAACCAAATGGGGATGAGAAGTATCCCATTACTTCCAAACTGTAAACCAAATAATGTGTAGGCTTAACAATTCACGCGGGCTTACCTTCACATGCAAGAGGTCACCTCCACGGCCATACCTCTGCGCAGAGCCAAACAACAAAACCCTTAAATGACAAATACATTGCACATCTATCGTGAGGAAAGCCTAAGGGAAGGCTGTCACAATTCACGAAGAGCATTAAATGCACCAGGCTCGAGTTAATTTTTCAACAAACCCACTCCCATAATCACAATTTGTTACAATGTATCGAATATCACCACCCTTCATACCATCACTTAAACCTTGTAATAGATGGTTCATACCATATATTATATTACCTTAAACTTTAAACAACAACGTTAACTTAATACAAAGCTTGCACTATGTTAGTATTGTCATAATTCTTAGTCATAAGTTGCGCTAGTTCAAAAGTTTAATACATTTGGTTAGGATTGTAGATAAGGTTTAGTACATAGGTTTAGAACTGAGGGTTTAATACCATAGTATTAAGGATTTTAGGCTTAAGCACCATGGCATACAAAGTATGCCATGTAAGGATTATCAAATCCAAAGCTATCCTTTCAAACCATTAATAACCTTCCAATAATAAAACAAATGTTAAAATAGAAGGTATAGTATAAATATAGATAGCACGAAAAGATATTAATGACATCTAAACATGACGAATTTAAGACCATAATGAAGAATAATCAATGTACACGAAATTTAGCCATAATGGCTAAATTGACGATAACGACACTTACTAAGTTTGAAAAAAAAGAACCAAGTCACTAGGCAAAGTAATAACTAGCAGTAGGTTATCGAGGACCAAGGCTGTCAACACACTATACATCTAATCTTGTCCCAATGAACTGCATAAACAAAATAGAAAGGTGCCTTAGTTCGATTGAACTAAGTAAGCATGCGTAACCAAGTAATACCTTACCTCTCATATCGTGATGGGAGAATTAGTCCTACCACTCCACCACTTTTTTTCCATCAACAAAGTTAAATTAGTTTATAGTTAATAAACAAAGAACACATGTGCAGAAGTAAATCAATGAACTCTACAATTCACTAACTCACAGAGAGTAATAACTAAAACGTACAAATAATTTAAATAATAGAATTTACCCATAAGAAGTAAACAAACTAATAATCACTTAATGGATAAGAGATTTACAAAACAGTATGAGCAGTTTCTGAAGAGATCTAAAGTTTAAGTAGTGCAAGTATTTCCGCAAGAGTAATAAATAATTTTTACAAGCCTATTAATTATCTTTTTTATTTCCAATTTTGGGAGAGATTACATATTTCTTTATATTTCTTTAAGATTAGCTCCACTGTTTTAGGTTAAGAGGTAGACTAAAGAATCAGTTATCGAACAAATCAGAGAGACATGGATACGATCTAGTATCGCTATATGGTCGTTCCGCTCTCCCTTATCTCTTGTTCCTCTGATTACTTAAGGACGATTGATCTGACCAGGTTGAAGTTGGATGGCTGATATCTTATCATGTCGAGTCATCTCAACATTTTAATAATGCACCGGCAAAGAGATGAGAGAATATTAAAATGCAGAGGTATACATTTGATTCCATCGAGTGTGCATTGCATTTGCCTGGAAAATCAAAAGGTGAGGCTTGTGAAGCGGCGTGCAATAATAGTCACTAACACACTATTGATGACACTGAATCATAATAAATAAATAAATAAAAACAGCAGGATTCACTCAAGCACAAGAGATGTGTGTGGCATCACGGTAATTATGGTTACCTTTGATATGTTCAAAGTTGGGTTGCCACAGAAAACTCAGGTTGAAACAGATAATAATGAAAATGAACAGAAAACTAATGGTCGCGCCGTCTTTAGCTATTTTTAATCCTTTGTTTATTTATGTTGGTACGAATCAAGAAGTGGCTTCGAGATAATAAGGTGGGAGTAAGGATATCTTCAGCTCTTAAGTAATGGATCTGAGGACGTTAAGAGTATTTCTCTGAAATATTTCGTAAAAATATATATCTAAGTTGGCTCTATTTTTCCAGGAGATCAATAAGGCGATTAGCTCCACTCTTTTAGTGTACAGGGTCCCAGCATTTACCAATCAGTTATCATAGTGATTTACTGGGAGATGCTTTACTAACCATGATTTGACTAGGTTCAAGATGGATGGCTGATAATGTTTAGATATTATTTTATATTTAGGACTTTAGGATCAACCGATATTATTTTATATTTAGGACTTTAGGATCAACAGGATTACTTGGAGTGTAAGAAGTGTATTTAGTGAAGATTCATTTCATGGTAGTCTAATCTTGTTATAATTAAATGAATCTTAATTAAAATTTAAATAAGTTTCACTTAAAAAGTCAGTATTTATTTATTTATAAATATATAATTCATTATAGTTTTATACTTATTTTTTTTGTTTTTTATAGTATTTGTTTTATTTATATTATATCTTATATAAATATTTATAAAGATATGATAATTAAAATGATTAATATTTGTCTACATGCCACATGCCATGCCACTTGAGTGGTGGCTATGCTAGTTTCTCATATCCACTCATTTCAACTTTTTAACAACGGAGGCATAGTGATGACAGAATATTCTAAGCTTGGACATGGAAAGAACAGTAACGTCTCTTTTCCGTGAACATTATAAAATGAAGAAGGAAATATCGATTTAATTCCATCGAGTGTGCATGTGTGCACTGTATTTGCCCGGAAAATCAAAAGATTAGTTTTGTGAAGTGACATACAATAATAGTTACTAACATTATTGATGACAATCAATCACAACAACAAAAAAAACAAAATGAAGCACGATTGATTGAAGTACAATAGTAGTATGTGGCGACCTTGTAATTATGTACCATATCAATCCGTCTTTTCTTTTACATCATCTGCATATTGTATGGGAAACTTCCGAAAATATCATTTTCGAATACTTTGTGAACCTCGTTCCAAAGGTTTATACGGGAGATAAATTAAAGATGAAGAATAATGGAACATGGTTACATGTCATTACTGAACTGAAATATGATTCTTCAGAATGTTAAGAATCTGAATTTTGATAATAAAATCGAGGTTCTTGGCAATTATTCTTTCAGTGTAACATTCTATTTTATTGTTAAGTTTATGTTTTATATTTAATATTAGTTTACTTATTTATAAATATGATTTTTTCAATTTAAAACAATCGCCTAAAATACTATACTTAAATGTAACATTAATATCAAATACGCTGATAATGACTTAAAAAAAAAATTAAAAAAAAAACATGAAATGTCTAATGCTTTTTAAATAAATTATATTTGACAATTACTTTGAAAATGGATGAACTAATGCCCTCGAATACTTCCATTTTAAAAGCAATGACTAGTCGGATCGGGTCCACAGACTACCTCCAGTAATAAATTTTTTGGAATATATGAGGCTTAAATATGTTCCTTATCAACTTAACTATCTGGCGATTACAAAACAAAAAGTTGTCGTTATTTGATTGAAGCACAGCATCAAATTCAGTTTTCCACATGCACCGACTTAGGAATATAACATTATCACGTGAAAAAGGATGCGATACTCTTCCTATTTGAAGATATCTTTATCCTACTTGGGAGAGAAAAAAATCTTAAGTTAATACTCCGAGGCAGGTTGATGGAAGAATTTTTAACTAGCAAGTTTACAAGGGCGTGATAATGGGTTAAATACGAGTTGAATTTTTTATTACATAAACTTCTAACGATTGGGTTAAATCCTCTATAATTTTATTGTTTAAATTGTATTTTTATTATACAAATATATTTATTGTTTGCTTTCATTCTTTTTCAAAACTTCTTGTCATATAAATATGGGCAACTTTAACAATTCAACAATTATTCGAAACTTAGAATGTTTCTAACAACTCAAGCATGATTCAAAAATTAGAATGTATAATACACAAGATTCAATCTTTATAAATATAAATTTGGTTGTAACATAGATGTGAGAGTTATGCAATTAATTATGATTCAAAACTCAGAATGTGTATTAAACATTCAATTCTTAAAATTATAAAGTTTGTGGTAACATAGATGTGAGAGCTCTCTAATGGCAACATATGAGTGAGAGTTATGTAATTAATATGTGAGTATACTTTAAAATTTGAAAATATAAATTTAGTGGTAATAATTGTTAAAGACTTTAAATTATTATTATTTGAGATTTTGATTAGGTGGAGTTAAGAAAAATACAATATAAGTATTATTATTATGAGAGTTATGTAATTAATATGTGAGTATACTTTAAAATTTAAAAATATAAATTTAGTGGTAATAATTGTTAAAGACTTTAAATTATTATTATTTGAGATTTTGACTACATGGGGTTAAGAAAAATGCCATATAAGTATTATTATTATTATTTAATAATTAAAAATTAAGAGAAATCAAAACTGAATTGGTCGTTAAAGAGTGTTTCTGGAAACATAAGAAGGAATGACAAATGACAAAAACTGTTGAGTAAAAGCTCAAGTGATGCAGGAGGCATCTTCCCTAAAATCAATCGAGACTCATTGTCGAGCAATAAGGAGTAGGTGGCTCGTAAATGACTGCATTCTTAGTCAAAATACTATAAGTATTGATGCTATCGAAGAAGATGGAGGCTTGTGATGGAGGGGAAATGATCTAGCTTATGCAAAGAGAGAGCGAGCATTGATGAGTCTTTGTCATTGTGGTTTAGAAAATATGCTCGAGGGTTCTAGAGCAAGTGACTTGGATTCTCTACGAGTTTTGTTGTGAGGATCCACAACTTAAGTTTTTTTTTTCGTCAGTGGTGACATGTTCTATCTTATCTTCTTGTATTATTGAATTCTTAGCTACATTTCTGAAGTGATTAATATGCTATTTTTTTCATAATACGGTTTATATTCATACATTATAGATTAATTAGGTTATCAAATTTTGTTTCTATTTTAAATTTATTTATTTACAGTGTTGGTAGTAATTATATTTCTTACAAATTTCATTATCATGCTAGAAAACCCTATTCAATTTGCTATAACTCGAATATGTTAACTAACCAAAAACAAAGTGCAAATGCTTCATAATAAGATAATACTATAAATATAATCACGTCATTACAGAAACTCTCTAAATACTGGTTTTATTAATAACCTGAATAGTTTGGATGGTAATATTGGTTTTAGGGAAATATGATTTAGTAATGAGCTTACCCTAAATACTAGTTTTAGGGAAAGCTGATTTAAATATGGTACCCTTCAGATCTTATGATTTGTTGATAGGAATGGATTCATTAGAGAAACATACAGTTATTTTAAACTGTTATGACCAAACATTTTCATGTTTGGATGAGGAAAGTAATAGTTTTGTTGTAAAAGAAACTCCCAAGAAAAAACACTATAAGATATATTTCTTCTTTACAAATGAAAAGGTATGTTCGTAAAGGTTACAAACATTTTGCAGTTCACATAATGGATGATAGAGAGAAAAATAATCAATTAAAATTAGAAGACATACAAATTCTAAAATATTTTAAGGATGTATTTCCAGAAGAAATTATCGGATTACCTTTGAAAAGGATATATATTTTACAATTGATTTGGTATGAGGGGCGGTACCAACCTAGAAAGCTCCATATCATATGCACACTTTGGAACTTAATGAGTTAAAATCACAAATACAATAGTTGTTTAATAAAAAGTACATTTGACCAAGTGTTTTCCCATGGGGAGCACTAGTGTTGTTCATAAAGAAAAAAGATGCTACTTAATGATTACGTATAGATTATAGAAAAATAAATAAAATTAAAATTAAAAATAGATATCCCCTACCTTTTATTGATGATCTATTTGATGAGTTTCTAGGGGTAAAAATATTTTCTAAAATAATCTCTATATCTCGATAGCACCAAGTACGAATTAAGGAAGAAGATATCTTTAAAACAAATTTTAGAACTAGATATGGTCATTATGAATTTGTCATAATGCCCTTTGGGTTGAACAATGTAGTGGCATCTTTTGGGTGAGTGCACAAAGTTGAGGGGATTTTTAGATGTAATGCTAGATTGAATCCAATGATTCAAGATCCATAAAACAAAAAATCATCCCATGCAATGCCGAACCTGACAAGCCTAGTTCCAACCCTTCCAACATGGTTGTCAATTATGGTAGTTAAGTAAAATGTGTTTCCATTATGTTTATGTAAAATGTGAATGCATTATTGTGTCCACACACACACACACACACACACACACACACACACAAGTGTTATGTAAAATATGATTTATGTTTAAAATAGGTGGTGCCCATCATTTTCTCCACAACAACACGCAACAATGTATTCAGGTCGACCAAAGCAAGCAACGATGAACACGATTTGGGTGATAAAGGAAAATAACATCCAACTTGGAAATCAATCTCTTGATTGTGAGGTATTTACACAAAAATATTGTCATGCTAGTTTCCCTATTTTCAATAATTTCTATGCCCTAATATGAATAGAAACCAAACATTTTTTAAATTTCTATCACTGTAAATAAATTTACATTTCCATTGGAAACCAAAACCACAATTTACTCATAACAACCAAATCAATTTCACTATTTTCATATATCTATTCACAAGCATCCTTGTGAATCCAAACAAAAATTCACAAATATGCAAAATTTCACAAGTATATTGCAAGGTTGCATACGACTAAAAAAATATTCAAGTAGAATTAATATCTTCCCTAAAATATATAACACACATGGTAAATGCCTTGACTCTACCTGAAATATTGAAGTTGGTCATCCAAGAACGTTAATCAACACCTTATAGTTTTGATGAAACTTCCTAATCCAAGTGTAAAAATCAGGTATAGTATATTCCCATGCTTAACAAATATTTTCCATTCACTGAAGGGTACATTTTGGTTAAGTCCAAGAAAACGGATTTCAACACTAGGATATACAAACATCAAGATACAGAGTGAGTTTCATGTGTTTGATTACATGCCAATCACATAATATCATACATTATAAAAACCTATGGAAACCTTAAAACCCTAAAAGCCTCTATACACAAATATGCGAAGTCTCTCATGGGTATATAGAAAGAGTAAATACAATGTAATATCCCAAATTTTGGACCTAACACTTATGGGCATGAGCCCCATTGATTATGATGTTAACCCGATGTTTTATTTTAATATACTATATCAAAGACCCCACTGCATATGAACATCATGATTTGTTTGGTATATTGGGTGTAATCCAATTGCATGTGATATATATATCTTGTTTGTGTTGGGCATGGACCCCAAAGCACATGGTTGATGAGATGTTTTGTGTTGAGGAAGGAGCTTTGTAGAGAATTAGTAAATTGATGTTTTGTGTTGAGCATGAAGCTCTGGAACACATGAAAAGATAAATTCGAAGTGTTGGGAATAAGCCCTAGAGCCTTCCTTGTTGATATTAAGAATAAGCTCTGTAACATCTGATCTTTTTCCGTTGTATCCCAAGGTGTATCCTACAAGTACATCCTAGCATTAGCATTGAGCGAGGAGCTCTAGAATTGCACTAAGTTTGTAACTCCCTCTTTTTAGCGTCGAGCATGGGCTCTAGATAAGTGCCAGAAGTTACTGAAAAGATTTAATGATTTCGAGTGAAAACGACTCGAGTAAAATATTGATCTCATCTGACTTATTTATAATTGATTAAATAAAATCTCGAATTTATGTATCTCATCAAGTACTATAGAACTACCATGTTATATGAGGGAATCCAACATACAAGGATGCTTAGGGTTGCTTATCCTAGTAGATCTAACCACCTACCTAATGACCATAGTGAAAAAAGTGACATAAGTTTAGGGATCACAATATGTGATAACCTAAGACAAATGTTAACAAATAATATATTATTATATATTTTATACATGGTATGTGTAAAGAGTAAGCATGGTAACAATATTGATAATGTAAAAAAGAAGGAAAAACTCCATCTATTATTATTATTACTGAGAGAAAATTAAATATTATAATACCTACAAAGGTCCAATTAGGAGCTAGTTAAAAGTTCCTAAGTTAAAATTTTAAAAGTACCTAAATTAACTAAAAAGGGTTAAATCAAGAAATCAAATGATTTTTTATTTAACTACCCCTTTGACTGAAAAGTCTATCTATAAAGTCCCAAGCCAAAGACAAGCTTGGGGATCTCATCTATCTTTTCGAAGTCATTATTCTGCCTGATTATTCTCAAGAGAGTTGTTGGAGAAAATTTTCCTCACAGGAAAAAGGAGAACTAATCTAGACCTCATATACCAGTTAGGGAAGCCTTACCTTAGGAGCTCTAATCTACTTGCATGTTGGAACCACCTCGGGGGATATGGATTAAAACGAGGAATGGTTCTGAGTCATGGTTGGGTGGAACGTGGTAGTTCGCAAGTGATTAGGTCATCTATACAAAGGTCAGATCTGCCTATGAATTGTTAATGCTAGGTAATTAAGTGTGTAGGTTTTGGCCATTGCAATAGCTTCACTTTTGAGGTATGAGGTTCTTGACTACCTATTTCATTATCTAGAATAGTTTTTGGTTAGAATATGTAACTTTTTATGTTATAATTCTAACCATATATTTACCATTGTTTCCATTTCAAAAGATTTAAGGGTTTACATTTTATTATAAACCCTATTGCTATAAATTAATTTCTGTTTAAGAAACAATTAGTGTTTATTTCTAGTATATCCAGTTCTACATTTAATTATAGCATAAGCTTTGTTTTCTAAATACCTAGGATTTACTGTAACAGTGCCTATATGTTTATTTACCTGTGAGCTCTACTCACATATTCCATATTTCTAGTAGAGCTATGTCTAGAGGTAAAAGTCTAGTTCAGGTTAAGTATCAATCAATACCTAAATACAATTATCTAATACAGTAAATAGAACTGTAATCTAAAATAGAAATACTATAAACGCATTTATGAATAATCATCAATTCCAGTATTAAAGATAAAATAAAAACTCATCGAAGACCTCATAGGGTCTGTAAATAATTCTACCAAGAATCAAAGCTAAACAATATTTATTTCCATTAACCAAAGAATTCATAAATCAAATCAACATTCCAAGTATTGAGACCACTTGATGTTCCACGATTTATGTGTTCCAATAATCCACATAACAAATTTATTGCAAGTTTAATATAAAAAACCCTTAAATATTTACAAACCACATTATAAATCGTATGCCATAAAAAAATCCCAACGCATAAAATCAACCATAATGCTGTGCACAAACTGTATTATAAAACATAAATATATTTACACAGAAGTCATAGGATCGATTCGTGTGAGCATTAAGCCAAATCGCATCCATATAATTATAAACCCTCACAAAACCATAAATGAACCAGGATCGATTCCTGGAGGGTTTGTTTTATTTACAAATTGTTGGGAACGAATTCCTGTAGGATTTTGTCTTCACGTTCTATAATTCCAACTATCCAAGCCACACTACATATAAATATAAACATAGTTCGTAACATAAATATATCAACTCTCTACAGATTTGTCTAAAGACGCATATAATTTACACACTATAACCATGTCTCTTGGCCTTATTACTTATCCAAACAATTAAATCAAAATAACAAATGCTATAACTATGTCAACGCTATGTGTTTAGGTATAGCCCTTTGGATTATAAAAAAAAGTAGAGTGCCCACTAAAACCTAGCAACATTTACCATTAGCGATGACTGCCAACGAAGGGTTATACCCACAGTCGGCCTATTTATCTTTAAATACACAACATAAACATAAATAGTAATTCTATGTCCAATACGTTATAGTAGCTACAATGGCAAGAAACTCCAATTCCATATGTGGCATGGCCCTAAAGCCATCAACGCTGTCAACATTACCCACATAGTAACTCAAACAACAATTTCGAAATTCCACATTCCATTAAGAATAATAACCAAAAAATTGACATAGTATATAAATGATGCATATATTTATAAACTTAACCATTAACAAAACAAATAAGGAGTTACACAGTAGTGTCAAACTCAGCCTTGCAGCATTGCAAAGAAATGGTGCTGCCACCATGACAAAAATATAACCATATATATATATNAAATCGAATACATTTAGTTCCATCTCGAAGGCTCTAGAAAAATCCTGAACTAAACATTCAAACCCCCAATGAGTGCAACACTCAGTCACAACCACCACACGAGGGAGGAAATTATTTTAACTTGTATAAATAGATCTTACCCATAGTGGGTATGGCTTTTCCCACAGTGTTATTGAGGAGCTATGATCCACATTCTCAACCCATCCTACAACCTGCAAACATAGAGAAAGGGCCACGATGGGAAGTATGCATGTTAATCGGACTGAAACAAGAAAATAATGCTAATAAAACTAGACCATCCATCATACCTATTTAGGCCATCGTAGTCACACACCATTACACCACGCAGGAGCAGAGCACCAGCATCCAAGCTATGAATGACCACACCAAAGCAATGAGCCAAGCCCTAATTTGGGTTGCCACCTTTCCCAATACACATTTAATGTGCCATCCTGACCTCCATTAATGTTTCCCAAACCCATACTGGTATAGTTCATATCACCATTTAAACATTGTTCCAAAATAAATGTGTTATACTTAAACCCCAAGTGCATATCGATTTCCTAAGGTTTAAACCATGAGACCATGGAATATGAATTATCCCATGGAAAAGTTTAGACCAAGGTCTATACAAATCTATTCTCCAAACTATTACCAACCATATACTAAGACCAGGTTGAAGCATGAACAACGTTATAAACCCTTATAACATAGTAACTAAATGTCACATAAATAATAAATTTTAGTAGTGATCCAGTAACTAACGCAGAGTCCGTAAGCACAACAATAACAAATCATGAAATATAAGCTAGTCAACCACCTAGTATGGTATAATAATCATCTAAAAACAACCATCATAATGCCACTAGGATAGGTCTGTATCACAGAGTGCTAATGATGAAATGGATCACATGGCCGTTCAACTTTTATAAAAAAAATTTGCAATGCTAAGAGAACTTGCACGCAAAATGAAAGAAATGCATTAGTTCATAAGAACTAAGTAAGCCTAATGAGACAAGTAGAAAATAGTACCTCTCAAGTGGTTATCTGGGAAAACTAGTTCCGCCACTCCACCCCTTTTTCCAATAACAATGGTAAGTCAGAATTGTGTAAACGACAGTAATCAAATGTTATAGTCAATAAAGTGCATAATCAAATAACTAACATGTAGGTCAATGGCATAGCCATAGATTCATATAGTAGTCAACATCACAACAATGTAAGTAATACATTAATAATCGCATCGAGAAATATGAAAGTAGAATGTAAGAACAACTTACAACTTTACAGTACGGTAAATAAAGAATGACACATTCCTTACAAGTTCCAATAATGTCTAGTATAGGTGGTTTTGACTAGCATAATTTTTTTTTTCAATTTTTTGGGACATTACAAGTCTTATGAGAGCCCAGTTTCAACACTAAGACACCAAATGGGCATACTAGACCTCTGTTGCAAGGAAAATAAAGTATGTTCTAAATTTTTGTTAACTAACATAAATTTTTTCTGTTATTAAAAAATTGCAATTTTAGGATTCTAAAAGAACAAGTGAAAATTATGAACACTGAAGAAGATAACAGACGAAAAGGGAAGTTGAATACCCCCACCCAGAAAGTAGAACTGGTGGTAGAACTGAATTCTGATTTGATGAAACCCATACAAAGTCTCCAAGTGGACATGCAAAGTTTAAAAGATGATAATATGAATGAGAGAAAGGAACAACAAGAAATTAATGAAGCATTGCTACACAACATGACAGAAGGAAGTACGCAGGGAAAAACCACTCATTCCATGAACAGGCTCATGAAGGAACCTTATCGTAAATGGGCCAGCAACCCAAGAGAAGAAGGAAAAGAGGAACATACCCCCAAACCTATAAAAGGATATTAACATAGTCCTTCTATTGATGAATCTCTTTCTCCATGCATAAAGAAACAAAGAATTAATGACAATATCCATGGGGAGTTCAAAAAAATAAGAGCCTCGACATCTAAAGGAGAGGTGAACACAAGAGAGAAAGATGAAGAATTGTTGTTGGGTATGAGCAAATATTTCCAAGTTCATAACTACTCTAGTGAAATGAAGGCCCAGTTGGCCATGTATAATTTATATGGAAAAGTAGCAAGATGATGGAGAGACTTGAAGCATATTAAGAAAAATGAGGTAAGAGAAATACGCTAGAAAAATTTCCTTAAGATTTTTCAAGAAAAAATATCTCGGAAAGATTATTCGACAAAAAAGTGAAATAGTTTCATGATTTATGTATGGGATCCATGAATATGGATGCTTTTATTAACATATTTCTAGATCTCTTACATTATGTACCATGCATCAAGGACGAGAAGGTAAAACTCCACCAGTTTTTAAGATGTCTTCCTCCCATCTTTCGGGAAAGGATTGAGTTTGACATGCCTAAAACCTTGGACACCACATTGCACAAAGCTATGATTTTCTATGAGCATGGGTAGATAAGGAAAGAGAACTAGAACCGAAACAGAGATAAGTCTAAGAACTTCTATGACAACCACAAACCACGTTTTAACCCACTACCGTACAGAAAAAAGAACAACAATTTCCCAATGAACAAGAACTTCAACAAATCAAGTACAAAGCCATATGTACCAGCTCCAAATGTTAACAAGCCAGTAGAAACTGGGGGATCCAACGATACCCCTCTACAAATCAAATGTGGGAAATTCCAAGGGCCTCATTATGCCCGATATTGTAATAACAAGACCAATGGGGTCTTGCACAACTTACAAGAGGAACCAGCGATAGAGGACATAGCTAGAACGAAATGAATTTATGAAGCCTTGGATGGATGTCAGGTAGACAATCAAGCTACCATGGTTGAGAGAGAAAGTAAGATATAGAATAATTCTATTTCAATATTGATTTACCCCAGTGCTTTCCATAGCTATGTATCACCTAAAATTGTTGAGGTACGTAAACTAGGAAAAGTAAAACATGACAAACCTTGGCTGGTACAATTAACCACAGGTACGAAATTGAAGGTTTCAGAAATAGTTAAAGATTGTGAAGTAAAGCTGAATGGTTTTCCTACAAAATTAAACTTGAACATCCTACCCTTAGGATCATATGATATACGTATCAGCATAGACTGGTTGGAACAACACCATGTCATGCTCTATTGTTTACATAAGTTGATCTTGTGAACAGATAGACAAGGGAATCAAGTGAATATTCAAGGTGTATCAAAGAAATTTTCTATAAAGAAGATATCTTCTTTACAAGAAAAGAAATGCATTAGGAAAGGCTGCAAGTTGTTTGAAGTAAATATATTAGACATAGAGGATGAAATAGAAAAGCACATAGAGGACTTCGTAGTTCTTATAGAATTCAAGGACGCATTTCTTGAGGAGATCCTAGGATTACCTCTAAAACAAGAGCTATACTTTTCCATAGAACTTACACCAGGATCAGTTACGGATTTAAAATCCCCTTACCACATGATTTCACCAGAGTTGGTGGAACTCAAACTATAGTTACTGAAATTGATAGAGAAAGGATATATCTTACCAAGTGTGTCCCAAGGGGGAGGACCAATACTTTTCATTAAAAGGAGGACAGTACGATGTGGATGTGAATCGATTACTGTCATATTAACAAAATGACTATCAATAACCGATACCCACTTTCTTGGATCGACGACTTCTTCGGTCAAGTAGGAGGAGCCACGATATTTTCAAATACCGACCTATGATCCTGGTACCATCAGATATGGATTCGCAATGAATATATTCACAAAACCTCCTTTCGTACAAGGTACGAGAATGACAACTTTGTAGTAATTCTGTTCGGGTTGACCAATGCACCTATGAAATTTATGTGTATGATGAACAGTATATTCAGTAAATATGTGGATAAATTTTTTTTGGTCTTTATAGACAACACCCTAGTTTACTCTAAGAGTAAAGAGGAGTATGAGGAACACCTTTGAATAGTGCTACTGGTATTACGAGAACACCAACTCTATGCCAAGTTTAGTAAGTGTGATTTTTGCAAACCACAGATACAATACTTAGGGCACATCATCTCCAAGACAGGGATAGTTGTGGACCCAGAAAATATTAGAGCCATAGAATATTGACCTACCCCTACTAGTGTCATCGACATTAGTTCCTTTTTTGAATTATCCAGATATTATCGTAAGTTCATTGAGAACTTCTCGAAAATAGCTTGTCCCATGACCACACCGATACTACGAATTACAGATCCCAATGGGGATTTCATTGCTTTCATTGATGCAAGAAAGGAAGGACTCGAAGGAGTCCTCTTGCATAACGATTATGCGATCTATTACGAATCGTGAAAGTTAAAAGAACATGAATAGAAATACCCCATGCATGATCTTGAGTTAGCAGCCATTATCCATGCCTTGAAGATGTGGAGGCACTACCTCATGTGAAGGAAATTCCTTCTAAAGACAAACAATATGAGTGTGAATTATTTATTCGAGCAACCGAATCTGAATGCTAGGCAAGCCAGATGGATGGATTTCCTTAGAGAGTACCATTTCGAGCTAAAGCATATTAAGTGAAAAGAAAGCAAGTTTGTTGATTCTTTGAGTCGTCGAACTCATATGATATATGAGGTGACACTAATTCAAATCAATTCTGATGTACATGAGAGGATTAGAACGACCAACAGATTTGACTCCTTCTATGTAGAAATCCTCAACAAAGTCCAAGTGGACAAATTGTTTCAACAAGAAAAGGAGTACAAGGTATACGAAACAAGACTACTATGGTCCAAGAAGAGATTATACATTCCAGGAGGAGGGGACATTCAGTCTTGCATCCTCACAGAATTTCATTGGACACATTACTCGGGACATCCAGGATATCAAAAGATGATATCTGCCATTGAGATACACTTTTTATGGCCTAATTTAAAGGCCGACATTGTTTTGTTTATCACGAAATGTGTGGAATGTCAGTTGGTCAAAGCTAAGCATCAACATCCTTCAATATTACTGCAACCATTACCCATTCCATAATGGAAGTGGGAGGTCATTATTATGGATCTTATCACAGGTATACCTAAGAGTAATAAAAAAAATGATTCTATCTTTGTAGTAGTTGACAAATTGTCAAAAACAACACACTTCATTCCAGTGAAGTCGACCTACAAGGTAGTACACATTGACGATATCTTCTTGAAGGAGAAATTTATATTGCATGAGATACCCAAGGAAATCATCTTGGATTGGTATACTAAGTTTACCGGGAACTTTTAGAGATATTTGTTCTTGGGATTAGAGACACACTTGAACTTTAGTATTGCTTATTACCCACACAGAGACGGGCAGACAGAAAGGGTAAATGAGATTGTTGAGGACATTCTTATGATGTATGTCATGAACAACCCCACCAAGTTAGAAGATTACATGCATCTTGTAGAGTTTTCTTATATTGGGACACCATACTTATGCCAAGATGAGTCCCTTTGAGGTACTCTATAGACGAAAGTGTAGAACACTAGTTACTTGCGATAACTCAGTGGATCGACTCATGTTAGGTACTGACTTGTTAAAGGACTTGGAACAATTGGTTACCAAGGTCTAGGTGAACCTTACAGAAGCACAAGACTACTAGAAAATCTACGCGGATAAAAAAAGAAAAGATAAATATTATCAAATAGGCTACCATTTCTACTTGAAAGTAAAAGTAAAATGGAGCTCGTTAATCTTGGGAAGGTGCAATAAATTAGTACCTAGGTTTTATGGACCCTTTGAAATACTGGACAAGAGAGGGCCATGGGCATATGAACTAGTGTTACCCGTGCACATAAGAGTCCATAATGTTTTCCATGCATCATTATTAAAGAAATATGTTTATGATACTAAACATGTGATTGAGTGGTCCTTATTACAGATGGAACCTAAAGGGGATTTTTCCCCTAAACCTGTTCATATATTGGACAAGAGAGAGGTTCAGCTCAGGAAACATATGGTAGTCCAGTTGAAACTTCAATGGAAGCACTTTGAAGCCGATGAGGCTACTTGGGAGAATGAATCCACCATGAGAAAGGATAACCCTGCCTTGTTTCATGATTTAATTCCAAATCCCTAGAACACAAGGGATGATGTTGTTCTAAGCGAGGAGGGATGTAATATCCCAAATTTTCAAACTCACACTTATGGTCATGAGCCCCATTGATTATGATGTTATATTGATATTTTATTTTGATATACTGGGTCAAAGACCCCCCTACATTTGAATATGATGATTTGTTTTATATATTGGGTGTAATCCAATTACATGTGATATATATATATATATATATATATATATATATATATATATATANGCACATTGTTGATGAGATGTTTTTTCTTGAGTGAGGAGATCTGGAGCGCATGGGCAAATTGATGTTTTTTGCTAAGCAAGAATATCTAGAGCACATGAATACTTATATATGTGTTAAGGGAGAAGATATGGAACACATGATTTTTACAACATTTCTGTTTATCATTAAGCTCTGCAACACATGAAAAGATAAATTGGAAGTGTTTGGAATAAGCCCTGAAGCCTTCCATGTTGACGCTAAGCATAAGATTTGGCACATCAGATCCTTGGTGATTTTATCCCTAGTTGTATTCTACAAGTACATCCTATCATTATTGTTGAACAAGGAGCTCTAGAATTGCACTAAGTTTGTAACTTCCTATTTCTAGCATTAAGTATGGGAACTGGATAAGTTTTAGGAGTTACTGAAAAGAATAAATGATTTCGAGTGAAAATGACTCAAGTAAAATATTGATCTCATCTAATTTATTTATAAGTGATTAAATGGAATCTAAAATTTATGTATCTCATCAAGTAATGAATAACTCCCATGTTATATGAGGGAATCCAACATGCAAGGATGTTTAGAGCTTCCTAACCTAGTAGATCTAACCACCTACCTAATGACCTTAATGAAGAAAGTGTCATAAGTTTAGGGATCACAATATGTGATACCCTAACACAAATGTTAACAATAAATATATTATTATATATTTTATACATGGTATGTATAAGGAGTAAGCATGGTAATAATATTAGTAATGTAAGAAAGAAGGAGAATCTCCATTTATTATTATTATTATTACTAAGAGAAAATTAAATATTATAATACCTAGAAAAGTCCAATTAGGGGCTAGTTAAAAGTTCCTAAGTTAAAATATTAGAAGTACCTAAACTAACTAAAAAGGGTTACTTTAGGCAATCAAATGATTCTTGATTTAACTGCTCCTTTGACTAAAAATTTTGTCTATAAAGTCTGAGACAAAGAGAGGCTTGGGGATCTCATCAATATCTTTGAAGTCATAATTCTGCTTGATTAGTCTCAAGAGAGTTCTTGTTGAACATTTTCCTGAGAGGAAAAAGGAGAACTGATCCAGACCTAATATACTAGTTACAGAAGCATTACCTTAGGATATCTAAGCTACTTGCATGTTGGAACCAGCTCGGCAGGATCCAGATTAAAACTAGGAATGGTTTCGGGTGATGGTTGGGTGGAACGTGATAGTTCCCAAGTGATTTTGTCATCTATATAGAGGTCAGATCTGCCTATGAATTGTTAATGTTGGGTAATTGAGTGTGGATGTTTCAGACATTGGAATAGCTTCACTTTTTAGTTATGAGATTCTTGACTACCTATTTCATTATCTAGAATAGTTTCTAGTTAGAATATGTAAGTGTTTATGTTATAATTATAAACCTATGTTTACCATTGTTTCCGTGTCAAAATATTTAAGGGTTTACATTTTATTATAAACCCTATGGTTGTAAAATCATTTTTGTTTAAGATTAGGGTTTATTTCTGTTATATCTAGTTGTGCATTTAATTACAGCATCAACCTTTTTTTCCAAATACCTAGGATTTACTCTAACAGTGCCTATATGTTTATTTACCTATGAACTCTACTAGAAGATTTCATATTTCTAGCAGAGCTATGTCTAGAAGTAAAAGTCTAGTTGAGGTTAAGCTTCAATCAATACCTAAATACAATTATCTAATATATTAAAAAGAACTGTAATATAAACTCGAAACACTATAAACACATTTATGAATAATCATCAATTCCAGTATTAAAGCTAAAATAAAAACTCGTCGAAGTCCTCACAGGGTCTGTAAATAATGGTACCAATAATTAAAACTAAACAATATCTATTTCCATTAACCAAAGAATTCATAAATCAAATCAACAGTCCAAGTATGGAGACCTCTTAATGGTCAACAATTTATGTGTTACAATAATCCACATAAAAAATAATCGTGTTCCATATGTGTTACAATAATCCACATAGACTGTAAAATAAATACCCAGTCACATTTACAATATGCAAAAAAACATTTAATTAAATAAAAAACCCGAATACATTTAGTTCCATCCCAAAGGCTCTAGAAGAACCCTAAACCAAACATTCAAACCCCCAATAAGTGAAACACTTAGTCACAACCACCACGCAAGGGAGGAAAGTTTTTTAACCTGTATAAACAGAGCTTACCGGTATTGCATATGGATTTTCACACAGCGCTATCCATGAGCTACAACCTACATTATCTTCACACCTTGTAACCTGCAAACAAAGAGCAAGGGCCACGATGACAAGTATGCATGTTAATCAAACCGAAACAAGAAAATAACACTAAGAAAACTAGACTATCTAGCATACCTATTTAGGCCATCTTATTCACACACCATTACACTTCGTATGAGCAGAGCACCAGCAGCCAGGCTGCGAATGACCACACCAAAGCAATGAGCCAAGCCCTAAGTTGGGCTGCCACATTTCCCAATATGCATTTAAGGCGCCACCCCAACCTCCATCAATTTTTCCCAAAACCATAATGGTATAGTTCATATCACCATTTAAACATTGTTCCAAAATCAACGTGTTATACATAAACCCCAAGTGCATATCAATTCCCTAAGGTTTAACCCATGAGACAATGGCATATAAATTATGTCATGGAAGAATTTAGATCAAGGTCTATACAAATATCTTCTCCAAACTATTACCAACCATATACTAAGACCAGGTTGAAGCATGAACAACATTCTAAACCCTTATAACATAGTAATTAAATGTCACATAAATAGTAAAGTTCAATAGTGACCAAGTCACTAACGCAGAGTCGGTAAGCACAACAATAAAAACTCATGCAATATAAGCTAGTCAACTACCTAGTTTCGTATAAGAATCATCTAAAAACAACCATCGTATCACCACTAGGATAGGTCTATATCACGAAGTGTTAGTAACGAAACGGACCACGTAGTCGTTCATCTTTTATAAACAGTTTTTCTGATGCTAAGAGAACCTCCACGCAAAATGAAAGAAATGCATTAGTTTGTAAGAACTAAGTAAGCATGTTGAGACAAGTAGAAAATCATACCTCTCAAGTGGTTACATGGCAAAACTATTCCCGCCACTCCACCCATTTTTCCAATAACAAACGTAAGTCAGAATTGTGTATACGACAGTAATCAAATGTTATAGTCAATAAAGTGTAGAATAAAATTACTAACATACACATCAATGTTGTAACCATAGATCGATATACTAATCAACATCACGATAATGTAAGTATTACATTAATAACCGCATCGAGAAATATGAAAGCATAATGTAATAACAACTTACAACTTTACAGTACAGTAAATAAAGGATGACACATTTTGCACAAGTTCCAATATTGTCCAGTATAGATAGTTTTGACTAGCCTAATTATTTTTTTTCAATTTTTGGGGACATTACATACAACTAAAATAACATAAAGTGTAATACATACATGCCACCAATTACATATAAACATAGATCCTAAATGGCCTACGGAGTTCAAAAAAAATCATGTTGCAACAAATAATTACATATCTATCAAAATCCCTTCCTATATTGGGATTGTATTCATCAATAAAACCTTCTGTCGTCTCCTCTATGCTCCATCCCTTTCCTCTACCTAGAATATGGGAGTTTGTCCTCCAAGGGAATTACTTAACACCTCACATTTTCGATGAAACTTCATAATCCAGAACTTAAAATAAGGTATAGGAGATTTCCAATCAACATATGTCCCAAATTACATATAAACAAACATGTGAAATGGCCTATGGAGTCCTAAAAAAATCACGCTACAATAAATAATTACATATCTATCAAAATCCTTACCCATATTGGGATTTTATTCATCAATAGCACTTTTCTGCACCTCCTCTAGGATCTAGCCCTTGCCTCTACCCACAATTCAGGAGTTTGTACTCCAAGGGCATTAGTCAACACCTCACAGTTTCAATGAAACTTCATAATCCAAGCCTTAAAATAAGGTACAAGAGCTTCCCAATCAAGATATGTACATCGGACATTTAATGTCTGCATCTGGAAATTGGAATTAATACAAACTTACAACATAAATTTAAGATGAAAAAATGTTAAATGTTTATTCTTTAGTGTAAAATTCAAGATCAATTCTAAAATTTAAATTATAAATAGTTTATGTTGTTATTTATTGTACATTGGTTTACACTTTTCATTGCTTAGATATGTAATTATACCATGTGTTTATTTTTCTAATAATATTTTATTTGTAATAATGATTGAAGTGGCTACTATGGACCACAATGCAGATATTTTGAGAGTTATTGGTCATTTGAGATATATTGGTTCTCCTTGGAAGGTTGGAGATGAACTCCTCCACTCCTTGTCGGCATCATTACTGACCATGTAGTGGATATTATTAGCATATCCAATGATACTTTATATAGCATAGCATCGTATAAAGAGACAAAATGGAAAGAATATGATGATGGGTTGGGATACAATGAGATTAAGGAACTCAAAATAACCAAAGAGCATATACATTCACAATTTAGATTTCCTGGGACAGATGACATTCTAGAGAGTAGACGACCGCATCTTTCCATTGAGCAGTACATATGTCAACCAATTAGAGACCATTGAGTGGACAGATGGTACATGGTTTTTGGTAATCCCCTGCACAATAAAGAGGAAGTACCACCATACTTCCTCTGGAAACTTTATGCATAGTTTGTGATGGGATAACATGTCAACTATCTTGACATGTTGGGGTTCCAGGTTTTTGGTAGGGGGATCCTGAAAAACCTTCCGAATGTTAGGCATAGATATGTTGATCTAAAAAAACCTCCACTATATGCATATCTACCGAGGGAAGATACCCCTCTTGCACATGATATGATTACCAAGAAATAGGTGGAATTTCTTACGCTAGTTGAGATGATTTCCTGCCACACCACAACTATTGACCAAGTAGTGCCCACTTCCTCTTGTGGGGTACAAGCATGAGCTTATGGCGGTATAGGAGCATCTATTTGTGGGTATAGATTGGCATACCCTGATCCCTAGATCTAGCCACATGTATGGATGATGTGCATTCAAGCGTGTTATGGTTGTGAACTAATGCATGATACCTCTATTATGAGTACCAGTTTTCATGTAAGGACATTGTAAAATATCCATTGTTGTTCAGTTTAACATTTTCATACTGTACACATATTAAAATATTCTTAATGTATGCAATTTTTAATCTTGTATAATATTTATTCCTCTAAGGGTGGTGGTATTGTAGAGTGTGTTGTCATATATGAGGTGGTAACAACCAACACTAAGGTAATATTTCAACATGTGTAATTTTGTTAATATGTATCATTTTTTTAATACATCTTAGTTTATTAATTTGTTAAATGGTCTTTACAATTTTTGAAGTTGTAGGAACCACATTTTGAACAGGATGTGGGAGACATTGGTCTCAGTGAATTCCCCACATGTGGCTTCTATGATAACCGTGGGAATGTAAGTACATGGTTAATGACTGAATCTTGTTCAAATTATTTGATTATTATAGTAAACTCCTTTATAGGTTGCTAATATTTATAACTTTTAAACTTGTACGTGCTATCTGGCTCTATAAAAGGGAAAGAAATTGCAAGCAATGATCCCTCCCATCGGGGAGATATGTACTAGGAAGAGGTAAGGATATTAGAATATGTTAATTTTTTAGTACATATTATTCCATCCGTTTGTGTCCATGTCTAACTATGATAACACTTTATGGCTGCATAAATCAACGAAAATCCATGCACCACCTCTTTAGTTTGGCTCTCCTTGTAGTTCAAAAATAGATGAGAGTGTTGTCTACACAAGAAAAACCTCTTCCATTAAAAGAGAGGGTGTCCATGATGATGAACCTATTGATTCCACAATAATGTACACATAGACTACAATGGAAGTTGTTGGCTAGCTTTCAATTCATTTCACAACTACTTTTTCTTAATGCTATTTTCACATGTTTATAGCCTCAAGATGGAGAGTCCTATGTGCCAAACCTTCGAAGGGTGTTAACGCTACAGTCAATGATACATCTATAATGGGGATAAGTCACACAAAGGTATCTACTTGAATATGTGTACTTGAACAGTTCATTTGTATTTTGTATGGACATGCACGATGTATAACTATTTTAGCATTTTCTAAATGTAGACACACCCTCATCCATTAGTGCATGGGACCGAGGTTCATGTTCAACATATTGATTTGATTTCTATAGAAGAAACCCAATTTGATTCTCTAGAGTAGATTTTTTTAGTGAGATGTTCATAATTTACATAATTGGTTAGTAATTTCTCATGCATGTATAGGTTGATAATTCTTGAGATAATTGACATAGTTTAGTTTATTCACATAGAAGCATTGTAGAGGGACTCTCTGCAAGGAGGAGGACACCATAGGAATGTATACCCCATATGGATTCAGTGAGTGTTTTCTTATGTACAATTCAATCGAATTTTAAATTTTCAATCTTTGTTAGTATTGGATAGTATTAGTTCAGTTACCTGATAAAGAAATAGGATCCTTGATTTGTAGTCATCAGAGATGCACAGTGATCATGGACAGAGGAAACAAACATCATAGCCAGGAAAAAACAAGAGGAAGCTATATTTTTTATGTGTTAGTCCAGGACAAATATGTACTTTTGTGTACAAGAGGAAGTTAGAGTTTAGTGGCTCACTCTATGACCTATGTGTTAAGATTTTAAAAGTTGTTATACCAAAAGAGAAGGATCTTTGAAAGAATAACAAGAACAACTGAACAAAAGAGAACACAAATATTTATCCTTGGAAACTTTCATGGGGAATAAAAACAATAAAAATTCCTATATATAGACTTCAACCAAGTACACTGTAAGATCCAGTAACAACACTAGACTTCTTCTTATCCTCCGAATGGATTGTATCTTGTAATATCTTGAATTTTGACTTTAAATATGATGGGAATGAGTCCCTTTGCACATGAGTTGCTTTGATGCTTATGCTTGTATATTGGGTGTAAGGCCCCACTGCACATGAGTTATGTTGATTAGCTATATATATTGGGATAAAGCCAATGCATATGTTTTATTATCATGTATGTGATTGAATATGTTGGGCACGGACCGAGATGGGAAAAGATTATTATCATAGTACGATGTACTGGATGTATTATGTGATTTACCTAAATGCATATACTGAGATGATTATTGTGATAAAATGTGGAGAAGACTAAATGCATGATTTAGTTCTATAATGTGTTTGGAGAAAACCCTCGAGCACATGAGTGATGATATTTCTTGTTGAGTGCAAGCTCTCGAGCACATGAGTGATTAGATTTTTTGTTGAGTGCAAGCTTTGAAGCACATGAGTTATGAGATTTTGTGTTGACCATAAGCTCTATATCACATGAATTATAAGAATTGGAAGTGTTAAGAATAATCCCAAAATCATTCCAAATTGATGTTGAGCAGAAGATCTAGAGCATCAAATCCTTGGCCATTGTATCCCTAGGTGTATTATATAAGTACATCCTAGCATTAGTGTCAAGCGAGATGCTCTAGAATTGCACTAATTGTAACTCTCAGTTTAGCGTTGAGCTAGGGCTCTGAATAGAATTAGGAGTTACTGAAATTAATTGTGTTGAGTGACAACAACTCTAAAAAGCATTGACCTTATCTTAATTATTTTTAAGTTTATTAAATGAAATTTCAAATATACTTCTCATCAAGTATTGAATAACTATGATGATACATGAGGTAATCCAACATGGAAGGAGGATCAAGAACTTCCTAACTTAATTGATCAACTCTACCTAAGGCCTTGATAAAAGAAATAGTATAAGCCAAGGAAAGCATAAAGTAAATGAGATCATGTTATATGATGCATAAATAAATTTTAACCATAATATATATAGTTAATATATATTAGGAATAAAAGAATAATTATATATAGTAAATATAAAGAAATAAAGATAACTATAAATAATGAATAAAGAGTCTATGTATTTATTATTTACTGAAATGATTAAATAAATATTTAATCCTAAAAAGTCAAATGAGGAACTAGTAAAAGAGTTCCTAAGTTAAGAAAAAAAATTATTCAATACAAATAAATCAATTAAAAATTATTTTCAAGAAAATAATGGATTCTTGATCTAAGTGAAGTTTTAAAACAACTCCCATTTTCCTAAAGATTGTCTATAAAGACCCAATCGAAGGGAAGGCTTAGGAATATGATTATTATTCCAAGCAATCTTATCGAAAGCCTTATATTCCACATAAGAGACACCTCACCTTTAGGAGCTCTAGACTACTCGCATATTAGAGCCAAATCGGGGGGATCCAGATTAGAACCAGGAATGGTTCCGGGTCAAGGTTGAGATGAACGTTGTAGTTCAAAGGTTATATAGTTAAACATATCTACATGTTAGAAGTAATTAGGGTTTTATTAATTATGTGTGTTTAAGTGTGCGGGGTTCATAGCCATTAACATAAGGTGAAAATTTGGAGGAATGAGGTTTCTACTTCTTCGAGTATGTTAATTATGTTTACAAGTTATACTTATAATATTTCTATTGTGGATTAAATAATGCAAACTTTTTTTCCAGTTGTTTATATGCTTCACGTTATTTCATTGTTTAAAGTGAAACTCAACATTTCAATTCTTAGATAGAAATCTAGGGTTAAATAGTTAATAGATTTACATGTAATTAGTTCAGAAATTTATGTTAGATTTTATAATATAGATTCAAACACTAGATGCTAGATAAAGATACAAACTAAGTTGCATACTAGGTCACATTGTAAAATAAACTAGAGATTAACAAAGCTAATTCATTAAACCTAATGATAATAAAAAATCATTGCATTCTTAAGCTAGTCAATATTTAAAATCTACACAAAAATTAAACTAAATACTTGAAATAATTAAATTCTAAACATCTTTACAAATACTCCGACCAGGAATTGAAGAATTTCTCATACAAAAAATCAAAACTATAAACTAAACGAAGTGTTGGTACATTTCATTTTCCAATGAAGTGCAGACCTAGAAATCAAAATATACTATGTACAAAAAAACGATAAAACTATTAAAAATAAACAAACAGAACATTATAAATATGTGGTAAACAAATCTATGAAACAAATATGAAAGATATCAAATTACAATAACCTCAATGTGTGAAGGTCAAGATCCTATCCACGATTTCAAAGTTATACTAATAAATGCCAAACACTTATAAATGTTATTTATCACCGCCCATCAATCGAATCATATTAAGGATTTTTTGTTGGTCCTTTTATTTTCCAAAACAAAACTATTAATACAAATATATCTAAAAAAATTAAAGTAAACAAATAAAATCCAAAACAAACATAGCTCCATTCCCATACGCATCGCGTTGATGGAGTTGAAAATGCTAACAAAGATAAATCACTACAAAAAATATAATAACAAAACAAAGTTAAAACCATTATCACAGTCAAATTATCCAGGATACCTAGGGTCGAATCCATTTAAACCTCGGCTTATATAATCACAATGTTTTACAAACAATTAAACTACAAAACATTAATACCATTAAACTTCACCAACCATTCAACTGAGTTTTGAACCACATAGAGCTTAGCTAGGAGAATTTAAAATAAACCAAACCATACAAACCTAATGTTCAGTTTCGAATTTGCCCCTTTTTCCATACTTTGTTCCATCCTTTTTCCCTATTTTCACCCCTATTTTCTAGCTGAACCTTTATCCTTTTCATACAAACCATCATAATTACCTGAGGTAAAAATCATTATTTATTATTTCATTTTATGGTTATTTTTATTTATAATCATGGATTTTACGTATCGTTGTACTGATTTGTCCATGCTTTGAAAGAAAGATTCAAAATCATAGGTGGCGCAACTGCAATAGCTTGTTCTATTTGGAAGATGGTCTCGCTTGGCTTCAACTACTTTCTCAAAATATGTAGTTGAAATTAATGCAGAAGGAATCTTAGGTGCACCTTCATGCTTGCAACTAAACTCTCTAAGAATCTTCCGTAGTTCGTTCAGCATGTCAGTTCACAACACAACTCACAGTAAAAGTTTATCTATTCCTTAGGTGATTTTATGCAAAGAACGATTCACTGTAACTCCTTTGATGATTTGACAACCTAAATATCAAACATCTTCATGCCTACCTAAAATTAATGTAATAGACTATCTTTTCTCTTGTATAAATATACGCAGGTAGGGAAAGCATCAGTTAGTTTTCCTTTGTCTTGTTGTAGGTGATTTGGTGTGATAGTCGACTACATAGTTAATCTTCCTTGCTATGCAGAGGTGTGTTATATGTTGTAACAGACTTGCTCAGCTCTTGTGTTGTGTGTTCTATGTATATTTCTAGAGTTTCATGATTAGATTAGTCCTTTTCTTTAATGAATTTGTTGCTTGAGTAATAAGTAGAGATATTTCTGGTTTGGTAAGTTAGACTTTCATTTCCTGCAAAAGTAATTCTAGGTGGATTTATCTTTAGATTATAAACCTTCATATTAGTATGATAGGAAATAGAAGTTCTTTTCAATTCCTAGATGGGCAATGTTATTTTTATTTTTTTTATAGGAGGTTGAGTCGGCTGTGCAGTAATTAGAATTGAGTGAATTTCATTTCAGTTATTAACTACTGAACATGTTTATGTATATACTTTTCTAATTTCCTTTGAAATAACATAATTCAATGGGTTAATAATTAAATATTGAACACTCAGCTTGTTAAGCAATTAATGATTATATAGAGTGCCCAAGATTTTGGCGTCGTTGATGGGGAAGGTAATTAATAGGAATTATTACTTTAGTTGAATTGGTATTTTATTTAGTAGGTATTATTTTAATCTTTCCATATTTATAGGTTTTCATGAATAAAAGAAGAACTCAATGGGATATTCCTAGAACTCCCCAAAATACTAACTTGGAAGGTGGTATAGGTCGTGGTGGTAGACCAGCCTTAGGGAGAAGGAAATTCATTGATGATTTTGTGTCTAGAGATAATTATTCTATTGGATCTTGAAATCAAGGACCATCATCTAACATAAGAATCCATGTCTCTCCTAGGGTGGAAGCATTAATGCCAAAAGTGGATAAAAGAGTAGGAGTTGTGACACCATCTGGTGTTCCTATGGAGGGAACTCCAGCAGATATGTGTAGTTTTGTGGGAACAGATGGACCAAAGGTGTTTTATGATATCGATGGAAAGGAAGTTACAAAAGAGGATTGGTTAGAGTTTTAGCAGAATTTGGAATATTATAAGAAGCAAAAATAGGAAGAGGGTGAGGTAAACATGAATAACAAACATTACCCTGACGATCGTGAGGAAGAAGTGGAGGATAATCATGATGATAATGGTGATATCCAACATGAGGAGATAGTTGCCACACTTCAGCTCCCCATTCAGAAACCAACTGTCTAGGCCCCCATGAAGAACATTTCACCCTTAATGTTACCATGCTTTCATGGGAAGGCCACAGTTCATCCAGACGGGTTCCTCTTTGATTTCTACATTCTCTGTCGAAGTTATGACAACACCTCCAGTGAGAAGAAGTTGAAACTCTTCATACCACCATTAAATAAAATTCCATGCATTGGTTTATGAGATTCGGTGGTGAAACCATTGCAAATTGGGAGAAGATGAAACATGTGTTTCTTGAAAAATATCAAAAATACTGGAGGACGAAGGAGAAGAGAGAAGATTATTTAATATGGTGCAAAAAGATGAAGAGAGTTTGGAGGATTTTGTGGAAATCCTTATGTATAATGTATAGAGGGAAGTACAAAACAATATTGGAAGGGATTTTCTTAAGATTATTGAGTTATGAGGAATAAGAGGTGATTGTCTCGACATGCTTAACTTGTAAGGGAAGGGAGATATATCCAAGGAAACCTTCGATTACACCGTGGAATTATGTTGACGATATTCCAGGGGATCTACCCAAACTAGTACAAAGGATCAAGATATTTTCTCACGTGCATAGAAGTCAGCTGGTAGAGGACCTACTTGGGTAGATATTGATAGTCTCCTTCAGAATTTAAAAACCAACATGATGACTTCCATCTCTTCACAATTTGATGTTATGAGAGAAAAAAAGAAACAAGTGGTTAAAAATATGGTACTTGGGGTGTTTTTCGCTATGTGCCTGAAGAAACATCCTCTCAAAGAATGTCCACTTGACTAAGATGAAGTGGATGGGTTTTGAAAATTGGACCATGATAGCAAATATTTTCCCTCAATTTTGAAATCCAAAGTAGTCTTTCAGGAATCTGTTGTAGATACAGAACATGTTTGTTTTATTTAGCAGAAGAAGTTGTGGAAACCACAGGTTCTAGGTATGCATTTTAAGCCTACTCATTTCAATTTTTTGAATAATTTTAATAATCAATTTAGTCCACCCTACTCATATCTTAACACACAATGGCACCAAACTTCACAACCGACATCACCATATCCAAAACCCTGGACTTCATGGTGAACCACATCCAAACCAACAAGCTCCTTGGTCTCCTGGATGGAGAAATCTGGATCCAGCAAACTAGTTTTCTCATAACCATTTTTCGCATAACAAACCATCCTATCCATAGTATCAATAGCCTTAGCTGCAACTCCCAAATAAATCTACACCGTTGGGTGCACCAATCAATCCTCAAATTCCTACTCAAACTAACCCCAATCCCAACAATAAGGCAGTGCAACAATTTGAAATTTCTACCATGCAAACTTACTCCATTTCCCCTCTCCATTGCAATAATTTACACTTATGATCTAGGAGGGTATTCGAACCAAGAATCATTGGGGATGTTCCATCCTTCGTGACTAATGAAGGAGTTAATCCATCATTTGGAAACTCATTCAGAGTAGAGATCCCCATCATTGAGTATGATGAAACACCAGCTGATAATGTCGATTGAGATACATGATGAAACAACTGCTGAAACACTTACAGAGAACGCACTAAAACAAAACTTACACATTCTTATAAAGAACCACCATATCCTGAACGATTAACCTTGCAAACAGTCATGGAACAACCTAGCTTCAACCTCCTAGGAAAGTTGAAAAATATCTATGTTAGGATTCCATTGTTATAAGCCCTACAGAATGTACCCATTTATGCGAAAACCGTCAGAGACCTCATAGTAAAGAAACCGGGAAGAAAACCAAAATACCCCCCTTCAATACATGTGGTATGATAGTTATCTGAACTAATAATGGGAAAATTCCCATTGGCCAAATACATTGATCCAAGTAACCACACTACCATAGTATGTATTGGGAATATTCAAATCTCTAATGTTTTGGTCAACCTGGGAGTGTCAATAAATGTTATGACTATTGAGACTTTAAAACAAATGGGACTCGCTAATTTGACACCTAACCTAACCATACTAGAGATGGTGATATATATACCATTAAACTAGAAGGAGTTGTGGATGATGCTGTAGTGTTCGTTGATTCATGGGACTACCATGTAGACTGTGTTGTTTTATAACCAAAGTCACAACTGGGGGGACACCCTTTGATCTTGGGAAGACCTTGGCTTGATACATCAGATGCATACAACAGCTGCAGATCGAGGTCCATGACAATTTTGAATGGAAAATCCATTAAAAATATTACTTTATATCATCCATCTAAGCCAATCCTAGACGTTGAAACTCAACTATGGATGGATTTAGAGGAAGAATAAGATATTCATCCTTTATTAACAATTGGGAGAGAGTTGACCTTTAAGACAAAAACCGAAGATTATAAGATATGTAATTTCATTAGCAAGCCCACCTATGCCACTAAGAGAGCTTATCAAATCTTGGATAGCACACTAAGAGAAAAAGTGAAGGAATAAATCACATAGGAAGCCTTAGTCAGTAGTACCGAATTAATTCCAGTAATCGATAATTCTAAAAGTGTTCCAGTAGAAGTTAACTTATGTAAGACATTGAACATAAATCCTAATATGAAAGATGATGAACTGGAGCACATTGTTACACTCCTGAAAGAACACAAAGGGGATTTCACATGGGAGTACACATATATTAGGGTATTCACTCACCATTGTGCACCAATCAGATTTACATGAAAATTGATTCAAAGCTCATGCGACAACCCAAACATAGGATAAACCATGAGAGATATTCTGAAGATGGAGATCCAAAAAATTCTATAGGAAGGATTCATTTACCGAATTTCAAAAAGAGAGTGTGTTTCCCCACTTGTTAACGTACCCAAAAAGAATAGGAAGTGGTGTGTCTGTGTGTAATATAGAGAACACAATAAAACAACACAGAAATACCATTTCCCTCTTCC
The DNA here is from genome assembly GCA_001517045.1 of Pseudotsuga menziesii. Classification (NCBI taxonomy): domain Eukaryota; kingdom Viridiplantae; phylum Streptophyta; class Pinopsida; order Pinales; family Pinaceae; genus Pseudotsuga; species Pseudotsuga menziesii. The sequence goes on from LPNX010116036.1 coordinate 181,284, forward strand.
TTTTATTAATCAGGTTTTGGACACCCTGTCTAGAAAAGAATTTTTCTCCTTTTTGTATGGTTTCAGTGGGTACAATTAGATCCATATTACCCCTGAAGATCAGGACAAAACCACCTTCACCTTTCCTTGGGGAACCTTTTCATACAAGGTGCTTCCCTTTGGGATGTGCAATGCATCGACAATTTTTTTGCGAGCTATAATTGGAATATTTTCTGAAATAGTGAATGATTGTATGGAATTATTCATGGATGGCATTACTCCTTATGGAGATAGTTTTAATGAAGCACTCGATAACTTGGAAAAAGTTCTGAAATGTTGTGAATAGACACACCTATCTCTGAGCACCGAAAAATTCCACATAATGATGAGTGAAGGTGTGGTTCTGGGACATTTTATCTCTACTGCATGTATTCAGGTAGATCGAGCCAAGATATAGGTAATTTCAAACATTCCTATCCCTGTGTCAGAGAAGGAGGTAAGAATTTTTCTTGGTCATGCTAGTTATTATAGGAGATTCATAGAAATTTTTTCCAAGTTGGAATCTCCTTTATTTACCTTATTAATTAAAGATGCACAATTTGTGTGGACAGATGCATGTCAGGAAACATTCATAGAGATAAAGAAAAGACCATCTACAACACCCATATTGAGGGGGCCTAAGTGGGCCCTTCCTTTTCATATTTAATTTTTGTTGTGTGCTTTTCTTTTATTTTTATTTTTTTTGTTATGATTGGGTTTTTTTTCTAAGAATTATGAATAGGTATTCATGAAAAGGTTCAGGTAAAAAGAGGGAGTTGTGATGGGCTAATAAATTATAGAACCATGGATGATCCTTGTTCACTAATACTACTCATTTAAAAATTCCATGGATAAATTGCAGATCCTTGACAGAAAGTTTGTTTTTACTGAGCCCTATCAATATTTTATTGAGTAGAAATCTTGTTAAATTGCTTAAATTTTTCCCACTACAACTCCACTCTTTTCGGCTAAATCATGCTGCAACTACGCTATTTTTGGTTGATTTTTTGTTGGCACACCGCTAATTTTTCCTCCATTTTTGGCCGAATTCCGCTGCAACATCGCTAATTTTTCTTTTGTGTTTGGCCAAATTTCACTGCAACACCACTAATTCTTCCGCTATCTTTGGCCAATATCTGCTGCAACACCCTTAATTTTCCTACTATCTTTGGCCAATCTCCGCTGCAACACTACTAATTTTTTTACTGTCTCTGGTCGAACTCCACTGCAACACCGCTAATTTTTCAACCATTTTTTTCCAAGCTCTACTGCAACACCACTAATTTTTCCGTTGTTTTGAAAATTCTGAGATGAAACTGTGTTATTTTTCTGTTACCTTTTCCACTGGTATTGTGTTGAAAATCTTACGGAAAATTTATCGCATGGAGCGTATTTCCAACTCAATCTCAATATTTCATAATGAGATGTTTTACACCTTGTTTGCACGCTTGAAAAATCAATTCTATAATGAATATGCTCCACCTAATTAATGATTGACGACAGTTTATCCTTAATTGCACATGTAAAATCATCCCCCGCGTGATCATTGGTACCGAAAACTCATATCATACCAAGGAATTGACGGCTTGAGTCACAATGATCAGGTATGAATTCTGGTTGTAAGTATAATCAAGTATTTAATGATATAATAGTAATGATTATACCTTTTTGACTCTTGACAATACTCCATAATTAGTTAATATTCCTTTGACATCATCTTCCTATACTTTCAAACACATTTTCTCCCCATCTCCAAAAATCTGCAACAGATCATGTTTCCAATTTCATCAAGAATTTCAGAAAACCCATACAAACCCCTGTTATTTTATTATATCAAACTGGTGCAACTTGGATGAATTATTTTGTTAGTTACTATACCCATCTATAACAACTATTAATAATAACACATTATGGGTCCTTCAATTAGGTATGAACCTAGCAATCTTGACGCTCTTTCTACAAACATAGTGGTCTATAACATTTTTTGGGAAGCAGGGTGGGTTGGTTATTTCCATAGATTTAACAGATTTCATGAGGAAACAACACTCCAATTTTCCTTAAACCTAAATGGAGAATACTAAAAAATAAGAGGAGTAAGGATAGATGCATCAGAATAAGTTGTGGCATAGGTCACATGATTGCATTAGACTAGAGAATGCTAGCTGCAAAAAGAGGCACAATTCGAGAGAAGTTGAAGAATTTCTAGAAATGGGGGATCAAGTGTAGAGAAGGGCCAAAGGAGTGGCATTGGACACATTTCCCAGACTGTTGGACCAAGTCGCGACCTTGCTAAAAAGGTACACTACCTATGAGGCAATATATAAGGCTATTTATATTAATGATTTTTTCTTATTGTCTCACTTGCAACATCACAGACTTATCAATATGCCATTTTACCTATCACAAATCTTGAAAAATATGGCACATTATGATAATATTTTGAGACATCCACTCTCCTCTCTCACAAATCATGGGCTGATCAAATTGTTAGTAAAAAGACTCTTAGCACAAAACAATTTAACATGGGAACAATTTGTTGGAGTTGCGGTGCATCAAGAACCTGCACTAGCACATATTAGGGGTAGAATATTCAAACAGAGATCCTCAGATTCAACATGGAGGAGGGATGAAGAATCGAAAGAAGTTGAATATGAACAAGAGCAAGATTCAGAGGGAGGTGCAGTAGTAGATATCCCTATGGAGGGAATATTTGGAGTAGTAGAAGAAAATGAAGAAGCATTAGCAGAAGAAGTATAAATAGGAGTAGCAACATAAGAAGTAAGTGGAATAACTACAGAAGCAACGACAATGAAAGATGGATATGTGATCGTAGTAGAAGGAGGAGTGATTGGAGAAATTGAGGAAATAAGGCCTCAAGTGGTTGAGATCAAAACCTCATCAGAAATAGAACGAACTATAATTGAGCAGGATGAACCTTTAGCATGGATTGAAAAAATGTATACCCTTCTCACATGAAACAAGAAAAGGAAAAGATCAAGTGTTGGGGGAGAATCATCCAGGAGTAGGATGAGAACTAGGGATTCCAAAACCATAGAAGTGTTAGGCATTGATATCCCCATTTTTTTGACCGCAACATAAGAAGAAGTGGGTATTTTATCGATGGCTACCACTGCCACATAAGAACCGACGGAAACACAAGAAGAATCATACAGAAGGGTAACACCTAGGGATCCCTAGATAGCAGAAGTGGTGAGTGTTGAAGTTTCCATGATACCCACTAAAACAAAAGAACCAATGGGAAATTTTCCAATCGATGCCACTAATACAAAAGAAGCCTCCGAAACCAAAAGAAGAAGAATCAAGGCCTCCTGGGAAGCAGAAAGGGGAATTATTGAGATTCTCATTTTGACAACTTGGGAACCCATTAAAACATAAGAACCAATGGGTAATTTGCCAATGGATTCCACTAATACAAAAGAATCCACCGAAACCAGAAGAAGAAGAATCAAGGCCTCCTAGGAAGCAGAAAGGGAAATTATTGAGATTCTCATTTTGACAACTTGGGAACCCACTAAAACATAAGAACCAATGGGAAATTCACATATGGTGGCCACTTCTACCCAAGAATATTTGCAGCACCAGTTATAAATGTTGTAAGATCAAAATGACTTGCTAAATGATGATGCTAGAGCACTGAGGGAAGAAGAAAGCAATCAATGAGAGGGTTAGACACTCTGGATAAAGCTGCTATCCAGTTTGAAGATCCACTATTTAAATAGGAGAAAGAAGAATGTGTATGTCCTAAATGCGGAGACTGGTTCAAATTGGAAAGACATAAAGTTGAGAAAATGGAAATAGCATCTTGGAGATTTGCACATTCAAGCAAGGGAGGAGATGAGACACTGCATGAACAACTAGAAGAGGAAACAAGGTTGGAAGAAAATTTTATTCATGAGAAGGATCTACATATAGATGAGGCATTGTCGCCTCAATCTTCAGAACATATTGAGCTTCTTCCTTATAAAAGTAGTTCTAAGGAATTTAATTCACTTCCATATCAGGAGCAGTAGTCAGGTGTCACAGAGATTGTGAAAGTGAAGACTAATTAGGAGTAGTTGGATGATACATCAATTGTGAAAGTGAAAAATGGCTAGGAGTAGTTACTTGATACAGAAATTGTGCAAGAGAATCAGTCGAGTGATAGAGAAATTGTGCAGGAAGGAGACGAAAAACCTGAAGACATGGAAATAGAATATGACATTCTTACACAAGAACCAGTGTCTTCAAAATTGGTTGTTGAAACTACTGTGATAGAGTTGAAATAATCATGCACTATCATAAAAGAACCAGTCCCTCTAAAAATATTTGTTGAAACAACAGCCCAGACTGAAACTGCTAAAAACCAGGAAATGACAGCTCAAAATGAAGCTGAAGTTGTTGAAACAAATGAAATGGAAATTCAAACCGGGCTGAGACTATAGAAATGAAGGAAGTAGTAGTTCTGACCGAGGAAGAGGAAGCAATGCACCATATTCTAGATGTTGAAACACAAGACACAGAAACAAAGGTGGAGGATGCAGAACTTCAAGAGAGAGAAGAGGTAACACTTTTAAATATTGAAGGAAGTAGATTGAAGCATCATACAAACCAACTTGAGAAAGGTATGATTTCCCTTACTGTACATAAGAAAGTCATTCAATAATTAAGGGAATAATGGGGTGAGTAGATCTACTTCTAGAATATTCGATGCGAAGAGATGAGGGAGAAGTTAAAAGGGTTTAATAAGTATCAGTCTATGGATAAGAATACAGATAATATGCTCACTTTAACTCAGGCATTATTGAGCTACGAAGCCCCCTCCCTGTCCTATCCTGCATTTTTATTTGAACAAATGATTCTCCTCTAGATCAAATATTTGAAGAAAGGAATACCCTAGAAAATTGTGACACCTTCTCAATTTTTGGAGAACTTTACCCAGACTAAATTCTTTGAGTAGAATTTGTTGTGGGAATTATATTTGCATGATAGGGAATGCATGATGGATATGTAGGCAAACCCAATTCCCCATACTGGGGATATTCATTTAAGTTCATTTGCTTATTTTCTCAATAACCATGTTCGTTGATTGAGTGCCTCACAGACCATAAGGAAGAATGAGGATGGCTCCACTCTGTGGATTCGGGGAGAACTTAGAGCCCCTTTCTTTGTGATTTCCAGGCACAAGAGAAACATTAAATTTCTAGATAAAGTCGAACAATTGGCCAAATTTCAATAGAAGGTTATCTCTACATGTGTCTAAATGATCTCTTGTTAGTAGGATATTTACCTACACAGAAGTATCCAAATATGGGAATATTCTCCTGTAGCTCGAAGGGAAAAAGATCCATTTTTTTTGACAATTTTCAATATCCCTATCTAGAGTACCTGGATATATTAAGTGTACGGAGTCTTGTGACATGAAGTGGTTGGTTCTAAGGTTCATATTTCCTCTTATTTTGTGGCTAGACATGAACTATAAGGGAATCTACAAGATGACCAAAAAAAATTAGAGAGACTATCGGGGTACTCTGATCATGAGAAATGGTTTTTTGCAATTAGAGGAGGAACTAAAGCCCTCATTCATCCTCGCCAATTTTCACAGGAGGAGTCTTGAGTCTGATTCAAGCTCATACTAGTTCAAGTTTTTTCATCAGGATATTGAACCAGATAAGCTGGGGGGAGATGTTAGGTCCGAAACTTTCCCCTTTTTCCCCAAACTCTGTCCCATCCTTTTCCTCTACTTTCACCTTTGTTTTACAGTTGCACCTTATTCCTTTTCATACAAACTAGCATAAAGACCTTAAGTAATAATAATGATTTATTAGTTCATTTTAAGCATGATTTTATTTATAATCATGGATTTTACCTATCGTTGTGTTTTTCTGTCCATGCTTTGAAAGAAAGATTCAGAATCACAAGTGGAGCAGTTGCAACATCTTGTTATATCTGGGTGGTGCAAATGTAACAACTTGTTCTATCTGGAAGATGGTCCCTCTTGGCTTCAACCACTTGCTCAAAGGATGCAAATGAAATTAATATAGAAAGAATATGGGGTGCGCCTTCATTCTTGCAACTGAACGGTCTGAGAATATTACGCAGTTTGTTGGGCATGTCAGTTCGTAGAACAACTCACAGTAAAATTTTATCTATTCCTGAGCTGATTTTATGCAAGGAATGATTATCTATAACTGCTTTGATGATTCAGAATCCTGAAGATCAAAGAGCTTCATGGCTTCCCGAAATTGATGTAATGGACTAGCTTTGCTCTTGTATAAATATATGTAGGAAGGGGAAGCCAAGGGTTTGTTCCTAGTTTTAAGAGAAAGTAGAGTGACTATAAATTTAACTCCAACTTTTATTTAATTAATAAAAGGGTGATAATTCTCAGTAGTTTTCTATTGCAACCTTCGTGAGCTTTCAATAGCATCTCTGTTTGAAATCCAGGGCCCACCTTCTAACAGAGTTGCTTGAATTTTAGATGCTTTAAATTTTTATTCCTATTTTGTGTCGAATTTTAGTTTGATACACTTAAATGGTTAGATGTGACTACATTTCATTACTAATTGCATCAGTTATTTTTCCTTTGGCTTGTTGTAGGTGATTTGGTGTGATAGTCGACTGTGTAGTTAATCTTCCTTGTTATGCAGACTTGTGTTAGCTGTTTTACTAGACTTGCTCAGCTCCTGTGTTGTGTGTGTTATTTATATGTCTAGAGTTTCCTAATTAGATTAGTCCTTTTCTTTGGTGAATTTGTTTCCTGAGTAATAAGTCGATATCTTTCTGGTTTGGTAAGTTACACTTTCATTTCCTGCAAAAGTAATTCTAGGTAGATTTCTCTTTAGATTATAAACCTTCATATTAGTATGATAGGAAATATAATTTATTTTCAATTCCTAGATGGGTAATGTGGTTTTTAATTTTTTACAGGAAGCTTAGTTGGATGAGCAGTAATTAGAACTGAGTGACTTTCATTTTAGTTATCACCTATTGGACATGTTTATGCATATACTTTGGTAATTTTTATTGAAATAACAAACTTCCCTGGGTTGAAAATTAAATATTAAACACTCTTCTTGTTAAGCAATTAATGAGTATATAGAGTTCCCAACACCCAGTATCGAATACTGCAAGTGAAAGCTAACTACTAAAAAAATTTACACGGACTGCATTATTCACGCAAGGTTTAGTCATTATGATTTCCAATAAATTAATCAATTTTCCACATCTAAACTTACAGACAGAACTAGGCTCTTTCACGTCAAAACAAAATCATTTAAATCAACAAAACTAAACCACGCTTCAATAGTTCATATCGAATAAACACAGCAATGAAATTGTAAGTGCCATTGCAGAGCAATGGCATTATTAATATTATAAACACATTTAGTTTACAGATCCATAATAAAACAAAGGAACCCTGTACGATTTATTTAAACCCAAAAAAAAAAATTACAAAGTTAATAGTAAACCAAAGACATAGATCGAAGTCTCTATTAAAAGTTTAAATGTGACATATACATTATAGAGCCATACAAGAGGTGTTTACACAATCACATTTAAAAATACCCAAATGAATTAAAGGAACCCCAAAGCCCAGACCAAACAAATAAATAGCTTAAACATTACAATGAACATTTCCCAGACCCGGTATTGGGTACATCCCCTTTTTTGTACGTAGGGCTTACCAAGGATGGTTGCGTAGTCGACCCAAGTCTCTGCCCTGTAAACGTAGAGTACCACGCTACCTAAAACTACAAACAACGAAACCAAAGTATGGATTAGAAGTATGCAGCAATCGTAAAACCAAACCAAGTTAAAATGTGAACTATTATAGAACAATGGCATACCTACCAACTTTATCATGGGAAAATAGGTTTCTCTACATGGTATGTGCAGCTCCCACCTAGAGCATGAGACCTCCTTCCAAAACCAAACAAATACCAAATCAATGGCGAATGAAACCCGAGTGAAGTGCATAAGGCATGGATCCCATGCAAAACAAGGAGTATTCAATGCACCAGCCTAGCCTCCATGTTCATCCCATTAAAACCCACAAGCCTATAGTTTGGATTCACACTCCTTACCATAGAATTAAATCCCATTTCCATAGTCTTCTCTTTGAGAATAGTCTTAAACCCTTCCATAGTGGGAATTGCATGGGTTTATGTTATAGTTTACATCCCTCTTACCATAGTTGCAATACACTATATTTATCAAACCCTCAACACATAGTTTTATAAAACATGCACATAGTGTTATCCAAGTTATAACCCCCTATATTATAGTTACAAAGTATGAGTTAGGCTTAGGACCCTTTTTCCCCCTTTATATTTGTTGATCATAAGCATAAAATTGTTTAGGTTTCGATAGCTTTATATGCTAGGAGTCTGTTTCGTCATGTCCCCAAGCCTAGGTTCATAGACGAAGTCACTTGTAGATAAAAAGGAACACATGCATTAGTTCAAAATGAACTAAGTAAACCCCGTAGCATAGGAACCTTACCTTTCCAAGTGAAGCATTAAGGGACAGAAACCCTGCCACTCCACCCCTTGGCATAAGGAGTTAACTCATCCTTTTCATTAAGAACAAATAAATAATTAAACATAGATAATATGAAAGGAAGACATAAATAAAATAAGGATCGAAAACGACAGTAAATAAGATAGAGATATAAGTAAAATACAAGCACATCAAATTATAGAATAGTGACATATAGACCTCATCATCATGTAGGAAAATCCCCAAAAGGAAACAACAAACATAACTTAGGCTTAGTTCTTCAAATAAGTTTTTATTCCGTAGTAAAAATGAAAGATGTCCTTAAGATCTAGTAGTTTTATTATCCTATAATTTTTTATTTATTTATGAATTTTAGGGGCATTGCTTAGTTCAGTCTCCTAATAAAGAAATAGGATCCTTGATTTGCATTCGTCAGAGATGCACAATGATCATGGACAAAGGAAAAAAGCATCACAGTGAACAAAAAACAAGACAAAGGTAGATTTTTTATGTGTTAGTCCAAGACAAATATATACTTTTGTGTACAAGAGGAAGTTAAAGTTTAGGGGCACACTCTACGACATATGTGTTCCGGTTCCGATTAGCACCATTTCATGAGTATTTGTTGATTATTCTTTGATGAGATTGATTCTTAGTTCCTAGATCAATGTGCAAGATTAATATGGTATCAGATCATATGGCGGGATGAAGATATATCTCTCAAAAACAAGCTTTTTGACAAATTTCTCCATGAAATTTGAGCAATAGCTCAAAAATCTAGCACTGCACTAGAATCCAAGGCTTACCACTCAATATCCCAAGTAAAGAACTTGTTGATCAAGCTTGCTTGATTGACTATGTTGGGTGTGATGAAACCCTAGAATATGCAGGCTATCTGACCTTACGGTGCCCCTTTTGTTTTGATTTGCAGGTTTTAACAAGTACAACTTCAAATGGACTCATCAATCCCTCTTCTCAACCCATTCACAAGCTATTCAAAATGGAAGTTGAAGATGATTGCATCTCTCAAGAGATGAGGTCTCTATGAGGTGTCTATTGGACTTGGAAAAGAGTCTTATGAGAATGAGAATGACTGGATAAATGACGGTGATAGAGATTTTGGAGCAATATGTCTGGCCCTTTCTCCTAGCTTGTACTACCTTATTGGTTCTATTGAATACCCAAAGGATTTCTGGACAATATTGGACAGAACCTTTGGCAAGGACAATGAGGATCATAATAGCACTTTGGAGATCATATACAGCACCACCATATTTCTTTACGCAAAAGTCTCGGCCTCTACTCTCTCTGATGAAGTTGTTCAAGATGAAGATGAAGCAGAATCTTCTACACATTCAATTCGAATTAAAGAAAGTCTCCATGCAGTGACTCCTTCTCTTAATGCTCCGGAAGTTCATGAGATCTATGATATCTCAACTTCTCATATTTCTGAAACAGAAGAAGACATTCAAATCTCTGATATTGAAGAAAAATACTGCTGCACTTCCATCCAAACATTCACCGGTGATTTTCCTTTGAATTCTGTGCAAAATTTACCAGTAATTGCTTCTGAAAGTGAAGAGAAATTTGATTTTTCTTCCTCTAATGTTGCTGCTGGTGTGAAAATATGTAAAAAATTGGATATTTTGGAAGAAATATCAGATTATAAGAGTGAAACATTCGCTCCCCATGATCTAGATATTCCAGCAAAATTCTGTAGGATTGCATGCACCAAAATTCAGAATTTTGAAGAAAAAGACAACTGTGCATCCACCGTCTCAGTTGACCATAATTTTGGATCTAATATGGACCTTATTTGATCTTATATGATCTTATTTGTATCTGATATGATATTTCTTGGTTCAAAATTTCAAGTTCATAAACCTTCAGTACTACTTGTAGCTGTTCTCATCAACAATGTGAAGAAACAAGTATCGCAAGTCTCCTACAAAACTGCTGCTGGGGATTTGATTTGATTTCATAGTTTTGGATCTGTTGCGAAATAATTTAGATCTGATTTACATTCTTATCTGATATTATTTGGTTCATATTTTAAAATCCAATATATTTCAGTCATGCTTGCAGCTGCTCTCACCAATTCCGGTGTGAAAAATCAAGTACCGTAGTTCTTCTTCAATTTTGCTGCTGGGGATTTTGTGTTAGTTTCCTCTTATGCGGTTTCTAATATTTTATTTTGTGAATCATTAGATATTTCCAAAGCTATATCATATTATGGAGCTCAAGCATTCTCTCTCCAGAGTCCCAGGGATTCTCTACCTTTGGTCACATGCTCATCTCCTCACAAAACTAGTAAAGAGGAAGGCATTCTGCATCCGCTTGGACACTTGCTCCTAAAAAATGGGGCTGATTTTACCACTCATGGTTTTCTGTTCAAGGCTGCAACATATCAATTTATTGAGTGTTCCACACATGGTTCAAATCCTCAAGAACCTTTTCTCTCTCTTCAGATGATTTCAGCTACTCTACATGGGTCCAGTTTTCACCATGCAGCTGTTTATATTTTTGATTCAGTTGAGTGCGTTGTTCTTCTTCCAAAGTGGAATATTCCTTTAGACATATTCATTTAGTTTGGATTTAGAAGCTCACATGCACAGTCTCATGATCCTGTTGCATATAAGAACCAATTCTTGATTTACTGCTTAGTTTGAGGGGGGGTATTTTTCCCATGAGGTTGTCCCCGTTTCCTTGGTTATATTAAGAAGTTACTTTATTGTACATGGTGACCTATGGACTTTGTTGCTGGGGCCCTAGCATTTTTATGCATCTATGTTTTCTAACTTTTCCTGAGTATAGCTTTAGGAGGGGTGTCGGAGACATTTACCACCATACACACTCTTTTTGGTCAAATTGGCCTATTTAAACCACTATCCTAAGTATAATTGACATTAATTGACATTAGTGGAGCATTAATTTCCATCATCCAGTCACAGCCATGCCTACCTATAGTTAAGGAGGCTAACTGGAGCACTCTGGGGGTGATTGGAGTGATATTAATGCACCTAATTGGTAACTGGTGGTTACAATCAGTTCAACCAGTCAGTTAAGGAACCTCCTCTCATTAAATATATTATTTAATGATTATTTAATGATTATTTATTATTATTTAATGATTTGGAGTCAACAGGGTGCCTCCACCAACTTCTGATGATCAGTTCAGCTTCAGTTAACCTCATCGGGGTCGATTGAAGTCATGGAGCACTAGCACTTGTTGGTTGGCTTGCTATGACATGTGTTTGCTCTCCTTCAGTTGAGATTCAGTAATTTATTTCATTTCAACTTCATTTAGGGTTTGGTGAGTCAATTAGGGTTTTGGTCAAGTGGTTAACTGAGTGTGATTGAATGGCTCAGAGTTAGTTAAGCCAGACTCACTCATTGATTTCGAATTGCCCCCTAAGGTATTCGAATTCTTCATGGATTCAAGCTATTGCTTGACATTGGTATTGTAACCATTCATTATTTATTAAATATACAGAGAGGAAACCAATTCCGGTTCTGATTAACACCATTTCATGAGTATTTGTTGATTATTCTTTGATGATATTGATTCTTAGTTCGTATATCAATGTGCAATATTAATAGTTCTCATATTTATACAGATCAAATGAGAGGCCTAATAACCCAATGGGGACAACTTCTCCTTGCTGCCAGGGCCTACTTTCTTTGGAAGACTAAAAAATACACTTTAATAATACTTTACTTGTTATTGTTGACCTGACTTATTGTTAGGATAATTAATCTTCCCTTGGTCAAATGTCTCTTAGATTAATTATTTCCTAACTTAGGAACCTAATTAATTAATTGCGTCCACTAGTACAATTGTGTCAGCTTAGCTCAATCAGGACACATGTACCAGTCATTGAAGTGTGGGGAACACTACTAAAGGTTAACTTCCACTTAGTGCATGTGCATGCATCCGTTAGGGAACCTCCTATACTGATCCCTACATTTTAGGAGCCACTAGGAGTCCTAGCACCAACCTACTTCAATTAATTGGTGTTAGTACTAGTTAGTTTTAGTTAGCCCCTAGTTACATTTAGTTTCTTCACAGTCAGTTACTCTAGCACTACTAATGCATGGATAATGCATGGTTGCATTGGGAGGAACGCTTTTCCTACCTACCACACTCAGTTGCAATGAGTTAACTAGCTGTTAGTGGTCGTTGGAGTTATTATTTATTAGGGAGTTGTATATTGGACTCTTATATTGATTGGGAGACCTTGAGTTAGATATTTAGTTAGATATCATCTTATCCACTTGGATAATTTGAATTCATTACTCATGCATTTGAATTCTACCTATGTAATCTATTGTAACACTGGATATTATTATGATGAATATGCTGTAAATTCCTGAGCAATACTTATTTGTTTCCTGTATGGTTTTTTTCCTTAGTTTCTATGTTCATTATCCATTCAATTGCTAGAACATTATTAGAACTCTTTGCTTGAAGATATAAATGGAATTAAAATTATTAATAAGGTATGAGAGCCTTCTTAGGTAGGTTTCATGCTTGTTTCTTCCCATCGAACATCAAAAGCAATTGGGTTTCCATAGAAGTCCCCTATCAAAATTTGCTACCTCTGGATTTATTCAAAGGAGTGGAGAGGGCATGATGGACCCTGAAAACATGTTCATGCCGGGAGGAAAAGCATGATTCTAATAGTTAATATGTTTTAGTTTTATTGCAGTGAAATTGGCAAGTGCTACGTAGCTTGAGAGAAGTATGTGTAGTCTTCCAGCCGAAGCAATTACGACTTCTCAAACTCCTAAACCACAGATCCTCACAACTCTAATTACCTAGATTGGAGGAATGCTATGTAGTTTTCCTTGCGCAAACATGGCTACCAAAGGATCATACATGGATGGGAGGTTGACCCTCATTAGATGGTAAAGCGGAACAAGTTACTAAACCATTGTGATGAAGCATTTGAGTACTTATGTACTTATATTTCCAGAGATATCCTATTTCATCTAGAATGATTGAGGAATCCTAGAGAAGCCTGGTAGAATCTTGATAACTTGTTTAACAAAAAATACGGTATTCGAGGACACATTCTGGAGAATGAGTTTGTATATTTGCATCCCAGCAGTTTCAAGACTATTGAGCAATTCTTCTCCAAATTAAAGTCTCTAGTGCTCCAATGTAGACAGTTCGGGATAGAGACAAAGGATGAGAAGAATGTCCTTTCCATACCCAACAAGCTAGTTCCTGAGTGCTCTATATATGTCTCTATGTTTCATTCCAAGTGGGAAAGATTTCCTAATTGGAAACTTCCTTATTTAGATTCATTTTCCGAGTCCTTAATCAAGGAATAAGACAAATTGATTCAAATGGGAGTCATCCACACTACCAAAGATCAATATCTCTTGGTTATAGACTCTTCCAAAGCACAAGCAAAAGGGCAAATCAAAGAAGAAGGATCCAAAGGAAACTGATTCGAAACCTAAACCAAATCAGCAATCTTCTGAAGCAGCTTCCCGCTCTAAGAAGAAGAAATTTCAAAAGAAGTTATGTCCTTACTGTGAAAAAGGATACCATTTCAAAGAAATTGTTTTAGGAATCAACTTGATGAGATTTCATCTCTTCTAAAGCAGCACAACATTGCTCCTCCAAGTGAAAAGAATCCTGATGAAGAAGCACTAAAAGAAGATGTCGAAAGGTGTCATTCTTTGAAAGCAACTCTCTCTCTCCATCCTTAGCATACATTATAGATTCTGGAGACTCCAACCACATAGTTTCCTCTAAATAATCCTTCTCTACTCTTTCACTATCAAAGGGTCCAAATATTCACATGTGAGATGATTCCCAAATTCCAGCATAAGGAAGGGGCTCAGTCAGAGCAATGCATGGTGAGTTCAATAATGTATTATATGTTCCCTCCCTTCCTGCTAACCTATTATTTGTTTACTAGATGAATCATACAGGCTCTCCCAAGTGGGTCACATTCGATTCATACTCAGTTGAGATTTCAGAAAAATCCACTGGAAATATTGTAGCGAAAGGTATTGCAAATTACTCTACCAAAGCTTATGAGTTTTCACATTTCTTACATGTTTCTCCTCCTACAACTTTATTTTCTCATGCAAACAACACGAGCATTATTTGGCATGAGAGATTTGGCCATCTCAATTTCAAATATCTGAAGTAGCTCCACAACGATAACATGGTTGAAGGTTTTCCCTCCATCCAAACTTTCGATGGAGTATGTGTTAGGTGATTCATACGTAAGCATCCAAAAATGAAGTATGATTTTGGGAAGGATCATAGAGCTTACACTTGATTCAATACATAGCGATGTAGTTGGACCTATGCCTAAAAAATCCATTAATGGTTGCAAGTATTTCCTAACCTTTATTCATGATTGGTCTAGGTACTATTGGATCTACTTCATGAAACTAAAATCAGAAGTTTTGACACTTTTGAAAGTTTTAAAGCTATGGTTGAGAACAGTTTCAATAAGAATATAAAGTTAATAAGATCCAATGGAGGAGGAGAATATGTCAAAATAGATTTCCATAATTTCTATGAATCAGAGGGGATTTGAATGGAACACTTAGTTCCATACACACCACAGCAAAATGGTGTGGTTGAGAGGAAGAATACATCACTGAAAGACATGGCAACATGCCTTATCCATGGAAATAATATACCTCCTTCGCTTTGGGCTAAAGAAACAAAATGTGATTCGTATTTGTAGAATAGAGTGCCCCACAAGTCAGTGGTTGGGGTGAATCCATTCGAATTAGAACTTCATGGGTATAAGCCCAATGTATCTCATCTATAAGTTTTTGGTTCCAAATCCTGGGCCAGGATACCACTTGACAAGAGGAAGACCTTCCAAGACTAAAGTAGTGAATGCATTATGCTGGGATATGTACAAGATGCAAAATCTTACGAACTTATGGAGGTTGCTACCAAAAGATGATTCATTGAAAGAAGTGTCTAGCTCAAATAATATCAGCTGCATCATACTCCTCTAGCATCACAGGAAGGCATAACTATTTTTCCACCTATTTTTGATACTGATAATGATGCGGTAAAGGTTTTGGATTCAAATGAAGAAGATCAGATACAACATGATCTTATTATTGAGACTGAATCTCAAGAGATTCTAGATCCAGATCTAGTACCCATTCTTAATTATAATCCTAAACCTAGATGGGCTCAAAAGTTTCTTGATGCAGCTGGAAGTGGTGCTGGAGTTCCAAAAGACAGAAGAAGAACCAGGTACCATTATCAGAATGAGCATGTTGCACTATCCCTCATAGATTTTCTCTCTATAGAATGGTGCAGCAAAGTTCTAGGTCGATGCTACTTGATTATGGTGAATAATCAACTACATGGTCCGCAGAAGATGAGATTTGATCATTCCATACCTTCACCATCTAGCAAAAACAAACAAAGTCATCAATTCAGAAGTACATTGAGAGGTCTACTGATGGACCATGCTACTACATAGAGGTGCAATTTTTTGCAGCAATGTTTTGCTCAAGTTATTTTTCTAAGGAGGAAGATTCTTTCTTCTAAATATAGCTTGCAAATTGCTATTTTCCTACTTATTTTTTAGCNTCTAGATTGTATTTGGGTGACCTATGGTATTGTTACCATGGCCCACAATTGTCCAGATTAGGATTCAGGGGGGTGTTAGGATTATTAATCCTCCCTTGTTCAAATGTCTATTAGATTAATTATTTCCTAACTTAGGAACCTAAATTAATTAATTGGGTCCACTTGGCCCAATCAGGACACATTTACAAGTCATTGAAGCATGGAGAACACTACTAGAGGTTAACTGCCAGTTACTGCATGTGCATGCATCAGTTAGGGTGCCTCCTAGACCAATCCCTATATTTTAGGAGCCAATGGGAATCCTAGCACCAACCTACTTCAGTTAATTGGTGTTGGTACTTGTTATCTTAGTTATCCCCCAGTTACATTTAGTTACTTCACAGTCAATTATTATAGCGCTACTAATGCATGGATAATGCATGGTTGCATGGGAATGAGTGCTTTTCCTACCTACCACACTCATTTGCACTGAGTTAATTAGATTTCAGTGGTTTTTGGAGTTATTGGTCATCGGGGAGTTGTCTATTTGGACTCCTATATTGGTTGGGAGACCTTGAGTTAGCGATTTAGTTAGATACAATCTTATCCACTTGGAGAATTCAAATTCATTACTCATGCATTCGAATTCTACCTATATAAAATATTGTAACAAAAAATATTATTATGATGAATATACTGTTAATTCCTGAGCAATATTTGTTTATTTCTTGTGTGGTTTTTTTGCTTATTTGTATGTTCATTCTCCATTCAATCGATGCAACATTATCGGAACTCTCTTCTTGAATATCTAAATGGAATTCAAATTCTAATACTTATAAAAGAGGTTTTACCTCAATACTTTACATGACCAAATACATCAACAGAATCCCTAATCGAAGGAACAAAATATATGGAAGGTTTAATAACAATAATAATATAAAATAGAATATCTTTCATAGTTACATTTATTTAACAATATGTACTTTTTGTGCATGTATACCAATAATATTTTGTATACATCTACATTGACATGCCATCTAAGGGCCTTCTATTTTTGTATTATAACTTGCACGATATAAAAATAATTATTTCATATTGCATTTTGAGATCTTCATCGTTCAATCTTATGTGTGATCATACATGTGTGTCCAAGAATGTTTCTATGTGTAATGTTCCCAATTTTTGATAGATTTTATGATTGCATGGAGATATCCATTATAAATTTGAGAACAATGCATAATTACAACATTACATAATGACAACAATGTACATTTAAATTGTTCTTGACAATGATCCAATTGCATATACAATGTTAAATTAATAATGTTAAATTGTATTCACAACAATGGAACATACCTAACACACATAAGCACCCAAAACACCTATGAAACTGAGCCAACTAAGCGGAATACAAAATCACCTTACCCACATAGCAACCTAATAAATATTTAAAAATTGCACGAAGTTGACACACCTAAGTGATGTGCTTGTGTGTCCCACATAAATTAAATTGGTGTTTGGCATCATGAATTTCATCTAAAGATTATATGGGATACACATATATCATCTACTAAAAAACAAAAAGAGGTCATTAATGAAATACAACACATAATAAACCATGTGCATGAATAGTTGTATACCCCAAAAATAATTACAAATGACTTGAATTCTTTAAAGGACCATTCTTGATTTGTTAATTAGTTGTAGTATTACTCATTGTTATTGTTCTACCTATTTATAAAATCAAAGTGATGAACTTGAGGCCACAAGTTTGTATTTGATTGACTTGGACTTGAACACAAAGTTCTTATATCCAGGTATTGTATGGAAAAAGACTATGAGAAACACCATGGTGGTACTTCAACCATTTTCATGACTAATACCTTTATGTGATGAATGTGACTAATAATCAATGCGATAAAACTATGTTGTACTTTGTTGTCTCTATCATTTCGATAGCATCATTTTATAAATATTTTTATTATATTTATTGTATCCTCTAGTGTAAAAAGTTACCGAGTAGTACGGTCAAACAATTTGATTATAAGAGGAATACTAGGAACAAAATGTACTAATAATGTAACCTTATTCTATGTTCTTCCAATGTGTAACTCTTAGGAAAACATAGATATCTAACCCAAGGTCATCAATCTACTACACATTAAAGCTCACCTCCTATAAGATTTCAGTGACCCCTATTGACTCCCTACCTGGGGCATAGAATTTCAAACATGCATAAAAAATAGCTTTTGATGGGTCATGCAAGTTGTTTAGGAAGGTTCCACATGGGAATGCTATCCACAAGTTCTAATTCAAGGAATTAGAAAATTTAACCCCTATGTGCAAACAATTTTCATACCCTTGCTGAGCAAAACCCTAGTTTCCAAAATTGACCTAAAAAAGGATCTCTTGTCCATGGATCCAAAGAGAGGGCCACCCATAGCACTATCCTAATGTCCTAAATCCGATGGAGTCGAGGATTCATCGATTCAAGCTACAATCATCATTTAATGGGATGTTGAATCTCACCTCATACAGGATTTCAGGGACACCTATTGAGTCCCTACCTGGTGGCCGTTAGGGAATGTGAGAGGGGGTGTTACACTGTTGGGGTCTGTCATGGGCTTACGTAGATGGTGTTAGGGGATGTTTTAGGGAGTTGTATAGGGGGTGTTAGGTTATTATAAAGGGGTGTTAGGGGGTGTTAAGAGAATTATTTTGGGAATAAAAAATGCTTTACAAAATGTATACATGTTTTTCCTCTTTAAAATGAAGACACATTATGTTTGCTCATCCTTCATCGGATCCCACTTAGAATCCTTGGGATTTCCCATTCCTATTTTTAATAAATTCTACAAAAAGAATGTGATTTGAAAAAGACATATTGCATCTAGAAGGTCCCTTGTCTTTGTGATGGGAGCCATATATACGAAAATTATTCCCATAGTTTAAAGTTGTGACTAATCTGGTTAATTACAACTTTATGAGGAGAAATGCAGTAGGCTTAATTACATGAACAATTACATCACTTAATTACATACTCATGCAAGCACAAGTGCTTGAATATGAAGATATCGTTATCAAAAGAATGAGTATGCTTAGTCACAGTCAAGTAAGTTCTTGACTCAGAGAAGTTCAAGACTCGCCCTATGATCTATGTATTAGTTATTTTTATATCATGGCTTAGTTTACAAAAATTGTGATTATGATGGGTACACACACACACATTTGATTGTATAGTAGAATGAAAATATGTATCCATTTAATTATAATAACGGAATATAATTATATACTCAATTATTATACTAGTTGTTAATATTTATACATATCGAGTGTAGATATACCTATAATCATAACTTTTTGTTTATCTACACAGTTATTATTAATTATGCACAACAATATTGGACAAAGTATAAACTCACAAGTGATTCAATTGACATATTCCACATGAAATGATGCAACAGTACCGCAATAGGAGGTTGAAGTTCTGTATTTTAAGTAAAAGAATGAATAATTGCAATACAACGTCATGTAGAATGCATGAATTCCAGGCTAATTCGAATACTCAAGGAGGTAATTTGAATTACATGGATGATTTTTTATTAACTGAATGTCAGATAAACTCTTTACACTTAGTTAACCACTAACCTAATCAATAACTGACTCTCACACTAACTCCTAACCGAATCAGAGTGCAATAGTTGATTGGCTCTAACTGAATGTGACTCAACACATGTAACTGCATGTACAACTCAAGGAGGTAGCACATCCATAACTCCAAGTAGCTCTGATGGAGTGAAATAAAGTTTCACTTGTCATCAAAAGTGGTTGGAGGCTCCCTAGTTTACTCCAATTCATAAATATTGGCCAAAAATAGACAGATAATAGATTTTGGCGCCTTTACAAATCAGCTTATTGTTAGGTAAAACAACAATCAGCTAGCAATTAGGTGCACTTTTGAAACTCATTTGACCCTAGAATTGATCCACGATTGAAGGAGGAATCCCAGTTATCCTCCCTTAATGAAGGAGGAAGCTGAGTTAACCTCCATTATTGAAGGTGAAGGTTTAGTTGGCCTCCTTAATTGAAGGAAGGTGTGGGTGTTGTCATAATGATGTCATCGTGTGCTCATCCGATGCCAAGTAAGTCAAATAAACTTAGGATAGTGGGTAAATAGGCCAAAATTGACAAAATAAGTGTGCATGTTGGGTAAATGACTCCAACACCCCCCCTTAAGCTATAATCAGAAGGAGTAAAAATAAAATGTATGAAATGCTAGGGCCCTTGAAATTATGGCCATAAGTCACCCTGTACAAATATGTAATTCTAACAATGTTAAAAAATAAATCTAAGTAAGGAAAGAGGGAAAACCCAGTGAGAACAAACCCCCCCTCAACTTGAACACTAAAGAAAAACATCTGATCACCCTGATAAATTCACCCCCAATAGTGAATGGAGGTAAGTGAAATTTTTCTCTACAAATCTCTTGGTGAATATATGTGCAATCTTCTCATCTCTAGGGAAGTATTGCAGAACTATGGTCATGTCCTACACTAGATCCCTGATGTAGTGCATGTGAATATCTATGTGTTTGTTCCTCTTCCTAGTAACTAGATCTATGAAGATATTAGTAGTGCTATTATTGTCACAAAATATGAAAATGGAGAAAGCACTACCAAAATCAAACTCTGAAAGAATGCCTTGCAACCAAATAGCTTGGATGAAAGAATACACTGCTCTCTTGTACTCAGCCTCTGCTGAAGGCGAAGAAATGGAAGCCTTCTTTTTGCTTGACCAGCAAATGGGACCACCACCAAACATAAAGACATATCTAGAAGTGGAATTATGATTAGTAGAATCTCCTTCCCAATCTGAATCTGTATATCCAACCAACTCTAGCTCTGAATCTACAACATAGTGGATGTTGTAGGATATTGTGCCCTAAATATACCGAAGGATCCTCTTCACTTCCTTCCAATGCAGGTCATGAGGCTACTTCCTGTATTTTGATAGATCATTCATAGAATAACATATATTGAGCCATGAATGATTCAACTAAAGAAAGCTACCAATTATCTGGCGGTAGATAGTGCAATCCATGGGTGGAGTGTTTTTTCCCTCTTTAAGGCTGACTCCTAAGAGGAAAGGGAATGGGGAAGCCTTACATTCAGTCACGTTAAACTTCACTAATAGTTCTGAAATGTATTTATACTGAGTTACCATTATCCCATAAAAATTTTGTGCAATTTTGGGCCCCAAAAATTGTTTCAGCAAGCCCAAATCGCTCATCTCAAATGCATCATGGAGGGCAATTTTATTGAATGAAATAGAAGCAAGTGTGCTACCAGTAATCAATAGATCATCAAAATATAAAAAAATGATAACTAAATGAACATCATAATTCTGTATATAAACATTCGGATCAGACTTACACCTTTGGATTTTTTGAAAGCAGAAAGGCATCCATCTTCCCATACCATGATCTTGGGGCATGTTTCAACCCGTATAAAGACTTCTGCAATTTATAAACCAAAGTAGGATTTGAAATGTATCTATAATGCTGCTTCATGTATATCTCCTCATGAATATCTCCATGTATAAATGAACTCTTAACATCCATATGTTGCACCTCCTAGTGCTTCTATGCAGAAATTGCCAAAACTAGGCGGATGGAGTCCACCTTTGCCACTAGTGCAAAGGTCTCATGGTAGTCCTCTCCTTGGACCTGGTAGAACCCTTTTGCAACCAGCCCTGAATTATACTTGCAGTTTGTGCCATCAGAAACAACATTTGTCTGAAACACCCACTTGCATTGAACTTATTGCCTTCCAGGTGGAAGGGAAACTAGCTCCCAAGTACCATTGTTTCGAGGAGAGTTAAACTCTTTGTTCGTGGAAACTTTCCATCTCGGAACTTTCCGAGAATGGTAGTAAGACTTTAGATCTGAAACTATCATTAAATAATAGGTATCAGACATCAAATCATCATGTAAATAAAGCATGATACCTACTCTTTGAAATTCTGACCGGATTCTTCTTGGATCAACAGGATTTCCAATGTTTTCCCCAGCAAAAGAATGTGTCTTCTTGGCCCAAGTTGGTAGATATGTTTGCACTTAAGAATCTGATATTTCTTGCTCATTGATATAAAATATCAGTTCTTCAAAATTAGAGTCATAATTCCCACTTTTGTTTCCCAAATTGTCAGCAGAACAGGTAGGAAAATCAGCAGAATTTTCTTCAACTAGCTCTACCTCTTGGAGAGGTCCATCAAACTTAACACTTCTTTCGATGAAAATTTGATTTTTTATGATATTAAGCAGATTGAATCCATTTTATTTTTATATATATCCAATAAACATACATTCAACACTTTTCGATTGCAAATATTTCATTTGTTAGATGGAATTCGGGCCCTTGCAGTGGACCCAAACACCCTGAAATTTGACACATCCGTCTTTTGTCCAAAATAGGCTTCGAAGGTTGTCTTACCCTTAACGGAGGAGTGAGGTACTCTGATATGCATGTGTGCTGAAATATTCATGACCTCAGCCTACAAATTTGTAGCCATTCCCTTTTCTTCTAGCATGCATGTGGTCATCTCTTTTAGAGAGCGGTTTTTCCTTCCCGCTACACCATTTTGCTAAGGGGTGTAGGGAATAGAATGTTGGATCTTGATCCCACTATTGAAACATATATTCAGAAACTAAATACAAATATATTCCCTGCCATTATTATATCTCAGGGATTTGATATTTTTCGTAGATGCATTCACAACCAGTGCTTTCAATTATATGGATTTTTCTGAAACTTCTGACTTTTTCTTAATGAAAAACACGCAGGTGTATCTAGAAAAATCATCTATGAAGGTTACAATATACCGAGATACATTCATGGATGACATGGGAATTGGTTCTCTGATATCAGAATGTAGCAGCCCCAAGATACTTGATGCATGGAAAGCCTTCCCGCGATCAAACTTATGCGCAGGGTGTTTTCCCACAACACAACCCTTACAAATTCCTTTGGTAGTTCTGATTTCCAGGAGGCCTTCAACCATGGAAATTTTCTGTAATTGCTGCAAGTACTTAAAATTTAATGTAACACCCCAATTTTTAATCTATTTGCATTAAATGTATATGATGTATATATTGTAATTAATCATGGTGTGGAGCTATAGGCAAAAGCCCCACCATCGATTTAATGTTATATGTTCGGTGATTAAAATCAATGTCGATGGTATTTGGTGCTAGCCAGGCACATTATAATCTATCCATCATGTAAATATGCATTTTAATTAAAATTACCCACAACCGGCTATGTGAATGCAACAATAATGAGAAGGGGCATAATTTCCTAAGGTTAAGGGATGAAATATTCAAACCTTTGGGCCAATGGGGAAAATCCAAATGTCAGAGGGAGAACCCATGAAACTGTCAACTAGCTTTGTTGTCTCATTCACTCAATCATTTATTACTGCTAAAAATTGGTTGAGTTGGTTATTGCATGGGATGGGCAAGGTATGACAACCAAAATTCTAATTGGAGAAGCCATTAGTTTTTGGGAAACATGTTTTGACTCCTTGGGCAAGAAAAAACCCAAAAACGTGGGCCATTCTACCATGCTTTCATGTTTTGATGTTTTCCCCACCATTTCTCCTTGAGGTGAGCTCTCTCAGGCATTGAAAACTTCCTGTGTGTTTTCATTCCACGTTTTGGTTGTTGGATTCATTTTCCCATGGATGGACAGTCATTTTTGTAATTCCAGGGATTGGGTTGGTTTTCCTCACATTTTTAGAGATGACGGTGCATTTTCCACCCACAATTTTGCAGTTTCATATGCTATTACCATGGATGTGAAGTGCTTTTGTTAACTTCTAGTGGCTTGGATCTCTGCTGGGCATTTTGGTGTCGTTTCCACATTCCCACGATGGGGAATTTCATATTTTAGTGTTTCGCAATGAGTGGGAGAATAGAGCCATGGATTTTGGGTGTTGTTGAAGTCATTTTTTCCATGTTAGGGCCATAAATCACTCTGGAGTTCGAGTTGATCAGCATGAGTTGTTTCTACCTAGTTACCATACCCGATTGTGGTCCCTGTGGTGTTTTTCCTTCAGTCCAGAACTTTTGTTTCTATGTGCACATTGTTTGATGGCCTTTGACTTGTCTTTGGGTGTGGAAATGGGGTCTGAGCTTGCTTGACAAATGTATCATGTGTAGGAGTGTCAAAGACAGAGATATAGGGTTGGATTTCTTCTTTACACCCCCTGAATAACACTAGAAAGGAAGGTATAGATCGAGGGACTATGTAACAGAGAAGGGGATGCTTCCTTGTGTTCCATGTGTGTGGATGTTTTAGAAGTCAGGATAGTTCTATTGTAGGTGTCCATATCTCTTGGATTGAGATCACTAGCTTAGAATCCAACCCTTCCAGACCCTTGTTAGCCTGATAAACCCAACTATGTTGGCTTGGCTGAGATTTGTGTACCCTTGTCTACGTGTGAACTTGCTAGTGTTCCCCTTATTCCTTGTGGAATCATGCCCAGCTCAGGGGTGGCAGTGTTACTGACTGATTGATGAGCACATTAGCCTATGGTTGGGTGGAATGTTGGAGTGACGTAGCTGGTTGCGAGACAAGATTCTTCTAAGATAAGTATTCTTGGTTTTAAATCTTACAACTCTGTTTGTTTTATCTCTGTATCTATATATGTGGTTATTATTTAAAGTGAAGATGTTAAAATGTTGTAAATGACTGAATTTTTATTTCACTATATGTTAATTGTTTATGCATATGTGTATGTTTATTTCCAATGCATTTTATTTTACGTTCATGGGGTTAGATTTCCTGGATTGTTATCATTAAAGTCATGTCCCCTCACTAGAAGAAGGGTGGGGACATGACATTTAAATGACCAAATATCTCATTGCAGAGTCTACTGACCTCATTTCCATGAGTCAAAAGAGTGGTGGGCTTTGCATCTACCAGAAAATGGAAAAACTCATAGGCTTTTGCATGATTCTTTGCAAATCCTTTTGCAACAAGTTTCCCAGATGCACTCTCATTGATTTCCACATCATCAAGGCTGAAGGTTACTCTCTTGGGAACTACAGTATGAGTCATTTGATAAACAATCAGGAGGTTCGAGGCAAGAGAGGGTACATACAGAACATTGAAAAAGGAGCCATGTTCAATATTTGTTGTACCTTGTCCTTTCGATATGATGGTGGAATCATCTCCCATGTGGATGGGGATGCTCTTGTCAGTGTCAAGGGGGGGAAAATAATATCTTATTTCCATCATATGATTTGAAGCTCCAGATTCTATGAGCAGATCTGTGAGATTCGAGGTGCTTTCCATGAGAGCATGACCACTTTATTTCTATGGATCCTGATCTTGATTATCTCTCCTTCGAAGGTTCTTAGGGAGATTGATGTTGTTTCTCTCGAGGAGATAAGTCATATCATCAATTTTCTTCTTCATGCAGACATGCTCAGGGTGGAGTCCCTTCGTGTAGTAAGAACACTTGACTTTTTCATTTCTTTCATGTCCTTTGTTCTTGTGTTTCTTAGAGCCGAAAGGATCCTCTTGTTGGTTCTTTTCTCTATGCTTTGGAGCCTCTGCTTTAGCCTTTGAATTCTTCTGCTTTCCTTTTCCTTTTGAATCTTTTGGCCCCAAAGAAAACAACGGTTGATATTTGGAGGATATTAGGATCCACATATGAACAATCTTATCATGCTCGTTTGTAAGGGTCTGGATGAAGGCATCAAGAGAAGTCATTTTCTAGTTTGCGGTTGTTAGCTTCCCCATGTAGAATGATGAAACAAAGACAAAATATTCTGGACTCAATTTGGAGAGGATAGCTAATATGAGTTGGTCATATTCCTTCTCCACCTTGCATTTATTTAGGTAGAGGATGAGATGCTTGAAGTTTGTGAAAAATTCATTCATGGATTTCAAACTACTTGGATTCAGGGAGATCAACTCAATCTCAAGCTGGTAGATCTGAATATCATCATGTTTATCAAAGAAGGTAGCGAGATGGTCCCAAATGTCTTTCAAAGTATTCAATCCCGATATGTGGAAAATAAGATCCTTGGAGATAGACAAACATAGGAATCCATAGGCCTCATCTAGTTTATTCCAGTATTTTATCTTCTCTGCAGCAACATTATACTCTAATTCTGTGTTCATTGTGATCCAATAGAGCCCTCTTGAATGGAGCTGAATATCCATATCTTCCTTCCATTGATTGTAGTTGAAAAAGGTGAGGAGATCTAGAGAATGAGCCATTGAGCTACTATAGAAAATGCAAAGAACTTGTAAAAATGTGCAATAAACATAATAAAGTCATGGTAATGTCGAACAGCCTGCACATTTGAGGTTTTCATCAAATTGAGCATAATTGATCAAGCAAGATCGATCAATGTTACAGAGAGAAATTCCTATGGCTTGGGGTACCAGAACAGACAGCTTGACTCCAGAAATCAATCCTTTCCAATATGCAATAGAAATTAAATGTCTAACACTAAAGGATCAGACCTCGTACCTTATATCTGACAGTTGAAGTAGTTCCCCATTAAGCTTTCCAATCTTCAGCTTGAATTGATAGATTACTTCCTCAACAACAAGTAAAAAATACAAGCACTCTATATATCATCATGTTAGATCTATTCTAGCATATATAATCAATAATGTACAAGCATTTGACATAATCCCATGGATAAAATATTCATTCAAACATACATTATTGGACAGGAAAAGATATTTCTATTAATATAAATCAGATATTACAAGATACAACCTTTGACGGCACATCTGCGAAACGGAGAAACTGAATCCCCCACATTGTCCTCCACCACTTCAATCCTCCATCTCTTGATAGCAAGCTCACAAGCAAATGGAAAGCTTGGGAAGAACACACTAGTGCTCCAAGGGACAAAGGGATGTAGACTCAAGCATAAGTTTCGGCAACAATGGATTATATTTTCTTTGCTCTCAATTATCTCTTATGCCTTCAATGTACCAAGGGGTTCCTTATATATCTTTTCAAAGGGGTAATGAAAGGTCGAATCCGAGCGATCTCAAGGCATAGGGATGGCCAGGAGTCAAATGAGCCGGATCCATGTCAAGGAAAACTCCAAAATGATTTGGATTATGCACACATCCTGATGTACACGGTTTTAGTGGTCAAACCCGCGTATATACGCGCTTATAGGTTTAAAAGTCACGTTTATCATTTTTCATATGTTTTTAGGGATCATCAAGGAAACATCAGAGGACAAAAAATGGTCCATGGGGTCTAAGGAGTTTGTAGCAGGATAGGGGAAGGCCATACAAAGTGTGATTCACCTGGAGTGGTGAAATCAACTATAATAGATGCCCCTTAATGTGTGGGGTCAGAGGGGTCATAAGATGGCCGAAATACATTATAAGTCCATCCCAGAAGTGGAGTGATGAAGGATCCCAAATGGAAGACCAGCCACCCAATCAACATACTGTAATAATACAACTCTGCATATAACTACAAGTACATATAGCAGTCCCAGATACATAAGAGTACAATGGCCATGAATAGGCATGATACATGATATCACATATGTGGTCATCGCCACGTACAATATACATAGATCAGAATCTCAATGATGAAGATATACATAGGACCATGATCTCCATAATGACTGAAGATATAACAGATCAAGATATCCATAGTGGCTGGAAATATCTTACATATACTTGAATCAAGTCATGAGAGCTGAAATCTCATGAACACTGGCACGATCAAGGAGGTAGCATATAAGATATGCCACCAATTTGGAAAGTCTTCTACACAAACCGCTACGAGTACATGTCCTACTATGCGAATAGAGGTGTCGAGGTCGAACATAGTAGTCCATAGTTTGATTACTGGTCATTAATGTATATCGTTAACAGACGCGAGATCACCCACCGATAATGAAAATGGGAATCAAGGTACTAGAGTGCAAACTAACAAGTGTGAATAAATGTGTTGAGCTCGAACACTTGAGAGTATCCATCGATCAGGGGACATTGATGTATTCCCAAAAACTGTCGATGGTGAGAGAACCTACCACTGATGATTGCAAGTCTCAAGGCACTCAGAAGGACTCTAGATTCCAATCCCAGAATAAATGATCTTAAGTCAATGGGATGAAATCCACTGGAAGGAGGGCATCAAGGCATCCCCCATCATCCAACACGAGGTACTCAGCAAAGTTGTATAATGCGGAAGGACTCAATCATAAGGTGCACAAACCAGTAACTGTACCGAGAATGGCCGACATGCAAAGTCGAGATAACTGAGGAATGGCCGACTTAGGATTCAACTTCCTTCGAATAAGAGCATAATGGAGTATGGTGACTGAATGAAGGAAGCATAGACTCGATATACAAACTGGGAAATCTCTATGACACAGGAGGCATCAACAAAGGCTCCATAAGGACTAGAAGCTTAACTAGTCGGTGGAGATAAACTCAGATAAATGAGTATAGCTCCTAAAGTCAAACTATAACCCAACCAATGGATGTGATATACAGTGCTCTATTCGAAGGCAACACGACTTGATAGCTGCCACAGATAACATCTTTCCTTGTCCGGATTTTTGGTTTTTAAATTTTTTTTTGGACTTTTTCAGTTATTTGAAAAGCTTGAAAAAGGAATAAAATAGCTTTATAGTTACAAACTAGGAGGAGACGAGTATCATAAGGGAAAACAAACTAGTTCCAAACAGTGGAACATACCTATGCTCAATGCAAGGATACATGTGTAGGATATTGACACTCGGGGGAAAATTCCCTCCCGGTATAAAGGAAATCAAGCTGCGAAGGATATAAAAAATGTCTCTGCATGGCTAGACATGAGACAAGCTCAGGCTATATTGCTGAAATGTAATATCAGGGGGGCTGGCATAAATCTCAATAAGGCAGGAAAAGCTCATGATAATGCATTCACAACTTGACATGAGGGAGTCCTGAGTGAAATAGGCCAGCAAAAGATCAAGCGGAGTATGAGGCCCTTGCGAAATGTCATGGTAGTACTATACAATGGACTCCCACACCCTGAAGGAGAAAACATCAGCATGGGCACCAAATGAAAATAGGGCACCAACTAGGGTACCCATGTATGGTAAAGATCTAGCACTCATATCATACCACTTCTAAAGCAACAAGAAGGTTCTGTGACATAATAGAGTGGGTTTGTACCTAAGGTAACGATGAGATGGTCATAAGGTTATGAAAAATGAAAATAGTGATCAAACCTAACCTATATGCTAGTTTAGACATGATACCTGAGATCGGCATGAATGGGTCAATCTAATGGCTGAAACGACACTGAAAAAGGTCTTCTACATCACGAATTATGTCAAAAACGGTCCAAAATGGTTAGAAAATGTCAAAACTATAGGAAAGGGGGTAAAAATTTTCAAATATTTGAAAAATTTCTTTAAATAGTAAAAAATATAAACCATTTGAAAATTTTACCCATTTGAGCTCTGATTTTCAATAGCAAATTCTAGGAGATCCAGCCTGTAGAATTCACAACCGTTTCTTCCAGGTATTTACTCATGCTCTCTTGCATTTTGATATAATTTTTATGAATTATCATGGTCAAATAAGATTTTTGGGCCATCTCAAAATGAGTGCTGCGGCCCACGCGGAAATCGAGGTTTTTTCTGCGTATAGGGCTAGATATACATGGAAAAGGGCCTCAAACCCGCGTACATATGTGGCCGTTTTGAAAACAGTCGCATATGAGGCCGCGCATATGGTTTTCTCAATAAACTAATGGGAAAACTTGCAATTTCTTATGCAGGATGGTGCTAGAGTGGAGAGAGCATGAGCATGGTGAAGTAGAGGAAGCAGTAAGGGCTGACATAATGGCTCAACAAGCTCTACGTGCATGTCGACTCTACAAGTTTTGGTGTCTTAGTGGTTTGAGGGCCAAACCAAGACTGTTACAGATGCTGGTATATTATTGGGATCCAGACTCAAAGTCCTTTCATATATATGGGATATCCCTCACCATAGAGATGGACGGCATATACTTTATCACAGGGATTTCTAGACGAGGGGAGGTGGTGAACCTTCGTTCCCATGGTGGGCCAGGAGGTGGCCTGACTATCGACGAGTACATTGTCGTGTACTGTTATACAGATACCGAGAAGGTGGGGAGTCAATTCCCTACCAATGATATACAGGTGATGGGCCTAAAGGCCATATTATTGACACTGGGTAGGATAGCAGGCTTATCATCACTCCACTGGGCCTCGCGGCCTCTGATGTTCTATGCAGTGGAGTGCATGAGACCCACGATCTACGACTTGAGTACTACACTACTGAGCAACATGAAACACCAGCTCAGTGAGTGTAAGGTAGGTAGGGTGTAGAACTTTGGGTTGAGTAGCATTTTGAGCACGTTTTTCTTCGAGCGTGTTCCAAGATTGACCCCAAGAGTGGACGTTCCTCTCCACGGGGTTCGAGATCCGGCCCAACGACGTTGGGAAGATGCTATGCATAGACTGGGGAGTGGTAGGGTGGCCAAACCATATCCAGCTAACTTCTTTGCATGGTGGTGACCACATATAGTTGCCATCGATGACTACCCCTATGCAGGGATAGATTTCCGTGGGGAACCAGACATGTCGTTTCCACTAGGATCGACATATGGTGATATAGGTAACGAATCTCGACCCTCTCTTTTTAAATTTTTGAATTATTTAATTTTTTTGTGTTTTCTTGATTATGTGGAATCAAAAAGACATATTTTTGGGTGATGATACATAGTGACATCTACCATTTATGTGCAGATGTGGGACCATGACGGCCAGAGGGCTTCCCTCGTCATAGATGGAGGGGAAGAGGAGATGACATCATGGGTGTGGATGCAGAGCGAACGCTCCAAAGAATTCATACCAACTTCATGAGATTGACACATAGAGTTCCCATGGCGCAAGTCGAGGACTTTCCTGAGGCCATGCAGCGGCAGGTGGTGGGTGTACCATGCGCATGGGTGCATTTATTTCGATGGCTGGCTAGAGCCGTAGTGACCTTTCATGATCACAACCCTCCTCCTCCTCCACAAGATTAGACAACTGGGAGTGTGTACATTTTGTACGACCGTGTATTATATGATGGTGGCTTTAAAAGCCCCAAATTTTGTATCATGACACTATGTATTATCACATATTTTATGTATATATAAAAAGTTTTATGGTGATCGATTTATTTATTTACATGTGTAAAAATTGTGTTTGTGATTAATTTATTAGGAATGAAACAAATACCAATCTAACACGTAGTTAGCATATGAGTGAGCAACTTGATTATTATTTCTTGGAATATGTATATATGTTATATTGTCAAATTGTCATTCTAACAATCTTAGACGTAAGAACCTTCTCAATAATGTCGGATCTCTAACATGGTACAAACCATTGAGCTGTGACACTACTAAATCCAAATCAAGACATACCTCAAGAGATAGAACTCCATGCAAAATGGCATCCCATAGAAGCTCAATAACGATGCTATATTTAGCAACATTGTTGGAAGATGGTCGTAGACATACACCTCCTGAAGATAGTATCTGACCCATAGGAGTATAAATCACCCAAGCAGCAGAGGCTGAGTGTTGAGTGTGATGGCTTGCACCATCTGCGAATCCTATGTAGGTGGAAGATTCCATTGACATCTGCCAAAAGAAATGGAAACTAATCACAAACCCAATCATGATAAGAAAAAGACCTAACTATGCAAAGTTGTACAATAATATACAACAAACAGCCTTGGCTGAAGATCATGCATATTATTTTTTGAGATAGAGCCCATTTCTAGGCTCTGCCAAAGTTGTTCCTTCATAATCCACTAACTCATATGCACCCTTCTCTAACACATGCTTGACCACGTAAGGACCACGCCACATAAAATTAAATTTCCCTACCCCCAAGGATTCTTTCGGTTGATCCCACAAAAGGACCAAATCACCTTCACTAAACGCCCTTGGATGAACAGACATATCTTACTGGACCTTAACGCAACGTTTATTGACTTCTATAGCCACCAAGGCATCCCGATGCTGCTCATCAAGTTACTCAAGGTGAACCAAACGCTCCTCCAATGGGGAAGTGTCTGGTAAGAGTTCCATAGATAGCTTCAATGAAGGAATATCACATTCGACCAGTAATATCGAATCCACTCCATGTACAAGTTGATATGGAGAAAAACCAGTGGCAGTCTTGACCACGGTTCGATATGCCCACAAAGCAAGATATAACATAATATGCCAATTATTCTTGCTTTGTGCAATGGTTTCTTGGAGAATGGATTTGAGTGATTTATTCACTGCCTCTACCTGTCCATTCGCTTGGGGGTAGTAAGAAGATGAATGTTATTGCTTATATCCTAACTTGGACGGCTATAATATGGAGGAATAATCACCAGGGCCAATGCTAGGGATCGCTTGAGTGCATCAAAGGACTCTTGGGCTCATTCATCCCAATAAAAGGGGGTGTCCTTCTTCAAGAGACGCATGAAGCCTCTAGTCAAATTGGCAAAGTTGACAACAAATATTCGTAAGAAGTTTTCCATGCCTTGCAAATACTGAAGATGACGAATATTCTTCAGGGGAGACAACTGAAGTATTTCCTTAACCTTCAAAGGGTCGACTCTTATACCCTATTTAGACACGATGAATCCTAATAAATTCCCTAATTTCACACAAAAGATGCACTTGTGAGGATTTAATCTAATCGAATAGTGACGGCATCTTTTGAATACCAATCTCAAGTGATAGGGATGACGCATTCGCATATGAGAATGAGCAGCAAGGTCATCCAAAAACACCTCGATAATAGACTTGAGATCATGGAAAATCAAGGTCATTGCCCGCTAAAATGTAGCTCCAGCATTTTTAAGGCTGAAAGGCATTTTCCAATATGAAAACATTCCCCAAGGACAAATAAATGCAGTCTTATGTTGGTCCTCAGGTTTAATCTGTGTCTAATTATACCCGAAAAAGCCATCCATAAAGGAGAACACCTCGCTACCCGCACACTCATCCAAAATCTGATCTATAAACGGTGTGGGGAAGTTATCCTTATTACAGGTATGATTCAAATCACGAAAATTAGTGCATATGTGGAACGCTCCCTGCTTCTTATCCACCGGAATGGGGTTTGAAACCCACTCCATCAAGGGAATGGGATAGACGAAACTAGCTTTCAACAGCTTCTCTATCTCTGCCTTAATGGCGGGTGATTTCCTAGGATTCACCACACGTAAACGCTGTCGAACAAGCTTAGCATTGGGGTAATTCTTAATCTCGTGCTCGACAATACGAGGGTCAATACCTGGAATCTTGTCGTAATACCAAGCAAAAATATCACAGAATTCCTTAAATAGCTCGGTATATTACAGAATCTCAGCATGGGAACATTCCACCCGAATATAGACATTCTCTATCATGCCAGGATCGCAAGAGATGTTGATAGGAATCGCTGAAGATATCTTCACCATGTTTCCATCAGCCATCCGACCAGGAGAGCTTCATGGAACCACAGGACTACCAACTCTCTGACTAAGAACTGCCCTAAAATCCTCACGCTCGAAATGGTCAAGCTCTGGAAGAAAGTACAATCTATGATGAAGTTCATCCCATGGTGGCTCAACTCCCGACATAGCCTCAATAATCACTTCATCCGAAGGAAAAACCGTATCAAGGTAGTCATGGGCATGAGAAGACTGTACTGCCCATGCCAGTAGCACATAAGGGTCCTCCTCCTCCATCCGCGAAGAGGAAGGACTAGGCTCTGCAACACCCTTGAGATTAGCTTGATAAGCTATCATAGCTGTAGGCAACGACACGCTCATCTCGGTGGGCTCACTCGAAGTACTCGGTGTAAGAAGAATCCAAGGATCTTCCATATGAGTCGTGCAAAAAGACACCGATGTCATAGATTTCGAAGCCTCATCAGAACTAGATCCTATCATAAGGATCGGTGCAGGACAAATAAAGCTTCCCATGAGAGACAGTTACATGCCTACACCCACACTCCCAGTTGCCGATTGAGAGTGCTCAACGATCAGGATCGAAGCTCCCAAAGATGCGGTAACAGACGGATTATTGAATGTCATTTGATCAATCATTACGATCTTCCCGTTATGTGGAAAGCATATAACACGGAACAAGGAAGAAGCAATGGCTTGCATACTATACATCCAGTTCCTACCCAGCAAGATATTTTAGTCAAGGGGCGCATCAACCACCTCAACCTCTATCGCAATGGTCTTTCCCCCCAGACGGATTTTAATGGAAGGAAGGAAGGATGTCGTGTGGCTCAAATATCTCCCATCAAACACAGTTAACATAGTCACTAATTTAGATAGCTCAAGAGAACCTAGACCCTTCCAACAGGACAAAGACATCACAGAAGCAGTAGTGCCCTCGTCAATCGCAGTGCGTTTGATGGTCATATTAAGACATTATACGTGCACCAAAAGAGACACATAGTAGGGAAAGCGAGGCTGGAGTCCTGCGGTTTCAAATTTGATCACAGAGGAAGAATCATCATCGTTCACACCAAGGGCAGAAAGCAACGCCTTCCTTTGCGAAGGACAGCTTTGAAGCACTTCCAATGCAGACATCGCACAAGGAGTGTGGCCCAAATACTCAAAAATTGAATAATTTTGGGCGTCTCGGGCATTTGGATTATGCCTTGAATGCTTAAGGACTCCCTTAGGAATCCGAGGTGCAGCCTCAAGTTTATCCGTAGGTTTCTCAATGCTCAAAGGGGACATTGGTGGATTAGTCTCTTTGCCTGGGCTGGGTTGTGAAAAACTATAATCTCTCACATGAGTCACAACTTTTGCAGAACGGACCATGTTAGTGCACCCACGACCACTACCCTCCGGTGGATCATCATCACTAGACTAGTCATGGGACTTCGAGTTCATATTTTGACTATACGGTAAAGGGTTAGTTAGCACAGCTGAGCTCTGTGCCAAGAATATCGAAGCTTCTTCAATCCGAGGGCACAAGTAAGTGAGGTGATCGTCCTTACATAGCTTGCAAGGGAACTTAACTTTACATTTTGCTTTCTTTTTCCCCCCAGTATTTCTACCGTTCTTGTCATTATTGTTAGCATTCTCATTCTTATTCCCACCCTTTTGATTATTATTTTTACCCTTTTTTCTATTCCGTCCGGGCTGCTGGTTACCCTTCTAGTCCGACGATTGCATAGAGAGTACACTCATCATTTGGGCAGGTTGAGATGAAGCCGTGGCTTGTCCGAAGCAGATTGGTTGATTAACAATTGACTAACTTGTTTTGCAACCGAATCCACAGGTTTTGTACTTCCACAACGCACAATGCCATCGGCATGTGGTCCAGGTTTGACTTTGGGATCGAAACTGGAACAAGGAGCATTGGGAATAATCTCATACAACAAACCAGACTGAGCATAAATCAAGTCCAGTTCCTCTGCCCTAAAAATCGCTTGTTCCTCATTTTGCACTCCGGATGTGGAAACATCCTTCGCTATATATGGAAATAACGACTTGAGGAACCACTCGAGGAGGAATTTCGGTGGTATAAAGTCTTTAATTAGCCTCTTCCGTCTACACCCCTCTTGAATATGATCAAAAATATGTGTGGCTTTATCTTGCTGAAATGTTGACAAGAGTTCAGTACCAAAGACATAACGTACTGGTAGCTGGAAGTGATTAAGAAAATTCATCGCAAGGTCATCGAGCAAAGTGAAAGCTCCCTTAGGTAACTCTATATACCACTTCGCGGTACGCCCTGTAAGGGTTCATTGAAATTGTCTCAAATGGATTGAGTCCTAATGTAAGGAATTCGAAGAGCACCATAGGTGAAACGTAGTAACGTGTTCGCTCGGATCCTCTCCCGGTTTTCCCTCGAACTTAGGTATGTCCGAACGAAGTTTGGTAGGGATAGCTGGCCAAGCTGGGTCATGAGGCACAGGATCGTTCGTCAATATCGATAAATTAGGAAGATTAAGCATCGTGAGGAAAGGGAGCCTAGGATGATGAGGTCTATGGACCGCTCCTTGGTTCATATAGGGTTGATTACCACCATGGCCTTGGCCATAGTGTCCTCCTCCCGTATGACCCATATAGGGTGGCGTGGAAGCACCATAGTACGGTGGACCTTGACTAGTAGGAGCTACAAAGCCATAATTAGGAGATTAAGTAGGTTGTTGATACCTCCCTCCATAAGGTGAAGAACCCTGTCCATACTGCGTCCCATAATAGGGTCCATAGGTCATCGTGTACGATGCCCCATGAGACACTCCGTAGGTAGGAATATACGCTCCGAAAGTAGGGATATACATATCGGAAGTAGGGATATATGCCCCGGAAGTAGCAACATGAACTCTATAAGTATGAACATAGCCTCCCGAAGCAACGACCAGTATGTAAACCTGAGACACAATCAGTCTAGTAACCGCAGTATGAACCTGACTCGTAGCCATATACCGACTCAAAGGACCACGTGAATAAGGTGGAGGATGTACATTTGAAGAACTAGGGATTGACAACAATAGAATCTAAGTAATAATATATGTGCTACCTCCTATCGTCACTCGTCTCGGATCTGGTATCCTAATCGGATCGCTAACCCTAGACCTGGGAGGGATATATGATGTAGCTTCCACCACTGGGACGGAAGGTGCAATGTGACTAGTGCTCCCAAACCTCTCTGCATGGTAAGGAATGAGAGTTCCCCCAAGCATAGTGTTAGGCTCAAAGTCGGATTCGACATGAAATGCCAAATCCTGTGTAGGGAAACCAGACATAGCATAACTACCGTAGCTAGTGCTGGCAGGTTCAAAATGAGTCTCGATGTCCTTCGGCATTCCATATCGGTAATGCGTCAATGGGGAATCAACCCTAGAGTGAGTAGGTCTATCATGCATGGTTCCTATCTCAGAAATCGTAGGACGTAACTCAGCCAAGTCAGGTGAAGGATCGTAAGTAGGAGTAAACTCCCCATCGTCTACACGAATGGGAGGAGGTGGTTCAGGAATATCCTCTAAATGGTCTCCCATGGTGTGTGAATCAATGTGTGAAATAGTCCACCTGGACTATCTAGGTCTCTCTCCCAAAGGAGGAGGAGAAGTAGAAGGCGGAAGTCTTGCTAAATGACGAGAACGGTGGGGAACCACCCCCGAATCCACAATGAATCAAAAAATAGAAAAGACTCTCTATTTACGTAAACCTTAAGCCAACTATCATGCATAGAGCAATGACTAATAAAATATAAATCCAAATGTAGGCAAACAAGGGATGGATAAGTGAGCTCCCGAATGAAGCAGGTATGTCTCTCCTAGGAGGGGCTTGAGACTCCCATACACAACAAGCAGATGTACGTAACCAATTATTGTGGCCCTTAGCTTCAATGATTAAAGTGACTATGCTGTCTGACCCCAACCTAGCCGGGACACCTGCAGAATAACCCTCGCAAAGTACCCCCTTGATATCCTAGGTAAGGCCACTAAGGTCACCTCAATATAATCAATTCTCAAGCAGACAGTCGCATGCAATATTGACCGTATGGGTAGGGTAGAAAATCCCAAAACTATCGAAAGAGCCCCCAAATACGAATACAATCCTGGAAATATCTCTGGTGCTACTCAGTTATGACTAGGGGTCATCCCAATCAATAATCGCTCACACTTCCTCGTGCTTAACTCCCTTTTGAGAGGAGGATCCTGAGAAACACTAGTTATACCAAGGATTTCACACACTCACCTGGACAGACACATAGATGTTGTTGTTTAGTGATCTTGGAGAATTGACTTAAAATGAACTATTCCAAGATCCTAAAACCTAAGCTTGTTGGTGCACCCTATAAAAGAAAAGAGTGTAATTCATTTTATTCAGCTTTGATTTTAGTTGGCTTTATTACTCAAAAGAGGAATATGACCGTGCAACTAATGGTGTTATGACGTAACATGAAGTAAAATGCACACCTAACAATCAATGCAAATGCATTGTGTCCATGAAAACAAGGTATGCTACTACGTGAAATGCAAAATTCTTCTTCAAATGATGAATGCAAATTTTCCTATATGAAGTCCTAACTAGTACTCCAAAGCAAATCTAGTGCAAGTACAATGCAAAGTGCAAAATGCAATGCATGATGATAAGCAAATGTTTTTGGATTTTTTGAAATAAAATGAGATGCAAAAAGAAAAAGATTGATTCTACGACCAGTAGACTTTGCAAACACACCCAAACATGACTCAAGCAAAGCACAAAGGTAAAAGAACTCCAATGCACTAATCTCAAACAAAAAATCGAAAATTCCATGACAAGAACCTTCTTAAAAAAAAATTAGCCTAAAAAAAAAACATTTCTCGTCAGAAACAGAGTTCTAAACATACTCAAGCAGTACCAAAGGAGACTTAGCAACTATCAAAATTCACCCAGCAACCAATTATCTTCCAAAAAAAGGGAAAAGCAAGGGTATACATGACTGTTCGCAGTAAACCCGTGTGTATATGAGGAAATATCAGAGGAACCTGCGTGTATACATGACTCTGAGTTAAAAGCTCGCGTACAGGAAAAAAGGTGCATAAATTCAAGGATAACAGACAGGCTGAGATAGAATTCACACCAATCAGACCCTACCAAGTATACTTGCCCCCAAACCTGACAAATAAACAAGAGAGAAAGAGCAATTCAAATTCATTGAATGCTGATAAAACAATCCCCATAGGACAACTACTAGGAACTCCCCAGTGGAATCGCCAATTCTGTTACGGAGAGAAATTCCTGTGGCTTGGGGTACCACAACAGACAACTTGACTTTGGAAATCAATCCTTTCCAATATGCAATAGAAATTAAATGTCTAACACTAAAGGATTAGACCTCGTACCTTATTCCAGACAGTTGAAGTAGATCCCCGTTGAGATTTCCAATCTTCAGCTTGAATTGATAGATTACTTCCTCAACAACAAGTAAACAATACAAGCATTCTATATATCATGGTGTTATATCTATTCTAGCATATATAATCAATAATGTACAAGCATTTGACATAATCCCATGGATAAAATATTCATTCAAACACACATTATTGGACAGGAAAAGATATTTCTAGTAATATAAATCAGAGATTACAAGATACAACCTCTAACGGCACATCTACGAACCATAGAAACTGAATCCCCCACTTTGGCCTCCACCACCTCAATCCTCCATCTCTCAATAGCAAGCTCAGAAACAAAAGGCAAGCTTGGGAAGAGCACACTAGTGCTCCAAGGGACAAAGGGATGCAGACTCAAGCATAAGTTCCGGCAACAATGGACTATAGTTTCTTT
This sequence comes from Pseudotsuga menziesii, assembly GCA_001517045.1. Taxonomy (NCBI): domain Eukaryota; kingdom Viridiplantae; phylum Streptophyta; class Pinopsida; order Pinales; family Pinaceae; genus Pseudotsuga; species Pseudotsuga menziesii. The sequence continues at coordinate 220,734 of LPNX010116036.1, forward strand.
GCTCTCAATTCTCTCTTATGCCTTCAATGTACCAAGGGGTTCCTTATATAGCTTTTCAAAGGGGTAATGAAAGGTCGAATCCGAGTGATCTCAAGGCATAGGGAAGGCCAGGAGTCAAATGAGTCGGATCCATGTCAAGGAAAACTCCAAAAGGATTTGGATTATGCACACATCCCGATGTACACAGTTTTAGTGGTCAAACCCAAGTATATATGCGCTTATAGGTTTAAAAGTCACGTGTATCATTTTTCATATGTTTTTAGGGATGATCAAGGAAACATCAAATGACAAAAAATGGTCCATGGGGTCTAAGGAGTCTGCAGCAGGATAGGGGAAGACCATACAAAGTGTGATTCACCTAGAGTGGTGAAATCAACTATAACAATAAACAATTCCTTAACTTGGGGTATTCAATGGTAAACCTTTTGCTTCTGGTGTAGTGCTGGAATTTGAGCTTTTGCTCAATTTTGCATGCAAGATCCATAAAAAACCATGTTTTTCAAGAAAATAGTTTTGTCCCTCCATAAGCTCTGATACCATATTGAATCTGTTAGAACAATGTTCGATAAAGTATAAACTCACAAGTGATTCAATTGATAGATTACACAATAAATGGTGCAATGGTACTGCAATAGGAGGTTACAATTCCATATTATCAGTAAAAGAAATAATAATTGCAGTACATTGTCATGCAGAATGGATGAATTCCAAGCTAATTTGAATACTCAAGGAGGTCATTCGAGTTACATGGATGAGTGTTTCTTGACTGAATGTTAGACACACTTGGTAGACTTAGTTAACCACTAATCTAATCAATAACTAACTCTCACACTAAGTCCTAACTGAATCCGAGTGCAATAGTTGATTGAGTCTAACTAAATCTGACTCAACACATGTAACTGCATGTCCAATAGAAAGAGGTAGCACATCCATAACTCCAAGTAGCTCCGATGGAGTGTGACTGAAGTTCCACTTGTCATCAGAAGTGGTTGGAAGCTCCCTAGTTGACTCCAATTCATAAATATTGACCAAAAATAGACAAATAATATATGGAGGCACCTTTACAAATCAACTTAACTAATTTTTAGGTGAAACAACAATCAGTTAGCAATTAGGTGCACTTATGAAACTCAACTCACCCCAGAATTTCTCCTCGATTGAAGGAGGAAGCCCAGTTAGCCTCCTTGATTGAAGGATGAAGCCCAGTTAACCTCCCAGATTGAAGGTGAAGGCTTAGTTGGCCTCCTTGATTAAAGGAAGGTGTGGGTGTGCTCATGTTGATTTCATAGTGTGCTCATCTGACACCAAGTAAATCAAATAAACTTAGGATAGTGGGTAAATAGGCAAAAATTGACCAAATAAGTGTGCATGTTGGGTAAATGACTCCAACAATTATTTTCAATACAATGAAAGGAAGAGATTAGAAAATTATACTATGGTCACTCTTTAGAATGAATTATTGTACATATGAAAGAAGATACAAACGGTTCAATTGCATTTTATTGCATAATAGTGGAGTACTATCCACATGTATAGTTAATTATACTTGTATACAGATATTCATATAGGGGTTGGATGTCCCATATAGAAATTTGATGTTTTACCACCAAATACATGTAGTTACATAAGTGAAAAAGTAAACATATATATGATGGAGACATAGATAGACATAATGAGCACGAGGGGTAGTGATAGTAATAATTATGTCTCTAGTCCCACCATGTAAATATGCATACATGAATATCATTGATGCTTTAAAACAAAGTACTTATTTAGGGTACGTTATAGTGCAATATCTGCAATTCTCCTATTCGTTCTTTATTCAAGTCAATTCGATTGTGGAGTACAAGGAAAAACGTACTCCTTAATCTCCAATTGCTTACAAAAAAAAATTATTTTTTTAGAATCATACTCTTCACCATTATCACTTCTTAGTATTTTGATGCTACATCCTATTTTCTTTTCTACAAAGGACTTAAATTCATAAAACTTATGAGATACTTCACTCTTGTCCTTCATGAAATAAATCCAACGTTTTATAGTTACGATCATCTATGAAAGTATCAAAGTATAATAAACCATCAATTGAAGGAGTACTCATTGGTCAACCCTCATTAGAGTAAATAAGCTCAAGAGGTTTCCACACAAGTTTTTCATCTCTATAAAGGAAACGATCGCTATGATTCTTTCCTATGGCACATACAGCACATACACATCCTAGGCTTACATTAAATGGGGAATACATGTTACCATATTTTGAACCTTCCTTAGTATATCTATATTCAGATGATTAAATATTCTATACCACAATAATGTATGTAATATATCATGATGTACCAATTCCTTGTGATCAATAACACTAACAATTAATTTATGCAATCCACCTTCTGTGATGCCTTTGCAAGTCATCTCTAATTTTCCATCTTTACAATCTATAATTGTACAACTCCCTTTGTTGAACTCTGCCTACATGTTCTTGTGATGAGAAACAACAACCACTTGAAACATTTTTTTTGTTAGGACAAGAACATACATTACATTCATTATGAGATTTATACCTCCACTTTCCATTCGAATAGGAATAGTGCCTACTCCTTTCACCTCATGAGATTTATGATCACCCAAAAATCATATCGATTCCTTAACATGAATTTCTATGAGTTATCTAAATGCCATTTTATTAGTAAACATGTTCCTTCTTTCATAATACAACGTAGCTCCTACACTTGTAGATCACCTTCTTTCATTATCCAAAAAAAATGAGTAGGAGGAATGGTGCATTCGATCAAATTTTGGGTAGAAAACAGACCTTATAAGAAAATGAGCAAACTAGTAAGAAAATAAATCACCTCATAAAAAAGAGACAGTGAATTCAAGAACCAATAGAACTTTAAGAAAATAGTGAACCATAATGGTTGACTTGTCATATAATAATAAGATAATATTTATGAATTTTGGAGAAAGAGACAAAAAACTACTTTTCCATTTGTATTTTCAACATATCTCCCAGTTATTTAACTCAAAATTCAAGTGGGAGCACCCATTTGTTGCAGAATTCAATTCTATACCAACGAGTACCCACCTTGCATAATTTCGATAGACCCCACTCGACTTAAAACATTAAATACATTAAATACTTATTTAACCACATTTTTTAATGTATTTCATATTTTTAGTGGGGTGGAGTCTGTCAAACGTTTGTAGTGTGGGTACTCATTGGATGTGGAATTTAATTATCCATCCAACGAGTTCTCTCATTTGAAATTGGAGTAAATTGAAAGGGCCATATGTTTAAAATACGAATGAAAAAATTAGTTTTTTTCTCTGTTCCTCTACAATTCGTAAATATTATGTTATTATTATAACTATTATTTTATTGTTTTCCTTAGGAGGGCCATTTTAGAACTCAAATTTTCTCTAATGGATAGTCATTGATTACCATATTCTAAGTAAAATCACAACAAAAATCAGATACCTTTACCTTGGATTCATTATTTGTGGTGTTATCTAAATGTTGCTATCTTATTGACAAATTTGGATTTTACTTTAAGTTATCACTAGATCTGCATAACTTCAGGGGTAGCCTAGAAGATGGCCTTTAAAACCATGTTTTGCAACAATGAAGAGTTGGTGATACCTTTTGGCATTACTAATTCCTTTGCCACCTTAATGAGGTTGAACAATGTAATTTTTCTTTCATATATCGAGTATTTTGTTATGATATATTTGGATAAGATTGTTACATTTAGTTACACCTAGGGTGAACATATGAGATACATCTATGTGGTCACGGATATTCTGTAGAACATAAAAAATATGTTTAAAATGAACACGAGAAATTTTTTGCCAAACAATTACCCAATAACCTAGATTTATGATATGGAGATAAGAAATTTTCCTAGGACTTTCTAACGTAAACATTCTCTCCTCTTAACCAGTTCCAATTTTATCAATGTTATTATAGATTTTTTCTTGTGGTATCATTTTTTAGAGACATTTCGTCCTACATTTATTATAAATTGAATAACCCTTGAATGAACTTTCATATATCCATAATTTCACATGATCCATTATAGCTATGGAGTGTTTCCAAGAACTTAAGATTGCTTTGTTTCAAATAAAATCCTAGAACTCCTATAACTACAACATCCTTTTGAAATTGTAAATAACACATATCACTATTCCATATGAGTGATACTTAAAAAAGGGAAGTCACTATGTGGCATGTCATTAAAATACCTCAACTGAACAAAAATTAAACTGCGATAGATACGATAAATATGATAAAGAATTTATGCCCTCATCTAAGCCTTGAATCAGTATTCAAATTATATCTGGTGGAAGGAAACAAGTTTACACATAAATCATAAACTATTGATATTTTTTTATTCTAAATGTAATATATGTTAACACCACCTTCTAAAAATGGCCTTATGCACCCAACAATTCCATCTATGTATATGTTACTCTTCCATATGAGTGATACCTAAAAGAGGGAACTCATTGTGTGGCATGTCATTCAAATACCTCAACTAAAAAAAAATTAAACTATGATACTTATGATAAAGAGTTGACACCCTCCTCTAACCCTTGAAGCACTATTCAAAGTATATCTTGTGGAAGGAAACAAGTTTACATGTATAACATGAACTATTGATATTTTTTAATTCTGAATATAAGATAATTTAACGCCACCTTCTAAAATTGGCTCTATACACCCAATAGTTCCAACTAGTTATAAAATATAAGAAAGGAGATAATGCCCCCGCACCACGATTTTTTATAAACATTGATACGAAGCAGCATTCCACCAATACTACTCCCTCATCTGGCCACCAATCCATCAAGATCCATATAGCATATTGAATAAATCTCGATAAGTCTAAAATTCCATCTCAAGACCTTTTGTGGAGAGCATTTTGACCAGGCGTTTTGAGAGTCAAATCCGAACTTTGTTCATGAGGCTAGGGTTCTAGCCCTAGCTGCTACCCTTTCTTCTTTGCGAGGATGTGAATTTGGTTAGCTGAGAGAGTTTTCCAGGTGTGATACTTCCTTCTATAAGGCGTTTCTTCATGCCCATGCCCCCTCTGCTCAGAATACATATTCTGCTTCTTTGAGCTCCAATGAATCGAGGGGAACCTATTGTTGGGAGACGACGGCAATGTTGACCTGAGCAGCGAGGATTTTCCTTGTGGTACGGTGTTGGAGGCTTGTTGTTGTTTTTCTGTGGAGAAGATTCCTCATAGTCAGCTGCTTCATCCCTGTACCATATGGATAGGGTTTGAACCCTAGCCACCATCCACCATCCACTTGTTTGTAGAGGATCTACTCTGTTAGTGGCAGCAAAAATGGTGTTGATGGGATGGTTTGTTTGGGCGAGGTCCATTGTTTTTGTTTCTTGGTATGGACTGATGACAAAGATAGCTTACCAGTGGTGAAATTTCACTAGTTCATTCTAAGAGTGGCCTTCGTTTTGGCTATAGGAGGATGGATTTTTTTCCATGTGATTGCACTTTTTCTTTCGCTCTTTTGGAGCAGTTTGTACATGCCCCCAATGCTTTCTTTGGATGGGAGTTTGGTTTGGGTGGGTGCTTAGTTTGTTGAGCACTATTTGCGGTAATATTTTTTACTTTGGTTGGGAGCCTAGCCCTGGTTGTTGAGGTTGTTGAGCACTTTTTGTTGGTATTACACATTGTTTGTGGGTTTTGAAATCTATTTGTGGATTTTCACTAGATATGATACCTAGTATCCTAGATGTATATCTCGCTACCTTTGATTCTAATGAATATCAATAAAATTCTATTTTTCTTCTTGGAAAATATAAGAAAGGTAGTTCAAAATATTGTAAACGTTTTAGAACAAAATTCTCTAACATCTTGATACATCGTTTGCTGAGTGGAATATTTTTCCAGACAATGTTCTATGTGCATCTAGATAAAACTTGAACATAGAAAGTAGGGATTTACAACTCTTGTTCGATTTTGTCTTATCCTTGGGATTCTATTTCTACGTATTTTTTGAGAGACCTTACCAAAGAATTTCAAAATTACGAGTAGATTTTTGCTGTGTTCAACATATTCACAATTGTGTCTAACATTATCCCTTTTAACAATATTATCTCATAACAAAATTATCTCAACTAAACAAGTTAGCAATATTCTTCTTGCGAGTCGTGTCTAATTTCGGACCACATCTTGCATAATATTGAATCACAATTCGCATGCCCTCATCATATGCTAGAAAATAGTATGGCAAGTACTAACATGTTAACTATGTTTTTCTACTACCTTTCATGTTGATATAAACGGATAAATTGAGACAGTTAATCCTATCCTAGTGAAAGTGTTCTTTATATACTATGCAAATAACAAATAATGTTTATATACCTATTTATATGTACTTCATCATACCCAAAATTCAAAGACCCGTGCATTTACATGTTATTCTCCTTTTGGGGAATGCTAATTTTATACTTACCACTATGAAACTCTCTCAAATAAAGACATTCCTCTCGCCAAACAATGTTGTACTTAATCAATAAGAATTCAACAATGCCCAAAACTTAATAGTGACATCTCCTAATTTCCAATTGTGGTTGTTAGTAGTTATTTATGTATTGAAAGCGAACGACACATCTATGTTGAAAAAGGAGTTGTATCAAGACTTTTTTAAGCACACGATGGAGCGCTTATTGAGTTCTTTAATAATCATTCAATCGAGTTATTTTGAAACTCTCTTTCGAATTATCTAAAAACTCTCAATCGAGGATTAATAAAACCCTCGATCGAGCAACTTAGTTTGATTGGGAGTTTTATTAACCTTCAATGGAGAGTTGATAACTTGATTTAGGGTTTTAATTTCAAAGGCTCAGTTGACACTAAAGGATCGGTCAAGTTTCAAAAAAAATGCTCGATAAATAACTTGCAATGGGGTGCATTCATGGAGGTGGGTTACAATTTTTGGCAAGGCAATTTCGGAAAAAAACAAAAAGTGCACCCTCGATCGAGCTCTTGAAATCTCGATCGAGGGTTTAACAAGTGCTAGATCGAGGTTTTATGAAACTCTCAATCAAGCTATATATAAACCCTCGATCGAGCTACCTAGAGCTCCATCAAGGGTTTAGATATAGCTCGATCGAGGGTTAAATAAAACCTCGATCGAGCATCTCACCTTCATCGAGGTTCGTGTTAAATTTGTTTTATAAAAAAGACCGTTGTGGCCATTTTCCATTTTCTCTACACATCAACCCTCGATCAAGCAACCAGAGAGAGACCTCGACCGAACTGCAATGACCTTGACCAAGCTACTACGTAAGCCACACACAACCGTCCCTTTCACCACGATGTCGGAGTGAAGAGGTAACACCCAAACCTTGTTTTCTAAAATTTAAATGATTTTTTTTTTTTTAAATGTTAGGTTGAAATTGAAAAAAATCATTCTTATAGATGTTTTTAGGTATTTTGTTTTTGTCTAATATGTTTGAAATGTGTGCGTGCAAGCAAAAATGCTGTCATTTTTTTATAAAATCGTAATTGAAATTTGTTATTTATTATTTTTTTTTTTTGTATATATATATTTTGTCAACGGATAGCATTTACAATGCTTCTTTAATTTTTAAATGTGTGCTCAAGAAGCAGAAATGTTGCCCAAACTTTTTCAATCCTCCAAGAAAACATGGAGGATTGAAAAAATTCAAATTTGTTAGATTTAAAATTTAAATTTATAGTTTGTATAAATATTTCTATCAACCGTCGGCATTTATGTTGCTAGTTTAATTTTGAAATCTGTGTCGGGCAAGGAGAAATGTTGCCCAACTTTTGTCAATCATGTGACCATGCATGGAGCATTGAAAAAAAAATTCCAAACCCTAGACTCGAGACAATCATAAACCTTAAACTTGTGAAGGCATTTATCTAAACAACCCATATATTTTACTTTAACTATTTTTNAAAATATGCTAGGTATGTTTTGACTTAGTTGACATATATTGATTTTAGTTTATTGAAAAATATACTTATGTATTTTTGTTTTTTTAAGCTCAAAGGTATTATATAAATGTGGATATATTTTTTTAAGGAAAAAATAATGATAAATAAGTGTGTAAATTTAAAAAAAAAATGATATTAAAAAATTAATAGAAATTCATGATTTAAATTTATTTAAAGAAAATAAAAAAATTCATAGAGATCAAGAGTTTAAGATAAAATTATATTTTTGAGATTTTTTAGAAAAAATATATAGATTTATATTCAACATGTTGAAGATTATAAATTTAGAATATTTTAAAATAATAGTAAAATATATTACTAATAAAATATATAAATTTATACATAAGTAATTTTTTTTTAAAACGGTGATAGAATTAATTAAATACATAAGTTATGACTTTAAATCATAAACATTTTGAAATTAAAGTTATTTAAAATGTTGAAATGAAATAATTAACCAGCTGTATTAATTAGAGTATAAGTTTGTATCTTGAAAAATAAAATTAATGATATAGTTATAATTTTACAAATTAATTTAAAAATATAATTATATTTTTAAAATGTATATAAATTAATTTACATAATTATAATTTTAAAAATTGGTTTAAAATTATATATATTTTTAAATGTTTATGAAAGAATTAACGAAATATAGAAATTTAAATTATAAATTCTAGAAAATTAAATTAACATTTTAAAGATTTTAAAAACAAAAATGAAAGTATTAATAAAATATATAAGTTTTGATTTGAACCTATAAAGAAGTGGAACTATATCTTTTTGTTTTAAGGAAACTTAAATCTAAGTATGGTGGCTTTTCTTCTTTTTCAATAGAAATAAATAAATAAAACATGGAACTTGTCATTCAAGTGTGAATCAAAGTTACTTCGTACAATATCATAGAATCTCTAGCGTCTTGTAACAAACACAGATTCCACCAAAACCAATCCATAAGCAACCAACATTCCCTATGTAGGCCAAAACAAAACTAAAGCACATGGCATGACTGACTTGTACCTAGTGGAAAAAAATCAAGATAGGTAAATATGTTGAACATATTGTTGTATCTTTTCAGAATATCCTTAATGAAATGGTTGACTTGTACCTAGTGGAAAAAATGATAACGACATAAATTATGTGTATAGGTAAAGTTTAAAAAAAATTGAAATGAAAAGATAGAGCTTCGACCTAAGCAAAAACCATGAGTCCCAAGAACACTTTTGCATTCACACACATGACATGAATGATTAAGCTCAACTATCTGTGAAAAAAACCTTTGCATGTTTCATTTCCTTATTGATTGTGCTCACACTCATGATCCTTCTCCCATTATTAGTGTGCACCATGTGATGAAATATTAATCATCTCAAATCTACATCTTTACTATTGACATATTTATCATGTATCTTATATTGTATGCCAAGTGCATTTATTATTCATTATTTCATGTAGATACATCTCTACAGGAGGGTTCTTCGGTTCATTGAAGGCAGAGCACTGGCGGATCTGCAGCCATTCCTCTGCCAGGAGTTCAACAAAGAACTCATAAGTATACACTTGCACATGATGTACTCGTTGTTGTTTGTTAAACATAAAATTAAATTGTTTCACATGTGTATATTTAATCATCAACTTCTATGTCTCTATTTTCACAAGTTCGCCTAGGCGTTCTACGCCGAAACATGCTCCTACTGGGGAGATGAGTGACAACCACTTTGGAAGCCTCTCTTTGCATGTGAGCGATGAGGAGGATACTATTGGTGTCGGTGTGGAGGTTCCCCATGAGATAGGTACATTAAATGCATATATATTTTTATTTCGATTATTAGTACCTTTAATTTATATTGATTTCAAATTTTCCTGTAGTTGATGTATTTATTTTGACTAACATTTATTTTTTCATCTAATTTTCAGGTGTTGAACGACAGGGCCCCGACCCTCCCGACGAAGAACCATGGAAGGATGAGATCACACATATCACACTGCAAGACATTACCAGTCATTCTAATTGTTTGCAGATTAACATATGCTCTATTTCAGACCACTCTCCCACATCACGTTCAATGTGGATGATGTTAGAGGCAGTACACAATCCACTAAAGGTGTACAGGTCCATCAAACCATTGAGTTCTCTTTGCACCATTGCATGTTAGAGAAGAAGGGCCACAGTGATGGGTCCTAATAACTAGGCCGCAGTGAGAAATGAAATAACTGGCCATGATGTGAAGGGAACATTATTTGATATCCCTCCTAATCATGTCGGTTGTCAACCACTTAGACTCAAGGATTTTAAGCTAGAGGCTGCAACGCCTTATGCATATGACATGTTTATTGGAGCGTGGGGCATGTTTCCCCACCATGACCAGGTCACACTATACTTTGAAAAACATATATATATTGAGTTTGTACTCAACATGCACCCAAATTACACAAGCACACCCTTGAGCTTCTATGATGGTGGTGGGGGATGCAGTCATGTGTACCCTAGGGCTAGGAGAGACCCTGGATCTCAGCCAGAGCCAAATCCTTTTGTAGGTCGCCCAAGCAGGACCATGCTTAGGGAAGATGATGTAGCCGTGTCATCTCAACTAGAAATTAAGGAGCAGGGTGCATTAGCAAAAAGGACATGCATGAAAATACATGCTACCATGATGGTTGTACAGGGATAGAGATGCAAAGCACCCACTACACCTGCAGAGCCTGAGTTACAGTAGGTGGATGATGATGTTCTCAACATTCTTGATCATGACACATAGCTGTAGTATGTTATCATGGCCCTCGATGCATATTTTGGATAGCATCATAGATGCAACCCTCTACCGATGGGACATGTAATCTTTATTTTCATCATTTGATTGTCATGATTGTAATGTATCCTCAAATGAATAATTTTTTTAACTAATACTTTTGCTTTGTTTTAGACCTCCATGCAGGAGACCAGTTTCATGAAGGTTCTGTTTCGAAGTGATGCATCTGTTCAAGGCCCTGCTATAGTTCCGTCTTCCCACGTCGATGAGGTATGTGTTAACTGTCATCCTAAATTTTAATTTCTAAATGAGTCAATTGTTGAACACGTAATATCTCGGTTTGTTCTAACTTTCGTCATTTTTCTTGTTCATATTGTACACGATAGAGGCAAGGGCATTGCATAGGATTCTACACCACCCTCCTCGAGTCCTAATCATCGCATGCCAATCGATGAGGTAGTAATTATTTATGTTCAAATTGTTTGCATATTTATGTTCATATTATAATTTACATGTTCAAATTGTAATTTTCAAGTTCAAATTGTAATTCATTAATATAACTATTTTCATGTAATGGAAATAGACATAGACATGGGAAGCTGCAGATAAGGGCGTTGAAGCCATCATGATGTTTATAGATGAGTTCGTTTCCACTCATCGGTCGGGTGCCAATGAAGGCTCACCTCCACATGTACCCATCCTCCCAAACCTTACACTCAACTTGAGTGAGGTGAGTTAATAGATATGTTTCATATATATATTTGTCACATTCAACATGTAATTTAAATATGTGTTATGTAACTGACTTGCAGAGTTCACAGTTTTAACTTGTACAGTTCTCCGACATGGACAATTTTCTTTGAGATGTGCATGAGGAAGGCCAAGGGCATAGTGCAGATATCAGTAGTGTCCATGATGGTAGATCTCCCGATCAATGGTGTAAGAGTGATTTGTAGACTATTATTTCTAGATGTTATTATTTTGAACTTTATTATTTTGTAGTTTATGATTATATATATATATATACTATGGAATTTTTTTAACATGATGGTCGGTTAAATGTTTTAATTATTTTGCATTATAGTTAAAATTTATTTATGTTTTACAATCTTAATGTTGTTTAACAATCATTAATGTGGAACAATCTTATGAAATTGTACAATTTTGCAATTTAATCAATTACAAGTTTACAAATTTTGTAATGTTTACAAAATTTACAAATTTACAATGTAATATCTACTAGGTGCAAATTACAACTACACTCATAAAAAATGATTTCATTTACAAAAAAAATTACAAATACAATTTTAAATTTGGTTTCATTTGTAAAGAAATTTACAAGTTTGCAAAATTGTTAATCAAACGAAGCTTACAATTCAACATAAGTTACAATTAATATCAATTGCAATCGGTAGATTTAATGAGGATGCAATAAATGTATGTTTTGTTGTTTGGATTGCATATGACTAACAATTTACAACTTGTCTACAATGTAACATGTAATTTAGAACTTTGCACAAATAGAGTGTGATATACATGTATTTACACAAATACACCCAAAAACGTTACATAGACAAACCTGATCTTCCATAACATGGTCTTAGGACATAGTTGGTATTCCTAGGTATAGGTGTTCATGCACATAGACTATATGTGAATTCACATACTCTCATATATAAGTTTACGAAAATTACATTTAAATATAAATGATATATTTCAGAACAAATTTTGATTTTCTATATTTCAAAAGCATGTCAACTATGTCAACATCAAAAGTGACATATAAGCTTCATTCATCTAGCCAATGGGTTATAGGAATGCACGTATCCATAATATAATCATGGTGATCTATTGACATCTTCCATCTCTTTGGTTCACCCCTCTTCACCTTTATTTCAATGAGATGTATCCGAGCTGTCACCACCAAATGACTATACTGACAAGATATATATTTAGGCATGAAATATCTGTAAATAATATAGTCACCTGTCTTATCACTTTTTCAAAAAGTGTCCCATCACAATTAGGTAACCAACTTGGTACATGAACTCTCTGTCGACGTAGGGCTACACCAACCTACTTTTGATTTGTGTACACCACATCAAAATGTATGCCGCATGCTTGGCATTTTCTGGTGGTGCAATTACAACAAAAATATCACCTCCATCAAGATTTTCAAATATTAAACAATAAATATATATCTATGCATGTGTACAAGAATGGAGGTTGAATCATTCAATTAAATATCATGTACCTTGCTTAACCAAATTGGAAACCTGATTATGATCTAGTGAAACCACTGCCTCATCAGTCTGCATCTCTTGCCATGTCGAATTTGATGTCGTCCCATTGGATTAAGAGGGACATATTTCCATTGTTTGACATATGCATTGTTTACACAAGGATCAACCCTCAGTCCATTGGCATCAATGAAGAACTCACAGAAACACACATACTTCCTCCTTTTAATGGAAAATATGTTGGCCATGTCTTTATCTATTCATATCCCCAACAAACACACATCAAATAAAAAACATCACACACACACACACACACAAACACATTTATTAAAAATCCAATTAAGTTGGTTTTTTTTTCCTACAAGTGCACCGGCTTTACTTGTTCATGACCTTGGTGACCCAAATTTTGTGTGCACCAATCAACTACTTTTGTTGATCACTTGAGTCAAGATGCACTATGACTCATTTGGTACCTCCAAAGTGCTTGTTTCATCCATGCACCTGCTCCATCATGTTCACCATTTTCATTCCCTGTTTCAAAAAATATCCAAGTGTGTCGAATTCATGTCTCTTTGTAAAGGAGACTCAACCAATAAAAGGAGCATGTCGATTTGAACTATCTCGCACACCCATCTGACCAAATCCAGTGTTCTGTAAATGACACCCCATTCATTTGGAATGAATCATAAATCAACCCAAAGTAGTGTTGAACAAGCAACGTGTCATACTCACGATCATTACTGACATAAAATCGGTATCCCTTGATCACATCACATGACTAAGGAGTGTTATCCCTACCATTAATTATCGCCTAAGTGTAAGATCCCCTCACAATCCCCATCTGTAAATGCAAAACTTAATGATAAACGATGAATGAAGACTTGGGAATTGAAGGTATAATACCGACTTCCTTAAGACCTAAGTGCTTAGGTGTTCTTACTTTGAGTCATTATGGAAAATTCATAACTAAAACCAAATTGAGGCATAAAGAGCAAGGGAGTCCTCCCTATAACTTATACTAAGAAACTTAAGCTTGCTCTTGAAAGATCTGTATTATGGTCATGTCGCCCACATCACTATCTAAGGAAGTAATTTATGCTTAGGGATGTAACTTACTTTTATAAGTATAACCACAAACCACACCTTAGATGCAAGAATGCATGCACAAATTCTAACAAGAATTACCATTTGAAGCATGCAAAGGTGCATATATATATATATATATATATCTATGTATGTATTTATAATCATTGTTTCATGATCCATTTACCCTCTGATAAGGAAATTGTTTTAGTAATTATACATAAGGTTATATTCAACCAACTTTAAATATGTTTTCACATGAAGAAGAACTACCAAGAAATATAATTATATCGAGAGATAAATGTTAATGGCATTGAAGAACTCAAGTCGTTTGTTTGAAAAAAGATTTAATGATAATTTCATTTCTCTTTTAATAAGAATGTCCAAATCTATTACTTTCTGTTACTATTAATTGAGTCTCTCATTAATTTGAGGCGGCGCCTCAGACTTCTATGAAATTGCTGGTTTTACGGCAGGAAGGTAGGCATGCGTTTTATTCCAACAGTGGAAACAAATTAAAAGAGGAAAGTTGGCTATTTTTTTTTTATTCACCTTGACAGAAAAATCCTGCCACTTGTCGTTACGTTTTTTCCTATGTAAAGGGGGGCGAGATGCCGAGGAAGGCATGCATTCCATTTTTGAATTCTGGACCATAAACTTGAAGAGAAATCCGCTCCAAAGGGCGTTGGTACTTACGCTGAGTACTGAGTTTTTATTCTTTTATAAATCTCTATTTTGTGCTCGATTTTTAGAGCTAGCGAATTGAATTTTTATTCTTTTATAAATATCTATTTTGTGCTTGATTTTTAGAGCTAGTGAATTGAATTTTTATTCTTTTATAATCTCTTATCGTAGAAGGGATATCGATTCTATAGTACAGAATTTTATTCCTTATAGAGTTTTATTTCTTTATACCGATCAGGTTATATGCCTAGGAAGTTCTTCAAAGAAAAACGTTGTTGTGATTTATTTAGAATCTGATATTCATTTTATCCGAATGTTGCATTTTGAGTGATCGATCTGGCTGGTTTGGATCTAAATGCTTATCTTCATAAACAAGTGTTGGATTCAAATGTGTGAATTATTAATACTTTTTGGATCTGACTCCTTCTCCGCATGGTGTGCCTGCGATATGAGTAACATGAGCATTCTCTTGTGCCTATGATCTGACCAGCACTTCAATTCTTTTGAGCCTATGTTTAAGTGTTGGATCTGAATGCCTAGTTATGAATGAATGTTGGATCGAAATGTTGTAATTTATTATTACGTTTTGGAAATATGATAGATATATTTTTCTTGAATGTGCTTTCTTATTAATGTATATATGCCTGCATTTTAATAATCCATAGATTGGACATGAACGCATGGATTTTGGTTATTGGATTGAATTGTTGTTTTTGTATTGATGTGTTTGATCTCAAATCTTTCGATATAAATACTTGTGTTAAAACCCTGCATGTGGATTTATCCCTATGCCACGATCTCAGGTTTAGTGGATGCAACAATTGCCTGGTTTATTAGTGTTAAAACTCTGTGTGTGGCTTTAATCCTATGCCCACGATTTCAGATATGATGGATGCAGCGATGGCGTTAAATTTATACTGTGTGTGTTGTTCCAATGTCTAGTCCACGATCATAGAGAGGAAGGCGATCAAGGTTTATTGTTTATTGGAAGATTGATTTTTTTTTAAAACCCTTTGTCTAAGCCATGATTTTTAGAGAGGTAATTCGATCTGATTTTGAATGTTATTTTTGAATGCTGTTCTTTAAAGATGGATCTGAGTTTGAAGGTTATTTTTGAACGTTGTTCTTTAAATATCTCTAGAAAAATCGATCTGAGTTTGAATGATATTTTTTGGATGCTGTTCTTTAAATATTCTCTGCAAAAAAAATCTATCTGAGTTTGAATGATATTTTGAATGTTGTTCTTTAAAGATCTCTGGAAAAAAATAGATCAGAGTTTGAATACTATTGATGAATGCTTGGAGGTTCATAGTTTAAATGTTGTTTGTGATACTGATTTACTGATAGTTTGAATAACATGCTTATTAATTTCTCTGCTATTTGATGCTCACGATTTGAGGCATTCCGAATCTGTTCATTTCAATATTATACAGATCCGGTAATTTACCAGCACATAAAGTTGACTTCTGCTTGAATGTTGACAGGGAAAACGTTTGATTTTGTTGTGTTTGATGTGGGCTGGAGATTGCTGTATGTTTGGTATAATTGCCACAGTGGTTGCATAGACAATTTACCACAAAATTGTTATCTCTTATACGATTCAGTATTTAGACTAAGGTTATAAATGTAGATAATGGAATGGCAGACATTGCAAATAGCATCGCTATACCGTCTGTTTTGGCCATCTTAAGTTAAGGTTTTATTTTTTGAATATTCCATTTACTTTTAAGATGTTTACTTCAATAGAGCACACCTTAAAAGGGTGTGATGATTAATGCCAAATTGAGTTACGAAATGTTGATGTAAAGCCAAAGTTCGTCATATGTCCACGGAACTGTGAAGGATTATTATGAGCTATAATAAAGAAGGCAATTTCGAGTTGCAAACTTCTCTCTGAGGATACTTCTGGCAAGGTGAACCAGCCATGGATGTGGGTGTACCATGACATTGTAATTACTCTCCCCTAAGCAATACAAGAAAACAAATTGGTGGACGTAGCCTCGTGGATGAGGTGAACCACGTGAATATGGTTGTCTTTGTTTGTCTCGTCCTTTGCACTTTTATGTTGTGCATGTTTAATTTGTTCATGGTGATGTTAAAGCACTAAAAAGGTTTTGTTGAATGGAAAAGTTACTAAGCGTAATTTTCCGGACTCCTAATTAGGAAGCACATTACTTGGATGGTGTAAAGCTTTAATAAACAAAAAGAAACATGGAAATTTTTTATTTTTTATTTTTACCCCATTTTATCTCATTCTACAACAAGCTATTTTGGGGGACGTTACACTGAGTAGGTCTATACAATACATGTACGAAGATGGACACCTTGTCAGAGTGATAATACTCACTTTGTATCTCTCTTGGGGAGAAACTGTGCAATTCTCAGCAAATTCTACCACCAATAGCATTGTGCCTAGATCCAAAACATTACGAGAATGCTTAAATTCTAAAGCTTTCCATCTAGACCTATGGGAGTGTTTAATGTATTTGTAAATATGACTTTGAAACTTGTCAATGAAGTTTGAAATACGAATATCATCCTCGAGCAAGTCGATCCTCTTAGATGGAACATATGAAGAAGATGATGGATCCATGGAGACATACTCATATATCTTCCACTTAACTGTTATATATGACAATCAAACATGTGTTGGATTGATAGGAAATTTCCTATGGAACAATTCCAAATGACCACATTCATGGCATCTTCTCCCACCTACACACCTTTTAATGAAAAACACATTTTTAGGATTCCTATTGTATGGTATAGTATCATAGAAATAAAATCCTACACTATGTGAGGAGTTGGTTCACCATCCCACTGTTTTTTGCAAAAATCCACAAATGTGTCATAGTATAACTGGAATTCAACATGGTATCAACAACAACAAGTGTCCTGGATTGGATTCAGACTAATATACCATTGTGTCACCTAACTGAACATGGTAAATGAGATCTGGACACCGGGATTTTATTCTTTGAATTTCTCGAACAAAGAAACTCTTGTCATCCCCATAACATGCTTGTAATTCTCCTTATAAATGCCTCTTCTAGAATGTTGTCGTGGGACATGTTTTCGATATGGTATAGCATGCGAATGGTTGTCCGAATACTCTATCACCTTCTCTTTGATTCCCTCTTCCATCATGTGTTTATATGCTTCTCTGCATATAAGATCCCAACAAGCAACTTCATTGTTTTCATCTATCTTTACCCTGAATTTTGTGTATTTGTTCATTGTTTTTCTTGAAATGTGGAGAAACTTTGACATTGTTGTGATTATTCTATTTCTCGAGGTTCTTTGTGCCACAATAGTAGTTGTAATTTTCCTACGAGTAGAGATGATATCGGTATTTCTTGACTTTGCAAATGCAGATAGTGTAGTTGTTACATTTTTTGTTATATTCTCACATACATTTTTATTTTTAACATTTTTAAAACCCAACAACTTTGTCGAACATTTCATTTTTTTGTGTTTTATCAATCCATGTAGGATTTGAGCTTGTGTAATCATTGATTGTTGTTCAAAGTACAACTTGATTATGTTACTAACATGCTCTCTGATTGTCCGATTAGGAGTCAAGTTCCCAAAATCTTTTTTAATGGCATCATCCAACCATTTTAAACAATTAGCATCCATTCCAACGTCATTGAAGCTCCCAATTACTCTTGAGAAATAAGAGGGTGCACGTTCCTATGATGGCTGGCCAGGATCTAGAAATAAATAAATACAAACTCAACTTAATAAATACAAGCTCAATGATAAATAAAAATAAATGCAATCTCAAGAATAACATTTTATTTTACTTATCATATTGTCATTGTTAGTTAAAAAATTAGCAAATAAACTATACAAGCTTGAATGACATTTTATTTTAAGTTTATGATATTGTCATTGTTTGTTAACAAATAAATACGAACAATGATGGCCAGCTACTTCCGGGTTCTCGTGGTAATATTCATAATTATTTTTAGGCCAAATCCCAAGTACTTCCCACAACTTTGTTGCAGATGAGACTTATGTCCCAAACAGGACGTTATTGTGATTGTAATTGTAATTGTTGGTTTTCTTTGAGATCATAATTGTCATGAATGAGTAAAGCCATATGATTCTTAGTCATTTGTACATGATTGTAATGTAATGTAAATGTAATTGTAATGTAATTGTAATTGTAATGTGATTGTGATTGTAATAGTAATTTTAATGTAATTATCATCATTATCATAATGTAATGTAAAATTTGTAATTTGAACACTATGAAAATGTTCATATGCATGAATATGAAATTAAAAGCATATTAAAATCGATGGAAGGAGAGATAAGGCTATAGAAAAGATGAAAAAAATAAGTGCAGTGTTAAGCTCGGAGAAGATGCAAGTCAAAGTATGATGGTGCAATCAACTCCCATTGAGAACAATCTTTCTAATTTTTAAAATAAAAATTATATATATGTGAGTCTATATTATCAAATTATAATTCATTTACATGTGAGGCTATAACATCAAATTATAAAATTCATTTTTATGTGAGGTTATGTGACGCTAATGGATATATGCATATTCATTTAGAGCTAGATATTATGCTAGAATATTCTGCACTATATAATTATATATATTCATCAACCATTTTGTAATTTCAATGGACAACTAGAACTACTTATACTATAATACACTTCCTTTGTATATATGTAATTTAGTGTAGTGGTTAAACATTTTTTTTAATTCTTTCACAACACATACCATTATTTCACATGTACATAAGTTGTTTTAGAAGGTTGTATATATACATGCACATACAATGTATATAATTTTATGAATTAATTACAAAGTTATAATTAATTTCTAAACAATTATATATATATATATATTATCAACTACAACAATATGAAATTGAATATATGAATATGCAATATGAAATTATATGAAAATGTGAATATGAAATTATACAATTTACATAAAATTATAAATACATATATATGAATTCATACATTCACATACAATGTATATAATCTCATGAATTAATTACAAAATTTTAATTTTAATTTCTAAACAATATAACACACACACACACACACACACACATATACTATGATCTAGAACAGTATGAAATTGAATATATGAATATCCAAAATGAAATTATATGAATATGTGAATATCAAATTATACAATTATGAATACACATATATTCATACATGCACATACAATCTATATAAGTTTAAATGAATTAATTACAAAATTACAATTACAAAATTATAATTAAATTCTAAACAATTTAACATGTATATATATAAAAATTATGAACTATAACACTATGAAATTGAATATATGAATATGCAATATAAAATTATATGAATATGTGAAAATGAAATTATACAATTTACATATAATTATGAATACATATATATGAATTCATACATGTGCATATAATGTATATACGTTTATGAATTATTTACAAAATTACAATCACAAAATTATATTTACATTCTAAACAATTTAAGACACACACACACACACACACACACCTATATATATTATGAACTAGAACACTATGAAATTGAATATATTATGCAGTATAAAATTATATGAATATGAAATTGCAAAACTTTTAAATTATACCAATACTGTTAGCAATGAAATTTGAGTCTCCCAATATAGGTCGAATTGCAACTTCTTCTCCTCTCAAGATTCCTCTTTTTCTTTTTTTCTGTCTCTTTCTTTCTCCCTTATTTCTTTGGCGTTGCTTTGATTCGTAGTAGATATTTTTCTTCGATGCTTCTTCCTTCCCATTGTGCTCAATATCAACAATCCAAATTCATACCTACAACAATATGTAAAAACAATACACAATGCTAAATTTCCATTAGAACACAAGCATTGTTTCAAATAGGTTAGGCAATTGTGAATGATAAAATTAGTAACATGTTTATGTTTTATGTTTTATGTTTATATAGAATTTCTTTAAAAATTTGGGTGGGAAAAGAGGTTAGGAAGGTAGTACAAATGACATTAAATCCATCAATGCCTAAGTTCATTCCCGGACACTTTTGTATGATTTTTGAACAAAAACAGGACCTTGATCGAGGTATTTTAGTACCTCAATCGAGGTGTAGACCTCAATCGATGGCATGAAAAATAGGGATTTATCCCTCTTATAGCAAAATCAATGTTTCTATGTCTCTTTTATGGGTGTAAATGATGCCATTCATGGAACACAACTGAGCAGAGTTCCTACCGATAGATCCATCAGTCAATGCTCTATCCATTCAGGTATCATGGATGCGTTTTGGTATTCATATGGGTTTTTTTTTTAATTAGTTCCAAAAATTACACTTAGAACACCCAAAAACAACTTCAAAGCAGCTCAAAGAAAAATCCACGAGGTAAAAAATACACATCCAAAAATTTATGAAAAATGCATAGCCCACACATCAACACATTGTCTTCAAAAGGGTATATTTGTTTTTTCCATTTTTGAAAACACTGAAAAAAAAGATGGGATGGACACACATGTGTATAAAATGATTTTGACTCATATGTGGTCACTTTTCAAAAATAATAAATAATTGTATATTGCAAAATAAATTAACAAAAAAATAAGTAGACCATAGTGAATTTTGTGTAGATCATGCTCGTATTTGAAGATGACATGTCGATGTGTGGGCTGTGCATTTTTCAATTAGAATTACGGATGTGATTGAACACATCTATAACTCCAATTACTCTTCAACTAATATTTGCATATAAAATCTATATAAAGTCGCAATATGGGTGTTTTTAGTTCTTCTTATTAAAATTATGTTTTATTATATCTAATTATTCTAGAATTGTATGTTTAATTTGAATTTAATTTGAAGACGATATGTGTTAAGAATATATATTTGACATTGACTTCGTAAATTTTTTTATTTAAAACAATTTAGGGTGCCTTTATTCATGTGCACAAGTGAATACCAACAGCCAATTTTTTTAATCTAATTTATTGACTTCTCAACTGAGATATTTGAAATCTCAATTGAGATAAAATATTGATTAAGGTTTTGTTTAATTTCACAAAAAACATCGATTGAGGTATTTAAAAGAGTGTGCAAAATATTGATCTAGGTATTTATAAACTTTGATTAATCTTATAGCTCGATCAAGGGATTAAAAAGCAGACTTTTAGACTCCCTTTCTACAAACATAATTTTTTTGACATATTTGGAAGGCCTGAACCCTATATTATCATGCAGCTTATGTGGCATACTTCATACCGATGCATTTATCATTGAATCATCTATCCATTGGGATATGATTTACAAGTTTTTGAGTTCATATGATAATCATTTCTTATTTTCTTTGCAAACTTACACTTAAAACAATGTCCACAACTTTGAATCAATGAAAAGAAAAATTAACAACATAAAAAACCCATAACCAAAAAAAATCAAAAAATATATATGCCCCATATCAATGTGTCCTCTTCAAAGGGGTTATTTTTTGTTTTTTAATTTTTGTAACCAGTAAAAAAAAGTTTACATGTAGACATATGTGTTGTAATGTCCTTGAACGGTAGAGTCTAACTAGCCTATATATATATATATATATATA